>JAWNLL010000265.1:0-332137 GCA_035042425.1 Drosophila flavopinicola | reverse complement strand
TTTAAAAATCTAATTCTACAAATTGACAAATATTTCACGATCTAAAATGAATTACTCATATCACTAACACCACAAATTAGTATTTTTTTTAAACTATTTAAATATAATCACAATAAACATATATCACTTTTCATAATTAATAAATTTAAAGGCAATCAATGTAACAATATTAATAAATATTCCCGAATTTTACCTCTTCTAAATGAATAAACTCCAGAAAAAATTTTTCCATGTTGACTAAAAGAATATAAGTATAAAGTATACGCCGCTCTAAAAAAAGACAATAAAGATAATATAATTATCGAAACTCATGATCAAGAAACAATTCTATTTAATAAAGAAATTTCTCCTAATAAATTTAAAGTTGGAGGAGCAGCTATATTAGCAGATCTCAATAAAAATCACCATAAAGCTATAGCAGGTATAAAATTTAACAACCCCTTATTAATTAATAAACTTCGACTTCCTAACCGTTCATAAGAAACATTAGCTAAACAAAATAATCCAGAAGAACAAAGTCCATGAGCAATTATTAATCTGTATGAACCACATAACCCTCAATAAGATATAGTTAATAGACCAGATAAAACAATTCCTATATGAGCAACTGAAGAATAAGCAATTAAAGCTTTTAAATCAGTTTGTCGTAAACAAACTAATCTAACTAAAACCCCTCCTACTAATCTAATTCTAATTCAAATAAACCCATATTTTAAATTTATTAATTGAAGCAACGAAATAACTCGTAATATACCATAACCTCCTAATTTTAATATAATTCCGGCTAAAATTATTGACCCAGAAACAGGAGCTTCTACATGAGCTTTTGGTAATCATAAATGAACTAAAAATATAGGTATTTTTACTAAAAAGGCACATATTATACAAAAATAAAGTAAATCGTAATTAAATATAAAATTATTTATTAGATAAAAATTTATTGTACCAGTTTTATTTATTAAATAAAAAATACCAATTAATATGGGCAAAGAAACTAACAAAGTATAAAATAATAAATAAATTCCAGCTTGTAAACGTTCAGGTTGATACCCTCATCCTAAAATTAAAAATAAAGTTGGAATTAAACTTCTTTCAAAAAATAAGTAAAACATAAATAATCTTATTCTTCTAAATGTTAAAACAAGTAATAATAATAATAAAATAATATTTAATAAAAATAAATTTTTATAATTTCTGTATTTATTAACACTTTCACTAGCTAATAACATCAATGAACAAATTCATAAACTCAATAAAATTAATCCATAAGAAAGTATATCACAACCTAAAAAATAAGAAATTTCTATTCAATAATTTGAAAAATTATTTATTAATAAAAAAATAAAACTAATAAAAAATAATAAAATTTGCACCGTTCAATATATATTATTAATAAAACAAACTGGAGATAAAAATAATAAAAAAATTACTAATTTTAACATTATATAATTCTAAAAGATTGAAAATAATCATTCCCATGAGTTCGAATTATTGATACTAAAATTGATAAACCTAAAGCTCCTTCACAAACACTAAAAGTCAAAAATATTATACTAAAATAATTTTCATAATTTAATATTCTTAAATAAATAAATAGTATGAAAAATAAAATTAATACAATAAATTCTAAACTTAATAATATTGAAAGCAAATGCTTTCGATTAGAAACAAAACAAAATAAACCTAAAATAAATAAAATTATTGGTAAACTTAAATATAAAATTATAATCATTAGTTTTAATAGTTTAATAAAAACATTGGTCTTGTAAATCAAAAATAAGATATATTCTTTTAAAACTTCAAGAGAAAAGAATTTCTTTTTCATTAATCCCCAAAATTAATATTTTATATAAACTACCTCTTGATATTCTTCAATTAACTCTTTATTTATTAATTTTTATTACCTCAATCATTTTTATTAATATAATTCATCCTTTAGCCATAGGATTAACACTGTTAATTCAAACAATTTTAATTTGTTTAATTTCAGGATTAATAACAAAAACATTTTGATTTTCTTATATTTTATTTTTAATTTTTCTAGGGGGAATATTAGTATTATTTATTTACGTCACATCATTAGCTTCAAATGAAATATTTAATTTATCAATTAAATTGACTTTAATTTCTTTAATTTTATTTTTTATCTTATTAACTATTTCATTTTTTATTGATAAAAATTCAACAAGATTTTTTTTAATAAATAACGAAATAGAACCTATTACAAATTTATACTCTTACTTTTCAGAAAATTCTTTATCTTTAAATAAATTATATAATTTTCCAACAAATTTAGTAACAATTTTGTTAATAAATTATTTATTAATTACTTTAATTGTTGTAGTAAAAATTACTAAAATGTTCAAAGGCCCTCTTCGAATTATAAATTAATGAACAAACCTTTACGATCTTCACACCCCTTATTTAAAATTGCTAATAATGCATTAGTCGATTTACCAGCCCCTATTAATATTTCAAGATGATGAAATTTTGGATCTTTACTAGGTTTATGCTTAATTATCCAAATTCTAACAGGATTATTTTTAGCTATACATTATACCGCTGATGTAAATATAGCTTTTAATAGCGTAAATCATATCTGTCGTGATGTAAATTACGGATGATTATTACGTACTTTACATGCTAACGGAGCATCTTTCTTTTTTATTTGTATTTACTTACATGTAGGACGAGGAATATACTATGGATCTTATTTATTTACACCAACATGATTAGTAGGAGTAATTATTTTATTTTTAGTTATAGGAACTGCCTTTATAGGATACGTTTTACCTTGAGGACAAATATCTTTTTGAGGAGCTACAGTAATTACAAATTTACTTTCAGCAGTACCTTATTTAGGGATTGATTTAGTACAATGGGTATGAGGAGGATTTGCTGTTGATAACGCAACTTTGACTCGATTTTTTACATTTCATTTTATTTTACCGTTTATTGTACTAGCAATAACTATAATTCATTTATTATTTTTACACCAAACTGGATCAAATAATCCAATTGGATTAAATTCAAATATTGATAAAATTCCTTTTCATCCTTATTTCACTTACAAAGATATCGTAGGATTTATCGTAATAATTTTATTATTAATTTCTTTAGTATTAATTAATCCAAATTTATTAGGAGACCCCGACAATTTCATTCCAGCAAACCCTTTAGTTACACCTGCACATATCCAACCAGAATGATATTTTTTATTTGCCTATGCTATTCTACGATCAATTCCTAATAAATTAGGAGGAGTTATTGCTCTTGTTTTATCAATTGCAATTTTAATAATTTTACCATTTTATAATTTAAGAAAATTCCGAGGAATTCAATTTTATCCATTAAATCAAATTTTATTCTGAATTATAGTAGTTACAGTAATTTTATTAACATGAATTGGAGCTCGCCCAGTTGAAGACCCTTACGTATTACTTGGACAAATTTTAACTGTTGTATATTTTTTATATTATTTAATTAATCCTCTCGTAAATAAATGATGAGATAATTTATTAAATTAGTTAATGAGCTTGAATAAGCGTATGTTTTGAAAACATAAGATAGAAATTTTACTTTCTATTAACTTTACTAAATTTAATTCATAATAAAAAAGAAAATAAAAGAATTTTAAACCCAACAAAAAATAATAAATAATTTAATGAAAAAGATAAAAAACATTTTCAAGCTAAATATATTAATTTATCATAACGAAAACGAGGTAAAGTCCCTCGAACTCAAATAAAAACAAAAGAAATAAATATTAATTTTAAATAAAATAATAAATTAAACACATCACAACCTAAAAAAATTACACAAAATAATATTCTTATAAATAAAATTCTTGCATATTCAGCCAAAAAAATTAACGCAAATCCTCCTCTTCTATATTCTACATTAAATCCAGAAACTAATTCTGATTCACCTTCAGCAAAATCAAAAGGAGTTCGATTAGTTTCAGCTAAAGAAATAGTTAATCAAACTAATGCTATTGGAAATAAAATAAATAAAAATCAAATATAACTTTGATAATAATAAAAATTTAAAAAATTATAACCTCCAATTAAAAACACAAAAGACAATAAAATTAAAGCTAATCTAACTTCATAAGAAATAGTTTGAGCCACAGCCCGTAAACCTCCTAATAAAGCATAATTAGAATTAGAAGATCACCCAGCCACTATAACTGTGTAAACCCCTAAACTTGTACAACATAAAAAAAATAAACCCCCTAAATTAAATGAGTATAATTTAACAAAAAAAGGTATACATATCCAAACCACTAAAGATAAAAATAAAGATAAAATTGGAGAAATGTAATATCTTAAATAATTTGATAATAATGGATAAGTTTGTTCCTTAGTAAATAACTTAATTGCATCACAAAAAGGTTGAGGAATCCCTATTAAACCAACTTTATTAGGTCCCTTACGAATTTGAATATAACCTAAAACCTTACGTTCTAATAATGTTAAAAAAGCTACTCTTACTAATACACAAATAATTAATAATAAACTTCCAATTAAAGACATAATTAACTCTATATAAAACAAGTACTATTTGTAATTTAAATCACATAAATAAATTCTAAATTTATTGCACTAATCTGCCAAAATAGCTTAATTATTTAATAATATTCTATTTAAAAATATAATTATTTTAATATTTGGTCCTTTCGTACTAAAATATTATAATTTTTTAAAGATAGAAACCAACCTGGCTTACGCCGGTTTGAACTCAGATCATGTAAGAATTTAAAAGTCGAACAGACTTAAAATTTGAACGGCTACACCCAAAATTATATCTTAATCCAACATCGAGGTCGCAATCTTTTTTATCGATATGAACTCTCCAAAAAAATTACGCTGTTATCCCTAAAGTAACTTAAATTTTTAATCATTATTAATGGATCAATTATTCATAAATTAATGGTTTTAAAAATTAAAAGTTTTTTAAATTTTAATATCACCCCAATAAAATATTTTAATTTATTATAATAAAAATAATCTTAATAATTAAAATAAATAAAATATAAAGATTTATAGGGTCTTCTCGTCTTTTAAATTTATTTTAGCTTTTTGACTAAAAAATAAAATTCTATAAAAAATTTAAATGAAACAGTTAATATTTCGTCCAACCATTCATTCCAGCCTTCAATTAAAAGACTAATGATTATGCTACCTTTGCACAGTTAGGATACTGCGGCCATTTAAAAATTTCAGTGGGCAGGTTAGACTTTAAATTTAATTCAAAAAGACATGTTTTTGTTAAACAGGCGAACATTATTTTTGCCGAATTCTTTATTTAAACTTATCATTAAAATTTATTTTTACAATATAATATACTAATTCTATCATTATTACTTAATTTTAAAAATTAAAATTAATATTTCAATAAATATTTAAAATTTAATAAATAATTTTATTTATAAAATAAATTATAACATAATTATAAACAATTGCTAATTCTAAGCGTATATTTATTAAATTTATTTATTATTTTTAAAAATTTATTTTATAGCTTATCCCATAAAATATTAAAATTATAAATTATTTAATTAATAAAATTTATTAAATAAATTTATAATTTCTAAATTAAATTTATTTCTTGAAAAACTAGATACCTTTAAAAACGAATAACATTTCATTTCTAATATAATATTTAAAATAATTTTGTTACATTAACTTTTATATTATATTAACTCTTTTAAAATCGAGAAAAATATTTGTAAATATTTTTTATTTAATAAACGCTGATACACAAGGTACAATAAATTAAATTTTCTTTTTTATTAAAAATTTTTCAAATTATTTCAATTTTCTTTTACAATACTATTAAACTATTATTAAATTTATTTTTTCTTTAAACAATACTAAAACTTTTTACTATATAATTATTTTTAATACTTTAAATACAAAATTTTTAAAATTAATAAATAAAATCTAATCAATTTATATTGATTTGCACAAAAATCTTTTCAATGTAAATGAAATGCTTTACTAAATAAGCTTTAAATTGTCATTCTAGATACACTTTCCAGTACATCTACTATGTTACGACTTATCTTACCTTAATAATAAGAGCGACGGGCGATGTGTACATATTTTAGAGCTAAAATCAAATTATTAATCTTTATAATTTTACTACCAAATCCACCTTCAAAAATTTTTTCATAATTTTATCCGTTTAAATAAATTTATTGTAACCCATTATTACTTAAATATAAGCTACACCTTGATCTGATATAAATTTTAATATAAATTATTGAATATTATTGTTCTTATAAAATATTCTGATAACGACGGTATATAAACTGATTACAAATTTAAGTAAGGTCCATCGTGGATTATCGATTACAAAACAGGTTCCTCTGGATAGACTAAAATACCGCCAAATTTTTTAAGTTTCAAGAACATAACTATTACTACTTTAGTATTTATAATTACATTTCAAATAATAGGGTATCTAATCCTAGTTTTTTATTAAAATTTTCAAGCTTCAATTATTTTATTTATAAAAAATTAAAATTTAAAATTTCACTTAATAAATTTTATTTTATTTAATATAAATCAATTTAACTTTTACTAAAAAAATTCATTTGTATAATTAGTATAACCGCGACTGCTGGCACCAATTTAATCTATACTTTTTAATATTGCTATTTCTAAATTTCTTTAATTAATAAAATTAATTACTGCGGGTATAAAATAAAATATTAATTTTTAAAATTAATAAACACTCATACAAAAATTTACATATAAATCAAACTAATAACAAATTTTTAAGCCAAAATAAAACTTTATAAATTTATTTTTATAATTTTATTTTTTTAAAAAATTAATAAATATAATTTTAATATTTTTTTTTATTGTATATTTATTATTAAATAATTTAATTTTTAAATAATTTTTATTAATTACTAAATCTGAAAATTGTATAAAATAAACCCCTAACTATATAAATTTCTTCTTTTTAAAAATAAGAAAATGTAATATAATCTTATTTTATACTTATTAATTATTAAATTTTTAAAAGTATTCAATTTTTAAAAACTATTAATTCTTTTAATAATAAAACAATTTAGTAAAAATAAAATTAAATTAATTATCTATTTTATTAATTTTCATAAAGTTCAAAATTTAATAACTTTAACAAAATAATAAAATTAATAAAATTAATATTTTTTAAAAAATAACTTTTATTAATTTTTTTTATTAAAAGTTAAAAAATTTATTAAATAATTAGATTTAAATAAAAATATTACATCAATAATATATTAAAATTAAAGTCAATTTTAACTCTATTAAAAAGTCTCTCTCCATTTTTTTTTTTTTGCAATTTTAAAAATATTAGTCTGAAAGAAAATATAATAATTTTTTGAAATAAAATTTTTTTAAAAATTTTTTGTATACTAAGTTTAAATTAATAGATAATCTATATATATATAAATATTTAATATATTATTATATAGATAACAATTCAAATAAAAAGTTTCGCAATCCAAAAATCGTTACAAATATGGTAAAAACAAACCTATATATAAAGATTTATCCAATTATTCTTTTGATTTATATAAATTACAATATATCATATTAATTATTATAAATTTATATATTTATATATTGTTGTAATTTTAATAATTTATATATATCTATATAGAGATTTTTAATTATTTTAAAATAATAACAGATAATAAAAAAAAAACTACTAAAATGTATTATTTACTTTTAAAAAATACTATTTTTTAAATTTAAATATTTTTAAAAAAATAATAGTTAATAAATAAAAAAAAAAAAAAAAAAATGGAAAACTGATTAATAATGAATTGCCTGATAAAAAGGGTTACCTTGATAGGGTAAATTATGCGGTATTCCGCATTCATTATTAAGTTTTATTGTTTTTTTTACAATGACTTTATATTTAATAGAATTAAACTATTTCTGAAAGTATCAAAAACTTTTGTGCATCGTACACCAAAATATAAAAAGATAAGCTAATCAAGCTACTGGGTTCATACCCCATTTATAAAGGTTTTAATCCTTTTCTTTTTAATTTTTAATAATTCTTCAAAAATTTTATTTATTATAATAATAATTATCGGAACATTAATTACAGTTACATCTAACTCTTGGTTAGGAGCTTGAATAGGTTTAGAAATTAATTTATTATCTTTTATTCCCCTTATAAGAGATAATAATAATTTTAAATCTACTGAAGCTTCTTTAAAATACTTTTTAACCCAAGCTTTAGCCTCAACTGTTTTATTATTTTCAGTAATTTTATTGATATTAAAAAATAATTTCAATAGTGAAATTAACGAATCTTTTACATCAATAATTATGTTATCAACTTTATTACTAAAAAGAGGAGCCGCTCCTTTTCATTTTTGATTCCCTAATCTAATAGAAGGGTTAACTTGAATAAACGCCTTGTTATTAATAACATGACAAAAAATTGCTCCGTTAATACTTATTTCTTATTTAAATTTAAAAAATCTATTAATTATCAGAGTAATTCTTTCTGTTATTGTAGGAGCAATCGGAGGATTAAATCAAACTTCTTTACGTAAATTAATAGCTTTCTCATCAATTAATCATCTTGGATGAATACTAAGAGCTTTAATAATTAGAGAATCAATTTGACTAATTTACTTTTTATTTTATTCTTTTTATCTTTCATTTTAGACAGTTTAGTATCACAACGACAAGTTATTTACCTTATACAATTAAACTCTTCAATCGAATGATATTAAAACACACCGCCCGCTGAACATAGTTATTCTGAATTACCTTTATTAACTAATTAATTTCTAATATGGCAGATTAGTGCAATGGATTTAAGCTCCATATATAAAGTATTTTACTTTTATTAGAAAATAAATGTCAACATGAGCTAACTTAGGACTTCAAGATAGAGCTTCTCCTTTAATAGAACAACTTATTTTTTTCCACGATCACGCCTTATTAATTTTAGTAATAATTACTGTTTTAGTCGGATATTTAATATTTATATTATTTTTCAATAAATATATTAACCGATTTCCACTACACGGACAATTAATTGAAATAATTTGAACTATTTTACCGACGCAACTCCATTACTAAGTTTATCTGCCAGTATGCTTAGAAAAACAAAACAAATTGATCTAGCCATGTCCGTCTGTCTGTCTGTCTGTCTGTCTGTCTGTCTGTCTGTCTGTCTGTCTGTCCGTCTGTATGTATGCAAACTAGTCCCTCAGTTTTTGAGCTATCGCGATGCAACTTTGCACAGACACTTATTATTCAAGGGGACAGCACATTGGTCGGAGCCGGCCGGATCGGACCACTATATCTTATAGCTGCCATACACCTCAAAGTCGGTTTTGGCCATAAATCCGATGTTTTCAAAGCAATTGCCTTAAATTTCCTTGTACACTTGAACATCCTTATAACTCATCAATGGGTAAAATCGCAAATCGATTGAGTCATAAACAGCGAAGATATGCGTCATTAAATATTTTGAAAAAACAGGTGCATATTAGCAAACAAAGTCAAGCGCAAGAAAGCTTTTGATAGTCTGCTCTTCAAGGTATTTTGTCATCGATCATCAAAACGGTTTGTGGCGTAAGGCGTAAAGAGCCGCGCTAACGAACGCAAGTTTCGCAAGTTCGAGCCTCGGCGGCGACTGATTGTTAATTTAATACTTTTTTCTTTTTCTTCCTTTCAAATATATAAATGTAATCAAATTAATTTGCTTCCAATGGCTTAGAACAAAAACAATGCCACGCGAAAAAACAAATGCTGACAAACGCGAGTGCAGGTTGCAGAAAAACAAAACAAGGAAATTTGTAACAGTCGGCTCTTCAAGCAATTTTGTCAGCGATCATCAAAACGGCTTGTGGCGTAAGGGGTAAAGTTACGAACTGGCGAACGAAAGGTCCTGGCTTCAAGTGCCAGCGGCGACTGGTCATTTATTTTCATTTTTTATACCCTGAACCCATTAAAAATGGGTAAAAAGGGTATAATGAAGTTGTGCAAAAGTATGTAACAGGCATAAGGAAGCATCTCCGACCATATAAAGTATATATATTATTGATCAGTATCAACAGCCGAGTCGATCTAGCCATGTCCGTCTGTCTGTCCGTCTGTCCGTCTGTCCGTCTGTCCGTCTGACCGTCTGTCCGTCTGTCCGTCTGTCCGTCTGTCCGTCTGTCTGTCTGTATGAACACACAGATATCAGAGACTACAAGAGCTAGAGACTTCATATTTGGAACATAAGTTCTCCTAATCCCGGGACAGATCAAGTTTATTAAAATTTATCGATAGCTCGTCCCGTTCAAAAGTTATCGATAAATTTCGATTTCAGACCAGCGTTTTTTGGATATAACTTACAAGTTATAAGAGCTAGAGGCCCCTAATTTGACATGTATAATCTCGAATAGCATACACATGAACAAATTTTTCACTTTTTGGATACCACCCCCCAAACCCCCCAAAAGTTAAAAAAACGCATTTTTGAAGGTACGACCTTGCAATTTGGTTTGGTCACACATATTATCGACAATTGTTTGTCCCAAAAATTTCAATAAGATCGGACGATAAACACAGAAGTTATTTAAGATTTAACTTTCCATTATGTGGGGCTCAGCGAAAAGCAAGCTAACTGCTTAGACCGCTTGCACTGCTTGTACTGCTTGTACTGCAGCATGTGTGTGTTTAGATTAATATGAATGATTGTAAGGACTGGGTTCAGGGTATCTCGTAGTCGGGCACTCCCGACTAGAGCACTCTTACTTGTTCTTATTCTTCTTTTCAAATATATAATAGCTGTAATCAAATTCATTTATTTTCAATTTCCTAAATTGTTTCTAATTTTTTTTTCATACATAAAGTAGCTTTAATAGAATAATTCAAAAAAAAAATTTTAATTCATTGGCAAAACCAATGCCACGCGAAAAAAAAAATGGATCTCAAATTCTGAATATAAGCTCTCGTATGTTCAGATTAAGTTTTATGACAATTCAATTTCCGACAGTGGCCTTGAAAGGTATAAGCGCAACAGGCACAAAATTTGGTATGTATATTGTAGTATATTATAGTATAGAACAACTGAAACTTGTTTATTGTTCAATTCGGTAGCACTTATGAATGCTAAGGGACGCGTCCACGAGCTGCGGATAGTGAAACGTCCCTGTTTACATGAATACCTTTATATATTTTATTTTATATGTATTTAATTAAATAAGCAGTCACGGAAAAATAGTGAAAATTGCTTAAAGGTTCGAAAAGAGTATTTAATCTTCGGCACGCCGAAGATAATCCTTCTCCACTTGTTTTTATTGCATTCCCCTCTCTACGACTATTATATCTTCTAGATGAAATTAATGAACCTTCTGTAACTTTAAAAAGAATTGGACATCAATGATACTGAAGTTATGAATATTCAGATTTTAATAATATTGAATTTGATTCATATATAATCCCAACAAATGAACTTTCAAATGACGGATTTCGGTTATTAGATGTTGATAACCGAGTAGTTTTACCTATAAATTCCCAAATTCGAATTTTAGTGACTGCTGCTGATGTAATTCACTCATGAACAGTACCAGCTTTAGGGGTAAAGGTTGATGGAACTCCTGGACGTTTAAATCAAACAAATTTTTTATTAACCGACCAGGATTATTTTATGGACAATGTTCAGAAATTTGTGGAGCTAACCATAGATTTATACCTATTGTAATTGAAAGTGTCCCTGTTAATTATTTTATTAAATGAATTTCTAATAATGTAAATTCTTCATTAGATGACTGAAAGCAAGTATTGGTCTCTTAAACCACTTTATAGTAAATTAGCAATTACTTCTAATGAAAAAATTAGTTAAAATTATAACATTAGTATGTCAAACTAAAATTATTAAAATATTAATATTTTTTAATTCCACAAATAGCCCCTATTAGATGATTAATTTTATTTTTTCTCTTTTCAATCACATTTATTTTATTTTGCTCATTCAATTATTATGCTTTTATGCCTTCTCCCCCTAAATCAAACGAATTAAAAAATGTTAATTTAAATTCTATAAGCTGAAAATGATAACAAATTTATTTTCTGTATTTGACCCTTCAGCAATTTTTGGATTATCATTAAATTGACTAAGAACATTCTTAGGACTTTTAATAATTCCTTCAATTTATTGACTTATACCTTCTCGTTATAATATTTTTGAAATACAATTCTTTCGACACTTCACAAAGAATTTAAAACTTTATTAGGGCCTTCAGGTCACAATGGTTCAACATTTATTTTCATTTCTTTATTCTCTTTAATTCTTTTTAATAATTTTATAGGATTATTCCCTTATATTTTCACAAGAACAAGTCATTTAACATTGACATTAACTTTAGCTTTACCACTTTGATTATCTTTTATAATTTACGGTTGAATTAATCACACTCAACATATATTTGCTCATTTAGTCCCTCAAGGAACTCCTGCAGTTTTAATACCTTTTATAGTATGTATTGAAACTATTAGAAACGTAATTCGACCGGGAACTTTAGCTGTACGACTAACTGCTAATATAATTGCTGGACATTTACTATTAACATTATTAGGAAATACTGGACCTTCTATATCATATATACTTGTAACATTTTTATTAGTAGGTCAAATTGCTTTATTGGTTCTTGAATCCGCTGTTGCAATAATTCAATCTTACGTATTTGCAGTTTTAAGAACTTTATACTCTAGAGAAGTTAATTAATTATATGTATATATAATGTCTACACATTCAAATCACCCATTTCACTTAGTTGATTACAGACCTTGACCTCTTACAGGAGCAATTGGAGCAATAACAACTGTTTCAGGTATAATTAAATGATTCCATCAATATGATATTTCTTTATTTTTCTTAGGAAATGTTATTACAATTTTAACAGTCTATCAATGATGACGAGATGTTTCTCGTGAAGGAACTTACCAAGGTTTACATACTTACGCAGTAACTATTGGGTTACGATGAGGAATAATTTTATTTATTTTATCAGAAATTTTATTTTTTGTAAGATTTTTTTGAGCATTTTTTCATAGAAGTCTTTCTCCTGCAATTGAATTAGGTGCTTCATGACCTCCCGCTGGAATTATTTCATTTAATCCATTTCAAATTCCTCTTTTAAATACAGCAATTTTATTGGCTTCAGGAGTAACTGTAACATGAGCTCATCATAGTCTAATAGAAGGTAATCATTCACAAACTACTCAAGGATTATTTTTTACTGTGCTCTTAGGGGTTTATTTCACTATTCTTCAAGCTTACGAATATATTGAAGCTCCATTCACAATTGCTGATTCTGTTTACGGATCAACCTTTTATATAGCAACAGGATTTCATGGAGTCCATGTATTAATTGGAACAACATTTTTATTAATTTGTTTACTGCGACATTTAAATAATCATTTCTCTAAAAGTCATCATTTTGGATTTGAAGCAGCAGCTTGATACTGGCATTTTGTTGATGTAGTTTGATTATTTTTATATATCACAATTTACTGATGAGGAGGTTAATCATTAATTATCTATATAGTATAAAAGTATATTTGACTTCCAATCATAAGGTCTATTAATAATAGTATAGATAATTTTTTCAATTATTTTTATTGCTTTTATCATTATAATGATTTCATTTATTGTTATAATTTTAGCTTCAATTCTCTCTAAAAAAACTTTAGTTGATCGAGAAAAAAGATCTCCATTTGAATGTGGATTTGACCCAAAATCATCTTCCCGTCTTCCTTTTTCTTTACGATTTTTTTTAATTACAATTATTTTTTTAATTTTTGATGTAGAAATTGCGTTAATTTTACCTATAATTGTAATTATTAAATTTTCAAATTTAATAATTTGAACTTCTACCTCTGTAATTTTTATTTTAATTTTATTAATCGGACTATACCATGAATGAAACCAAGGAATATTAAATTGATCTAGTTAAATTATTATTGGGGTTGTAGTTAAGTATAACATTTGATTTGCACTCAAAAAGTATTGATTATTCAATCTACCTCTCTATTTTATTAAATGAATATGAAGCGATAAATTGCAATTAGTTTCGACCTAATCTTAGGTAAAATTACCCTTATTCTTTAATTGAAGCCAAAATAGAGGCTTATCACTGTTAATGATAGAATTGAGTATTAACTCCAATTAAGGAAGTATGGTGATCAAGTAAAAGCTGCTAACTTTTTTCTTTTAATGGTTAAATTCCATTTATACTTCTACATTTATATAGTTTAAAATAAAACTTTACATTTTCATTGTAAAAATAAAATAATTATTTTTATAAATTACTTAAATTAATTCACTATATTCAAAGATTAATTAATCTCCATAACATCTTCAGTGTCATACTCTAAATATAAGCTATTTGAATATAAAAATAATAAAAAATTAAATAAAATTAAAATTCAAAATACAAATAATAACAAATAAATCTTTAAATTATTATTATGTATTAAAAATAAAGTTTGAGAATAATTTATTAATTTCTGGTACAAATGTTGCCCCCCAAAATATTCTGATCAACCTTGATCAAAACTTTTTCTTACAACTTGCCCATAATTTAAAGGGTAAAAAATTAATCCATAAGTTCTCATATAAGGTATAAACCATATAGAACCTAAAAATGTTGACACGCCATAAAATATTTTAGATTTATTAAGAGTGTATAAATTTCTTAAAGAAATAAAGTAACCAAATAAGCCTCCAGAAATACAAACAAATAAAATCAATAACTTTATATAAATAGGTAAACAGATTATAAAAGGAATTGGAAAAATTAATCAATTTAATATTCTACCCCCAATAATTCTTATAACTAATAAACCTAATATACCTCGCAATATAACCCAACCTTCATCATTTAATATATTTAAACTTCTACAATTTAAATCTCCTGTTATAGAATAAAAAACTAACCGAAATGAATATCTAACTGTTAAACCAGTAGAAAAAAATATAAAAAAAATGAAAATATATTAACATTTCTAATTATAACTATTTCTAAAATTATATCCTTAGAATAAAATCCAGCTAAAAAAGGTATACCACATAAAGCTAAATTAGAAACATTAAAACAAGCAGAAGTTAAAGGTATATGAATTCTTAAACCCCCTATAAGACGAATATCTTGAGAATTATTTATATTATGAATAATTGCTCCTGCACATATAAATAATAAAGCCTTAAATAAAGCATGTGTTAATAAATGAAATATAGCTAATTTATAAAACCCTATAGATAAAATTCTTATTATTAACCCTAACTGACTTAAAGTAGATAGAGCAATAATTTTTTTTAAATCAAATTCAAAATTAGCCCCTAGTCCTGCTATAAATATAGTTAAACCAGATAATAATAATAATAATTGACCTAATCAAGAATTTGCTAATAAAATATTAAACCGAATTAATAAATAAACACCCGCTGTTACCAATGTTGAAGAATGAACTAAAGCAGAAACTGGAGTTGGAGCTGCTATAGCAGCAGGTAATCAAGAAGAAAAAGGAATCTGAGCTCTTTTTGTTATAGCTGCTAGTATTACTAATGAACCAATTATTATCATTTCAAATTCATTTTGTATAACTTCTAAATAAAAAATATAATTTCATCTCCCATAGTTTAATATTCATGCAATTGCTAATAATAAAGCAACATCCCCAATTCGATTAGAAAGAGCTGTTAACATACCTGCATTATAAGACTTAACATTTTGAAAATAAATTACTAAACAATAAGAAACTAATCCTAAACCATCTCATCCTAATAAAATTCTCACTAAATTAGGTCTAATAATCAATAATATTATTGATAAAACAAATATAAGAACTAATATAATAAAACGATTAATATTAATATCAGAACTTATATATTCTTTTCTGTAAAAAATTACTAAAGAAGAAATTATTAAAACGAATGATATAAATAATAATCTTATTCAATCAAATAAAAATGTTATAACAATTGACATAGAATTCAACGAAACCACTTCTCATTCAATAAAATAAACTATATTATTTAATAAAAAATATAAACTTAAAAAAAACATATTATTCTAATAGAAATTAAATTTAAAAATCTAATTCTACAAATTGACAAATATTTCACGATCTAAAATGAATAACTCATATTCATAGTATATTGGTTTTGTCGGATGTCCGTCTGTCTGTCTGGATGAACGCACGTATTTCCGAAACGATATTAGATGGACTCTCGAAATCTTTTGTGTTATTATTATAGCTATCTGCGTCAGATCAAGTTTGTTCAAAATTTATGCCTACTGGGAGGATGGTAAATCGATAACTTGTCGATACACCTAAAATCACAAATCGATTAACTGTGAATATCTCCCACAATTTTAAAGCTAGAGAAATCAACTTTGGTAGGTATATTGCTGGTGACCTCCCGGAAAAATTGGATCCGAGGCTTATCGGCCACGCCCAGTATTACGCCCACCAGCCCCCCTCCAAAATTAATTTGAAATGCTTATATCTCCCGCAGTTTTAGATCTAAGGTCACCATATTTGGAATATATATTACTGGTGACGTCCTCTGCAGATCACAGAAAAAAATTTCGACCACGCCCACTCCCGCCCCCGTAATGGGGGCCATGCCCCTCCCGCCTCCAAAAATCTCGAAAATTTATATATTCCTCAGTTTTAGAGCTAAAAACCCAAATTTGAAAGATAGACTTCTGGTCACCCCCTCTTAAGATCGACCATGTACCCTCCCGTCCCCGAAAACTTGGAAGGCCAATTTCTGCTCACCCATACACCAGCAAAAATGTTCTGCTCACTTGCTATCAGCTGTTCTTAAAATGGTATCAGAGTATTACGCAGTCGGCTCCGCCCGACTGCAACGTTCTCACTTGTTGTTGTTGCGAGTATGGGGGCGACTTGCTAACTTATTTCATATGACTCGCAGTTTTCTATGCTCCATAGAAGTTACATAAGGTACCTGCTTTTGACAAATTGTCAAGCTGGCCCAAAACCATTAAAAAAGCAATAAGTTAATTGGGGGTTGACAGCTGGCTCATATGCAGGTGTCCCAATAAACAGGTGTCCCAATAATCAGGTGGACACATTCAGATCTAACATATGTGCAGATCTGTACGGTAAGGATAATGTGACATTTATGACCCACATAACAAAGGTTGACCCTAAAAAGGTTTGAACCATAAACAAGCCAACCATACTTGCGGTGGGCTCGGTTTGAGTGGTTTATGAACTAATGATAAAACACCAAAGGATCGTACCGCTAATGACACACACACAAACACACAAATCATGAATCGGTCAATGACTTGCGTCGTGTACCTAACGTAGATGTGCGTATTCCCGGGCTTACCCTAAAGCCGCAATTCTTAACTATATGAAATCTGGTTCACCTGTTTCCTTTATCAAGGAGCCTTAACTCCACTCACATTCAGTAATTCTCGAACTATAGAGTATAAACGTTTACGCGCTTAAAATTACAGTATTGTGTTTGTGCTTATGCGGAAAACATGGACTACAATATTAACTTCAATTATCGGAATATCAGTGCACCCACTGACCCGAGTACGCTTCCAAATTATTTTAGTAATACAATATTTAAAGTAGCAAACGCTCCATTCATTAACACTGGACATTCAAGCTCAACTGGAATCTGCAGCTCATCATCAACATCAACAACACAGGAACTCAAATTTTGTAGTGCATGTAATATACGCATACTACATTCCAAATGGAGCTCTCATCTGAGAACAAATGCTCACAAATTGAAGGTTTTTACACCTCTATCCAGTGCCGTAAAGCATATCACTAGTGGTTTTAAAAATCGTATATCTACATTTGCATATGAAAATAAGCGAGAGGTGCTACTCGACCCGATTGAGCTAATGCATGAAGCAGGAGAAGCTTTGATCCCCTTAATCAATAATATACGGGTCACACACATAACATGTAAATTAAACTTTGAGCTTTTTGCTGAATACATCAAATTTTGCGATGATGAAATGATTATGTCAATAAAATCGCACCAAACAAATATGAGTGTTGTAACTGCTGCAAGCGATCTCAAGGAATTGTATGTTTCACATTCAGAAGGTATTCGTGGAAAAATGGATGAATTTCAGGAGAGAGACAGTGGCTGGACCATGTCTCATATCATCAGACTGGAGTTGAATATAAATAAATATACTCCAATAAAAGCTTCAAGTTTCATCGAAACACCAAAGTCGCTAAAAGCCAAAAGGGCGCTAATAAACATAAAAAACACCGATGAGTTTTGTTTTAAATGGGCATCAATATCAGCACTCAAATTAGCTCTAAAAAATAAAAACGCTGCAAGATGCAGTAGCTATGGAGCAACAAACATCTGGTGCTCATCGATCAGGAATAATGATACATTATCACTGAACTTTAACAATACGGAGTTTCCGTTGCCTATTAAGCAAATTAAAATTTTCGAGAATCAGAACCCAAGCATTAGTATTAATGTGTTTGGCTTTGACGAGGAAATGAATAATGTCATCGGACCACTGTATTTAACAGAGTGCGAGCGTGAACGTCATATAAGCCTCTTACTCATTAGAGAAGGAAGGAAAGGCGCATTTTACATGGATAAAAGAAATATCGAGGTATATACTTTTATTTAAAAATATATATATATATATATATATATATATATATAACTTATATTTCATATTCTTGTTTTTTTGTTTATACTTTCAGACTTATACGTTGTCAGATAACATCTCACCATCAACCCCTTTTGTTATGCAACACCTGCCTAAATGATTCCCATAATGAAAGGATGCACGCGGAACACAAACAGCAATGTGGCAAAGTGGTTGCTACTTTACCCACTTTAGAAAAGTCAAGCCTTAAATTTAAAAATTATAATCGTAGCTTAGATGTTCCATTTGTAGTATACGCAGACTTCGAATGCCTACTCACCCCCCTCAATGCGCAGGTTAGTGAGAATGTTGTAGCAACTTCTCAACATATCCCCATAGCTTTTTTCATATTATATTAAGTGTGCTTTTGATGTAAGCTTGGATAAATTTGTTTTAGATACTGGGGAAGATGCAGGTATCAAATTTCTAACATCTTTAATCAAAGATGTAACAGATATCTATACCTATTATCTGAGTAATATTATCCCTATTCAAATGTCTCCAGCAGAAGAGACAAGTTTTAAGTACACGACTAATTGTCATATATGTAAAAAAACACTTTAGGAAGTGATAGAGTTAGAGATCACTGTCATATAAGTGGTAAGTATAGAGGCGCAGCACATAATATTTGTAATATTAATTATCAGATTGCACCTTTTGTACCCGTATATTTCCATAACTTCTCGCGATATGATCACATTTATTTATCAGAGAGCTGAATAAATTCGATGGTGATATTAAAATTTTGCCACTTAATAAGGAGTTGTATATCTCGCTCTCCAAATATACTTATATTGCGTCTCATGATAAAAATCTTGATATAAGATTTCTAGATACATTTCGTTTTATGCCATCAAGTCTAGATGTACTAAGCTCTAATTTGAGCATCGAAAGCTTCCAAAGTGTGAAACGTTTTTTCCCCTCTGAAAATGAATTTAATCTCGTACGAAGGAAGGGAGTCTTTCCGTATGAGTACTTAAATTCTACAAACCGTCTGTTTGAAAGATATCTGCCTACAAGCTATAATTTTTTTAATAGTCTCACTAATACAGAGTGTTCAATTGATGATTATCAACACGCACAACATGTCTGGTCCGTTTTTGGTTGTCAAACAATACAAGATTATATGGAGTTGTACCTAAAAACTGATGTTCTTCTCTTATCAGATGTTTTTCAAAATTTTCGGGCACTATGTCAGAAAATATATTCATTATACCCGGCTCACTATTTCACAACACCTGGTCTATCTTGGGATGCAATGTTAAAAACCACAGACATTGAACTTCAACTATTAACGGATATTGATATGTACAGATTCATTCAAAATGGAATTCGTGGCGGGTTAGTACAGTGTTGTAAGAGATATTCCCAAGCCAACCACAAGTACATGGAAGCCTATGATAGTAGCAAACCTTCCGAGTATTTAATGTATTTAGATGCAAATAATCTGTATGGCTGGGCAATGTCACAAAGCTTACCATATACTGGCTTTCAGTGGTTAAATGATGAAGAAATTCATTCTTTAGATATTTCATCTATTGGGGATACATCTGAATATGGTTTCATTCTCGAAGTTGATTTATTTTATCCATCACAGCTACATAATGAGCATAACGATCTCCCCTTTTGTCCGCTTAACCAGAAACCTACACCTCAAGCTAAAGTAAACAAACTTGTTGCTGATCTGAGGTCAAAAATGAAGTATCCGATTCACTACAGAAATCTCCAACAATGTTTAAGAAATGGTGGGTGCACGTGCGTTGATTGCCAAGGTAAATTTCCAGAATGTGGCACAATTTTCAGAAGATATGTATGCTATTCAAATGAATCGACTCCATAATGTTTATGATAAGCTTATGTATTTAGGATTTACGGTTCTAGAATTATCAAAATGGCAAATGTATGATTTTCATTATGAATATATGAAACCCAAATTTCAAGATAAACTCTCTTTGAATTATATGGATACAGATTCCTTCATATACTCCATACAGACTAACGATTTCTTTGCAGATATTGCTAAAGATGTAGAAATGAGATTTGACACATCCAGAATATTCTGAAGAACTAGCGAAAAAATATGGTGTTAAGAGGTGTAATAACAAAGTTTTAGGCAAATTTAAAGATGAAAACTGCGGTAAGCGAATGTTAGAATTGGTAGGGCTCCGTGCCAAAATGTATTCAATTTCGCTTGAGGGTGGTGGATGTGTAAAGAAGTCAAAAGGCGTTAAGAGGTCTGCGTTAGATAAATTAACAATAAACAGTTATAAGGAATGTTTGTTTAATAATACGAAATTTAGTGATTGTATGATGCTTATTATGTCAAAGATTCATAACCTATATACACATAAATTAAGAAAAACAACATTAAGCTCTAGTGATAACAAGCGGAAGATACGTAGTGATGATTGAAAACAAATATACAATAATAAAAAGAAAATGTGATTTAGTAAAAGAAAATGTATTTATTTATTTATATAATTGTCAAATAACTATACAAATTATTTTACCAAGAACTGAAGAAAAAACAAGTGGGAAAGGATTATCTTCGGCGTGCCGAAGATTTTATACTCTTTTCGAACCTTTAGGCAATTTTCACTCTGCCAACTGCACCACTGAAATTTCAATAGTAGTAAAAAATCGTTTTATCGCGGGGCATTTACTTTCTTGCTCTAAGAATTGGTATCATATGAATTTAAGTTTTCTTTTAAATTATTGAATTCAAGCTATTTGATATATATTTAAAAAATATAATTAGAAAAAAAATAAAAAGCAATATGGGACTGAACCGTGTCTCCCCGTTTGTCAGTGCAGCACTCTCATACCTACGCCACAAAGCAGTTTTGAAATGCGCTGACGAGCTCAATTATCTGATCTTTTTTTTCGCATTGTACAGTTTTTGCTCTAAGTTATTGGTAGCAAATGAATTTGATTACAGTGTTTTATATTTGAAAAGCAGAATAAGAAAAAATGAAAATAATTATTGGTTGCCGCTAGGATCGAACCTGTACCTTTCGTTTGACAGGGCGCCACTTTATCCCTTACGCCACAAGCAGTTTTGATGATCGATGACAAAATCGCTTGAAGAGCAGACTATCAAGCTTACTTGTTTTGTTTTCCTGCAACCTGCAACTCGCGGTTGTCAGCATTTGATTTTTCGCGTGGCATTGTTTTTGTTCTAAGCCATTGGAAGCAAATTAATTCGATTACAGTTATATTTTTGAAAGGAAGAAAAAGAAAAAAGTATTAAATTAATAATCAGTCGCCGCCGAGACTCGAACTTGCGAAACTTGCGTTCGTTAGCGCGGTTCTTTACGCCTTACGCCACATCCCGTTTTGATGATCGATGACGAAATGCCTTGAAGAGCAGACTGTCAAAAGCTTACTTACGCTTGGGTTTGTTTGCTCATGTGCACCTGTTTTTCAAAATATTTAATGACGCATATCTTCGCTGTTTATGACTCAATCGATTTGCGATTTGACCTATTGATGAGTTAAAAGGATGTTCAAGTGTACAAGGAAATCTAAGGCAATTGCTTTGAAAACATGGGCTTTATGACCAAAACCGACTTCAAGTTGTATGGCAGCTATAAGATATAGTAGTCCGATCCGGCCGGCTCCGACCAATGTGCTGTCCCCTTGAATAATAAGTGTCTGTGCAAAGTTGAATAGCGATAGCTCAAAAACTAAGGGACTAGTTTGCATACAACATACATACAGAAAGACAGACAGACAGCCAGACAGACAGACAGACAGACAGACAGACAGACAGACAGACGGACATGGCTAGATCAATTTGTTTTGTTTTTCTAAGCATACTGGCAGTAACTTTTGGGGGTCTCAGACGCTTCCTTCTATGCGTTACAAACTTCAGCACAAACTTAATATACTATTTTCTTCGAATAGAGTATAAAAAAAACTATACTGAAATTGAGAAGAAATATACAATAATAAAAAGAAAACATATTTGTTTTTATACTCTTTTCGAAGAAAATAGTATATTAAGTTTGTCCTGAAGTTTGTAACGCATAGAAGGAAGCGTCTGAGACCCCCAAAGTTACTGCCAGTATGCTTAGAAAAACAAAACAAATTGATCTAGCCATGTCCGTCTGTCTGTCTGTCTGTCTGTCTGTTCTATGTATGCAAACTAGTCCCTCAGTTTTTGAGCTATCGCGATGCAACTTTGCACAGACACTTATTATTCAAGGGGACAGCACATTGGTCGGAGCCGGCCGGATCGGACCACTATATCTTATAGCTGCCATACACCTCAAAGTCGGTTTTGGCCATAAATCCGATGTTTTCAAAGCAATTGCCTTAAATTTCCTTGTACACTTGAACATCCTTATAACTCATCAATGGGTAAAATCGCAAATCGATTGAGTCATAAACAGCGAAGATATGCGTCATTAAATGTTTTGAAAAAACAGGTGCATATGAGCAAACAAAGTCAAGCGCAAGAAAGCTTTTGATAGTCTGCTCTTCAAGGTATTTTGTCATCGATCACCAAAACGGTTTGTGGCGTAAGGCGTAAAGAGCCGCGCTAACGAACGCAAGTTTCGCAAGTTCGATCCTCGGCGGCGACTGATTGTTAATTTAATACTTTTTTCTTTTTCTTCCTTTCAAATATATAACTGTAATCAAATTAATTTGCTTCCAATCTTAGAACAACAATGCCACGCGAAAAAACAAATGCTGACAAACGCGAGTTGAGTTTTAGGAAAACAAAACAAGAAATTTGTACCTTGTCGACTCTTCAAGCAATTTTGTCAGCGATCATCAAAACGGCTTGTGGCGTAAGGGGTAAAGTTGCGAACTGGTGAGCGTAAGGTCCTGGGTTCAAGTGCCAACGGCGACTTTGGTCATTTATTTTCATTTTTATACTCTGATACCGAAGGTACTCATAGTATATTGGTTTTGTCGAATGTCCGTCAGGCCGTCCGTCTGTCCGTCTGTCCGTCCGTCCGTCTGTCTGTCTGGATGAACGCGCGTATTTCCGAAACGATATTAGATAGACTCTTGAAATCTTTTGCGTTATGATTATAGCTATCTGCTTCAGATCAAGTTTATTCCAAATTTATGCCACGCCCACTGGGAGGCTGGCAAATCGATAACATGTCGATACACCTCAAATCACAAATCGATTAGACGTGAATAACTCCCACAATTTTGAAGCTAGAGTAATCAAATTTGGTAGGTATATTGCTGGTGACCTCCCGAAAAAATTGGATCCTAGGTTAATCGGCCACGCCCATTATTACGCCCACCAGCCCCCCCTCCAAAATTAATTTGAAATGCTTATATCTCCCGCAGTTTTAGAGCTAAAGTCACCATATTTGGAATATATATTACTGGTGACGTCCTCTACAGATTACAGAAACAAAATTTCGACCACGCCCACTCCCGCCCCCGTAATCGCGAAAATCGATATACATGAATGCACAATTCGATAACACGTGTATATTTCCCGCAATTTTGAAGCTAGAGTCCCCAAATTTGGAATTTAGACTAGGGCTGACCAGCCCAAAAGATTGCGTCCTGGATTTTCCGGCCACGCCCACTAGAACGCCCCCAGCCACCCCGCCCCCACGAAACACGGAAGCCTATATCTCGCACAGTTTAAGAGCTAGGGCCACCAAAACTGGAGGATAGACTTATTGTCAGCCCCCCTAAAGATCGGCAAAAAATTTTGGGGCCACGCCCCCTCCCGCCCCCAAAAATCGCTAAAATTTATATCTTCCACAGTTTTAGAGCTAGAGTCACCAAAATTGGAGGATAGACTTATTGTCAGCCCCCCTAAAGATCGGCAAAAAATTTTGGGGCCCCGCCCCCTCCCGCCCCAAAAATCGCGAAAATTTATATCTTCCACAGTTTCAGAGCTAGAGTCATTAAACTTGGAAGATAGAATTCTGGTCAGCCCCTCTAAATATCGGTAAAAAAAATTTGGGGCCACGCCCCCTCCCGCCCCCAAAAATCGCGAAAATGTATATCTTCCACAGTTTTAGAGCTAGAGTCAAGAAATTTGTAAAATAGACTTCTTGTCACTCCCTCTAAAGATCGGCCAAATTTTTTGGGGCCACGCCCCTTCCCGCCCCTTAAAAATCGCGAAAGCTTATATCTTCCACAGTTTTAGAGCTAGAGTCACCAAAATTGGTAGATAGACTTCTGGTCACCCCCTCTTAAGATCGACCATGCCCCTCCCGTTCCCAAAAACTTGGAATGCCGATTTCGGGTCACCCAAACACCAGCAAAAATTTTCTGTTCACTTGCTTTCAGCTGTTCTTAAAATGGTATCAGAGTATTACGCAGTCGGCTCCGCCCGACTGCAACGTTCTCACTTGTTTCTTATTCTTCTTTTCAAATATATAATAGCTGTAATCAAATTCATTTGCTTTCAATGGCTTAGAACAAAAACAATGCCTCGCGAAAAAACAAAAGCTCAGTATAAATCGAGTTTGTCAGCGATTTTTAAAACTGCTTGGTGTAAGCAGTAAAAAGCAAAACAAGAAAGTTTTTGACAGTCTGCTCTTCAAGGGATTTTGTCAGCGATCATCAAAACGGCTTGTGGCGTAAGGGGTAAAGTTACGAACTGGCGAACGAAAGGTCCTGGGTTCAAGTGCCAGCGGCGACTGGTCATTTATTTAAATTTTTCTTATTCTTCTTTTCAAATATATAATAGCTGTAATCAAATTCATTTATTTTCAATTTCCTAAATTGTTTCTAATTTTTTTTTTCATACATAAAGTAGCTTTAATAGAATAATTCAAAAGAAAAATTTAAATTCATTGGCAAAACCAATGCCACGCGAAAAAAAATATGGATCTCAAATTCTGAATATAAGCTCTCGTATGTTCAGATTAAGTTTTATGACAATTCAATTTCCGACTGGCCTTGAAAGGTATAAGAGCAACAGGCACAAAATTTGGTATGTATATTGTAGTATATTATAGTATAGAAAAACTGAAACTTGTTTATTGTTCAATTCGGTAGCACTTATGAATGCTAAGGGACGCGTCCACGAGCTGCGGATAGTGAAACGTCCCTGTTTACATGAATACCTTTATATATTTTATTTTATATGTAGGGGTATATGTATGCGACATTAATATCTGCGAATTAAATAAGCAGTCACGGAAAAATGGTGAAAATTGCTTAAAGGTTCGAAAAGAGTATTTAATCTTCGGCACGCCGAAGATAATCCTTCTCCACTTGTTTTTTTTTAAATTTTTTATTTAAATTGTAGTAAACTCATATAAAATTATTGTTGAATTCAGTTAAATCAAAAAATAAAAATTGATTTGTTGATTCCGTTTCATCTTCGATTTCCAGTGGCGTTGTGTTTCTATAAGTTATGACCTCATCCGTAAGCGGCGGCTCCTGGGCATTCTGCATTTGAGAGAAACAGTGCCACGAGTGTTCCCCTTCACCGATCCATGGTACGATGATATCAACATCGTGATAGTCCACAGGTTCAATCTTAAATTGCGGTTCCAACGGTTCCAGGGTAAATTGAATACTCTCTTTCTTCTTGATGCGTTTGGTCGGTGGAGACCAGGGTACGATGTCCTCATCGTCCTCTGGATAATTCAGCAACTTCTCCTTCTCCGCCATGGTGTTCTGAAGTGCCTTCTCCTGTGCAATGCATTCAAACAGCAAATCTTCATTGCTTGAGAAGGCAATGCTTTGTAGAATGTTGTTGGTGGCTGACATCGTGAGTTGGTATGACTCCGTTCTCGAGCGACATCGTTCTTATATCATAGGACCATACGAAGGACCTCTGAAATTTTCAACGGTTCTATCCTGACCACCCACTCTCAACTAAAAATTTGAAAACTTCATAAATTTGTCAAATTTAATCTTATCTCGTGTCGAGAAAGGCTCAGATGGTCTAGACATACTAATATTTTTTTTTTTGCGAGGCCCTTTCACTTTTTTTTTAAATTTTCCAGGCTGTTTTTTGTACTTATAGCTAATTTTGTTTTAGCGTGCCGCTGGCAACTGCGTTGAATTTGATACCCTTTTTACGACCATCTACGGTCAGATCGCACACTTTCGTTTTGTTTGCCGCTTTTCGTTTTTTGCTTGCCGTCGGCAACTGCGTTGAATTTGATACCCTTTTTACGACCACCTACGATCAGAGCGTACACTTTCGTTTTGCTTGCCGTTTTTTTTTTTATTTAATTTTGTTTTTGTGTGCCGCTGGCACCTGCGTTGAAATCGTTTAAGATTTTCTTTTTTTGCAAGGCCTTTTTTTGATCTTATATTCTTTTCTCTTTTTATACTCTTTTCGAAGAAAATAGTATTTTAAGTTTGTCCTGAAGTTTGTAACGCATAGAAGAAAGCGTCTGAGACCCCCCAAAGTTACTGCCAGTATGCTTAGAAAAACAAAACAAATTGATCTAGCCATGTCCGTCTGTCTGTCCGTCTGTCTGTCTGTCTGTCTGTCTGTCTGTCTGTCTGTCTGTCTGTATGTATGCAAACTAGTCCCTCAGTTTTTGAGCTATCGCGATGCAACTTTGCACAGACACTTATTATTCAAGGGGACAGCACATTGGTCGGAGCCGGCCGGATCGGACCACTATATCTTATAGCTGCCATACACCTCAAAGTCGGTTTTGCCCATAAATCCGATGTTTTCAAAGCAATTGCCTTAAATTTCCTTGTACACTTTAACATCCTTATAACTCATCAATGGGTAAAATCGCAAATCGATTGAGTCATAAACAGCGAAGATATGCGTCATTAAATGTTTTGAAAAAACAGGTGCATATGAGCAAACAAAGTCAAGCGCAAGAAAGCTTTTGATAGTCTGCTCTTCAAGGTATTTTGTCATCGATCACCAAAACGGTTTGTGGCGTAAGGCGTAAAGAGCCGCGCTAACGAACGCAAGTTTCGCAAGTTCGAGCCTCGGCGGCGACTGATTGTTAATTTAATACTTTTTTCTTTTTCTTCCTTTCAAATATATAACTGTAATCAAATTAATTTGCTTCCAATGGCTTAGAACAAAAACAATGCCACGCGAAAAAACAAATGCTGACAAACGCGAGTTGCAGGTTGCAGGAAAACAAAACAAGGAAATTTGTAACAGTCGGCTCTTCAAGCAATTTTGTCAGCGATCATCAAAACGGCTTGTGGCGTAAGGGGTAAAGTTGCGAACTGGTGAGCGTAAGGTCCTGGGTTCAAGTGCCAACGGCGACTTTGGTCATTTATTTTCATTTTTTCTTATTCTTCTTTTCAAATATATAATAACTGTAATCAAATTCATTTGCTTTCAATGGCTTAGAACAAAAACAATGCCACGCGAAAAAACAAAAGCTCAGTATAAATCGAGTTTGTCAGCGATTTTTAAAACTGCTTGGTGTAAGCAGTAAAAAGCAAAACAAGAAAGCTTTTGACAGTCTGCTCTTCAAGGGATTTTGTCAGCGATCATCAAAACGGCTTGTGGCGTAAGGGGTAAAGTTGCGAACTGGCGAACGAAAGGTCCAGGGTTCAAGTGCCAGCGGCGACTGGTCATTTATTTTCATGTTTTCTTATTCTTCTTTTCAAATATATAATAGCTGTAATCAAATTCATTTATTTTCAATTTCCTAAATTGTTTCTAATTTTTTTTTTCATACATAAAGTAGCTTTAATAGAATAATTCAAAAGAAAAATTTAAATTCATTGGCAAAACCAATGCCACGCGAAAAAAAATATGGATCTCAAATTCTGAATATAAGCTCTCGTATGTTCAGATTAAGTTTTATGACAATTCAATTTCCGACAGCGGCCTTGAAAGGTATAAGAGCAACAGGCACAAAATTTGGTATGTATATTGTAGTATACATATGTAATGTAGTTTTGACTTTTAGAAAAACTGAAACTTGTTTATTGTTCAATTCGGTAGCACTTATGAATGCTAAGGGACGCGTCCACGAGCTGCGGATAGTGAAACGTCCCTGTTTACATGAATACCTTTATATATTTTATTTTATATGTAGGGGTATATGTATGCGACATTAATATCTGCGAATTAAATAAGCAGTCACGGAAAAATAGTGAAAATTGCTTAAAGGTTCGAAAAGAGTATTGAATCTTCGGCACGCCGAAGATAATCCTTCTCCACTTGTTTTTATTTAAAATCTGTCTATAAAGACAATCATTAAATGTTCTGGTGTTCCTTGACAATTAAACTATTTTATGAGACTGTATCTGATGGTATGGGTAAAAATTAGCCTGGGTCTCTGAAAGGAAGGTCTAGAGGGTGGAAGGGGTGTTGTCCAGCAGATTTATGGCCTGGTTATTCGCGTGGTCTGACAACCTTTCTATATATTTTTGGCTGAATCGCTCTATTTCGTCCACCACCCAAGGAATCTTGAGCTCCCTGTGTAGCTCTTTGTTGGTAGTTAAAAAGTGAGCTTGAGCCGCTATCCTAAGGGTCTTGCTTTGGAAGCTTTGAATAATTTTTATATTGGAAGTGGAAGCCGTTCCCCACAGCTGGATGTAGTAGGTCCATACAGGTTATAGTAGTACCTTATTTCTAGTTTTAAGTTTGAAATGGCAACCAATAAGCCAGTACATTTGGCGTAACTTTATGTTGAGCTGCTGTTTTTTTAATAGGATGTGGGGTCGCCAGGTGAGTCACCTATCCAGGGTTAAGCCAAGGTACTTTACTGTCTCACAGTACGGAATAGCTGCGTTGTAAAGGGTGACTGCCGGGCAGTTTCCTCTTCTTTTTGTAAACGCAGTGTGGGAGGATTTCTCTGCGCTAACCACAGTGCTCCACCTGGTCAGCCATACTGCAAAATAATCAAGCTGCCTTTGAGGGGCTTTTAGACACTGATATGAAAGCAGAGTCATCTGCGTATGGAGCAGTATGAGTCTGTGATCATTAATAACTGGCATATCAGCAGTATATATGGTGTAAAGTATTGGTCCCAACACGCTGCCTTGGGGGACGCCTGCCCTTATTTCCGTCAACTCTGACTCTTCATCTCCACATCTGACATAGAATCTTCTGCTGAAGAGGTATGATTTTAAAAACAGGAAGTGGGGGGCTGGGAGATTCTTTTTTAGTTTAAAAAGTAATCCAGTGTGCCATACTTTGTCAAAAGCCTGTTTTACATCAATACAGACTGTGGTACAATACTGCTTGGTTTGTTTTCTTGAGCTTCTAAGATTTTGTACACAAGCCTATGGCACTGCTCAATAGTACCATGACCGCGTCTAAAGCCGAGTTGGTGATCAGGGATTAAGCGAATGTCCTCCATAACTGGCAGTAATATATTCA
Organism: Drosophila flavopinicola; assembly: GCA_035042425.1. Classification (NCBI taxonomy): domain Eukaryota; kingdom Metazoa; phylum Arthropoda; class Insecta; order Diptera; family Drosophilidae; genus Drosophila; species Drosophila flavopinicola. Next base: position 302,168 of record JAWNLL010000265.1, on the reverse strand, counting down.
AAAATACTCTTTCGAGTATTTTGGAGAGGACTGCCAATAAACTAATGGGGCGATAGGAAGCTAGCTGACTTTCGGCTTACCAGGTTTTGGAATCAGTATAACCTCAGCACATTTCCATTGCGAAGGAAAATGACCAAGCTGGAAGCAGCGGTTAAAAATGTTGGTTAGAATCCTAATACATCTTTCTGGGAGGGCTTTTACGGCAGTAGCACATATACTGTCGTAGCCAGGGGATTTGTTACTTTTCAGGAGGCCAATTTCATTCAACACTTCCTGTGTGCTTATCTCAGGAATAGGCAGGTCCATCTGACAGGGGATGTCCAGAAATTGTTTGGCTGCAATTACTTCCCTGGCGCTGCACTTATCAAAAGGTGAAAAGCGCTGTATAAATGTTCCGCGAAGGCAATCGCTTTTTCCTTTTCGGAGCGACACCAAGACCCAGAAAGACTTAAGACAGGGGCTAGTCTTTTCGATGGTCTTTTCATAAACTTCGTCGCATTCCAAAGGTTTCGATAAGGATCACCTGGTTCAGCTTCCTCCAAGTAGGTGTCTAGAGCTTGCTTTCGAAGCGTCAAGAGAGTTTCCTTTATGTTTTTAACGGCCCTGTTCAGCGCAGCTTTATCCCTCGGGTTCCTGCCAGACCCTCCTTAGACGTCGTTTCTCTGACACTTGTTGGGCTACTTCGTGCGACCACAGATGTATATCTCTCTTTGAGGTGTTAGTAGAAGGTATTTGTGCGGGAGTGGCTACACTGGCAGCCTCGTGAAATTTTTTAGTTAGCCATTCGACCACTTCATCTACTTATCCAGGCCAGAATTTAATTCCACGTTAGGGTCAACATGTTGCTGTAACCAAGAACGGTACAGGCTTATGTTGGTGTTCTTGCGAAATATACTCCTCCGCATTGACTTTGTGGCCGTTGGTATGTTGAGCAGCAGGAGGACAGCACTATGGTCAGAAGAAATATCTAGGCAGCTTTTAGGCTCTACCTTACTTGGGTCAATGTTTTTAGAGATGGCAAAGTCCAACAAATCAGGAAGTTTGTTTATGTCTGTAGGCCAGTATGTAGGTTCACCAGAGGAGTGGCAGTCAAGGTTATTTGAGCGAACACAGTGATATAAATTTTTCCCCTTAGGATTATCTACTCTTGATCCCCACCATGAGTGTTTGGCATTGAAGTCGCCACCAATGAGGTATCTTGGACCTAGGCTATCAAATATTTGTTGAAACATATAGGAAGTGACTCTGTTACAAGGTGGAATGTAAGCAGCTCTCAATACCAGATCTCCCGTAGGACATAACATTTTTATGCTTGCGCATTGTACCCATGGCCCCTGTAAAGATGGAAGCTCTACGAACTTAAGGCCACTTTTCCCAAGCACAGGTGCACCTCCTCGAGCTCTTCCACTTGGATGGTTAGAGTAGAAAAGCTCAAAGCCATTAATTTTGAAGTAGGAGTTTTTGTCAAAATGTGTTTCAGAGACAAAAAGAACATCAATGTGGCTAGTTTTTAGGTATTTGTCAACTTCAGACCTGCTTTTAGTCAGGCCGTTAGCATTCCATAGGGTAATACGCAGACTTAGTTGCATACTTTGTTAATGAGGGTGGTGAGGGAACTAAGAACATTAGTAATAGCTGAAAACTGAGCAATCATTTGCTCGATCATGGTTTCTAAGCGTTTAAACATAGATATTGGTAGACTTTTCTTAGTTTCTTCTGGCTTAACATAAGTAAAAGTTTGCTGACCGCCTAAGTGGCTTGCATAGCTAAGGTTTTCGTTAACTTTTGTGTAGGAACTTTGTTGAGAAGGTTCAACACTTGGTTTGGCTTTGAGGCCATACTGACTCTTGGCCTTTTGGTATACTTTGCAGCCCTTGTAAGATGCGGCGTGGTTTCCGTCACAAAGTGCACATTTTGCGGGGTCTTTCCTGGCCTTCGTACATTCTAAGCTGTTATGATTTGCACCGCACTTAACGCACTTGTATGGAAGGCGGCAGTAACGTTTTGTGTGAAAAAAGGCCTGGCAGCAGTAGCACTGGATAATGTCATCAAATTTTATTGGTGGCTCAACGCGGACAATTGACCCACAAAGGCGCTTGATTTTGAAAGCTTCGATGTTGTTCTTTGCTGGTTCCAAATTCACGAAGAAAATTGACATTGTGGTTTTAGACGACTTGCTCACTGCATTCTTGATGTCCCTAGTTGTATGTCCATATTCAAGTAGGGCTTTAGAAATGTATTTGGTATGGGTTGAGAAATGTAGTCCTTTGACAACAATTCGGTAAGCTCTCTCCTCCTTAGGCTGGAAGGTACGATATCGCGTGTTATGTTGATCAAAGTGAGCCTTCAATTTGTCAAAAGATTCCCTATCTTATAACATATTTCTCACCAGGCCGTCTCGCATTGCCTTATAATCAAAAATTTTGTCTTTACCAACGATGTTAACTACATCAATGATCAATTTATTTATATCCGTGACATCAGGTACAAAAATTGGGGGCGGTTTGAAGCTTGCAGGGCTTGCTGGGGTTTCTTGTTCAACAGTATCATCCGTATCTTTAATATCGTCATCCAATGGGTCTACCAACAAAGCAAAGCGATTTTCATTGATCTTGGGAGATGGACGAGAGCTGGCAATGGTTCTTGTACGAAAAGGAACAGCTGGCTTGCGCTTCACTTCCCCTTTCTCAGAAAGGTCAGATTTGACATCATTGTCACTAGAGCTATAGCAAACATTACTGCTGTTCTGAATCCTAACCAACTTGCTTGCAGTTGCACCTTTCAGTCTGATGTTGCCTTTTTTGCCTGGAGAAGCCGTTTGCCAATCCAATATGGGATGTGATTTCATACCGTCGCTGTCGTCACACATGGAGATAGCAACTGATTATCAACAATTTACAATGCCAACGGAGCACCAGAACTTTCTGGAGCCCCGCACACAAGTATTTTACACGTTTTCGAAAAAAAAACAAAAAGATTACAAACTTTTCAAAATTTCAAAACGTGAAAAAAAAATCGGGCCGTTTTCAAAATAATAAAAATTTTGAACAGAGCACGAAGAGAACAGTACGACAGAACGAACTATGACTGAATATATTGATGTTGATCTTGTTGAAGTGTGTGTGGCGCTAAAGGTCGCTACCTTAATGTAAGGGACCTTTTTCATACTGACCGCCAGCGTTGTGCCTCTGCCTGCGTCATTGGTTACAGCAGCTCACTTTTTAAAACCCACGAGTTGTGTTCATTGGGAAAACCAAGCCACTTAACAAAACATTTCTTTCCATATCGTTTATCAACTAAATATGTATTTGGGTATCTTGTTTTTCGTAGTTCTTTCTTATAAAACCCTACTTTCAAGGGAATGCCTTCATAATCTTGCAATATGTATGTTGTTGAATAGGTGTTTTGAATTTTACTTATTTTAAAAATTTCGGTCATCCAGGAAGGTGTGTAACCCTTTTCAAATATATGCTTATGTTTACTTATACGCACATGGTCACCCACTCGAATTTTTGAACCAGCAAATATTTTTAAATGATTATAAGCAGTGCTTAATATTTATTTTCATTAGATTAATTTACTTTTATAGGCGCTATTTGAATTGTTCTATGATGTTTTTTATTGTATACATTTATTAAATACTTATACATACCAATCCATTGAATCCAGCTCCTTAAGCGTCGGATTAAAACGTTCAAAATTTGACGCTTTTAATCCACTATAAGTCGAATAATGATTTATATTATGTTTCACACACAATCTTTTAAAGCTCGTATTAAAGAATTCTTTTCCATTATCTGTTTGCAAATTCTTTGGAGTTCGCTACAACTTGAAAATAGATGTCATGGCATTTTTAAATTCTGATCCTGTTTTTGTTTTCAATGCAACTCCCCATGCACATTTGGAAAATGTATCAATAACAGTTAATAGAAATCTATATCATTTATTGGATTTGGAGTGCACTCCCATTTCCACTAAGTCTGCTTGCCAATGATCATCGATGCCTCTCATAACAACTCTTCGACTCTTAAAGTTTTTACGTGCTGGCCCATGTAATTCATTGATTAACTCCTTCTTCTTCGCCATTTTTCCCAAAAATATTCTTAATTATCGTCTGAGCTTCAATAACGGTTGATTCAAACATTCTTCTCTTTCGTGAGGCTAAATATTTAAATATATATCTTCTAAATTGCATATTTTTGACTCTAATTTTTGTAGATTTATTTGATGTGCTTTAGTTATGGATTCAAGGTTATTCTCAAAAGTGATTTGTATTTTTTGATTTTCTCTGTTTATAAATGTGTACATGTCCTGCGTTTCCTTAATGATTCGCGATTGTAGAAAACTTTTGTTAACTGCATCGCTTTCTCGCATAGGCTCCCCCACGTTCGAAATTCTCCTGTTTTCCGTATCAAAATTTTTATCACTATCCAAATGCATAGTCATTTTTCTTCTTATTCCGCTCATTTGAGTAATGTCCGAACTTGTCAACAGCCATATAGACTATAACTTTCACTATACACATCACCTAATATTTATATTCTTTATCTTCTGAATCTCAAACCTAAGTAAAAGCTTCATCGATTCGATCTCACTGTTAATATACTCTCTCAATACAATTTCCGATTATTTCAGTACATCGTCTGTAGCGTTTTTTAATTCAGCTATTCTTTTGTTTGAGCTAGATGATAATTCGTTTATAAGTTTCTCTTGCAATAATGTTTTTTCATCTATGAGTTTGCTTATGCTCTTTCTTCAACAAAGATTTTATTACACACATCTTTATCATACAAGGGCTCTTGAACATTTTATAGTCGCTTGTTTGAAAATATAATGTTGTTTTCTTTATCAAAGCCTATACCTAGAATTGATTTTCTTAAACTAGAACTTTCCTTATTATTATTATTATTGTTTGAGGAGGAGTGTCCGAAGTTGTCAAGAAGCATTTTAGTATTAATCTATTTATGCTGTTTATAAGCCTATTTATTTATTTAATAAATAATTTTGGCTTCTCGTAATTCTTCAATAATTGAGACTATTTCATTATTGTGATTACTATGCCCTGCAGACTGTGAGGCAACCAGAAGCTTCAGTCTATCAATAATCTCGTTAGGATCATCCCAGTATATATAATTTGGTTTATTTGTATTAAGATTCAGAAACCCACCACCCTTGTGCATGGAGTTTTTATTGCCAACTGGCGTTGACATTGCATTTGGTTCATTCTCTTTGGGGAAAAGTTTTTTAATTATTTCGTTGTATTTCTTTGAACGATTCCCTTTAAGTTGATGATAGGGTAGATTATGCCTTCTGTGAGCACATGTTTTTGTTAGGACTTTCTGATATGTAGCCTGTGTTTAAAGTATCTCACTTGAGATTATAAGCAGCCCCGTTAAAAAAAAAAAAACATAAAAAAACAGCTTTTATAAAAGCCGTTAAAAAAAACAAACCAGTTAAAAACAAGTGGAGAAGGATTATCTTCGGCGTGCCGAAGATTAAATACTCTTTTCGAACCTTTAAGCAATTTTCACTATTTTTCGTGACTGCTTATTTAATTCGCAGATATTAATGTCGCATACATATACCCCTACATATAAAATAAAATATATAAAGGTATTCATGTAAACAGGGACGTTTCACTATCCGCAGCTCGTGGACGCGTCCCTTAGCATTCATAAGTGCTACCGAATTGAACAATAAACAAGTTTCAGTTTTTCTATACTATAATATACTACAATATACATAACAAATTTTGTGCCTGTTGCTCTTATACCTTTCAAGGCCACTGTCGGAAATTGAATTGTCATAAAACTTAATCTGAACATACGAGAGCTTATATTCAGAATTTGAGATCCATATTTTTTTGGCGTGGCATTGGTTTTGCCAATGAATTTAAATTTTTCTTTTGAATTATTCTATTAAAGCTACTTTATGTATGAAAAAAAAATTAGAAACAATTTAGGAAATTGAAAATAAATGAATTTGATTACAGCTATTATATATTTGAAAAGAAGAATAAGAAAAAATGAAAATAAATGACCAGTCGCCGCTGGCACTTGAACCCAGGACCTTTCGTTCGCCAGTTCGCAACTTTACCCCTTACGCCACAAGCCGTTTTGATGATCGCTGACAAAATCCCTTGAAGAGCAGACTGTCAAAAGCTTTCTTGTTTTGCTTTTTACTGCTTACACCAAGCAGTTTTAAAAATCGCTGACAAACTCGATTTATACTGAGCTTTTGTTTTTTCGCGTGGCATTGTTTTTGTTCTAAGCCATTGAAAGCAAATGAATTTGATTACAGTTATTATATATTTGAAAAGAAGAATAAGAAAAAATGAAAATAAATGACCAAAGTCGCCGTTGGCACTTGAACCCAGGACCTTACGCTCACCAGTTCGCAACTTTACCCCTTACGCCACAAGCCGTTTTGATGATCGCTGACAAAATTGCTTGAAGAGCCGACTGTTACAAATTTCCTTGTTTTGTTTTCCTGCAACCTGCAACTCGCGTTTGTCAGCATTTGTTTTTTCGCGTGGCATTGTTTTGTTCTAAGCCATTGGAAGCAAATTAATTTGATTACAGTTATATATTTGAAAGGAAGAAAAAGAAAAAAGTATTAAATTAACAATCAGTCGCCGCCTAGGCTCGAACTTGCGAAACTTGCGTTCGTTAGCGCGGCTCTTTACGCCTTACGCCACAAACCGTTTTGGTGATCGATGACAAAATACCTTGAAGAGCAGACTATCAAAAGCTTTCTTGCGCTTGACTTTGTTTGCTCATATGCACCTGTTTTTTCAAAACATTTAATGACGCATATCTTCGCTGTTTATGACTCAATCGATTTGTGATTTTACCCATTGATGAGTTATAAGGATGTTCAAGTGTACAAGGAAATTTAAGGCAATTGCTTTGAAAACATCGGATTTATGGCCAAAGCCGACTTTGAGGTGTATGGCAGCTATAAGATACAGTGGTCCGATCCGGCCGGCTCCGACCAATGTGCTGTCCCTTGAATAATAAGTGTCTGTGCAAAGTTGCATCGCGATAGCTCAAAACTGAGGGACTAGTTTGCATACATACAGACAGACAGACAGACAGACAGACGGACATGGCTAGATCAATTTGTTTTGTTTTTCTAAGCATACTGGCAGTAACTTTTGGGGGTCTCAGACGCTTCCTTCTATGCGTTACAAACTTCAGGACAAACTTAATATACTATTTTCTTCGAAAAGAGTATAAAAAAAACAGACCTGTTAAAAAAAAAAGCTGTTATGAAAGCTGTTTTCTGTGGAAGCTGTTCTTGACCGGTTCTATAGCTATTCGGTTGAAATATTTAAAATGAAGGAGAATTTACTGAATGAATTATCTAAAACAAGAAACGCTCTGAAAAGAAAATTTCAAAGTATTAGATTGAATCGAACTGCAAATGAGATCCAATTGGAAGAAACATTTAAACCCATAACAGAACCTTTGCGGGAAATCGTAAAAGGAAAGTTATCTGTCAAGCCATTAGATCTAGATATAACAAATAAAAACGAAATTAAGCAAGATGCCGAAAATAATAGTAATATATTTTATGACGCTATGGACGAGCAAGTGTCACAACCTAATGAAACGAGCGAGGAAAGCTTTCATATGAATGATGAATTAGGAAGAAATAAAGAGAGTTATAATCTCAATGTGAGTGATTTAATGCGAGAAAAAAAGCTTGATAAAGCATTTGGACCAATTAAGAATCAGGGAAAATTAAATTGGGATCTGCTAAAATAAATATAAACAACAACAACGAATTAGAGTTGTCAAGTGGTGAAAAGTGGCATCTTACACCTGGGTTTTATTCATTAATCTATCTAAATAATCCTAAAGACTACGATGATGCAGATTTGGCTACATATCAGAAAGTCCTAACAAAAACATGTGCTCACAGAAGGCATAATCTACCCTATCATCAACTTAAAGGGAATCGTTCAAAGAAATACAACGAAATAATTAAAAAACTTTTCCCCAAAGAGAATGAACCAAATGCAATGTCTACGCCAGTTGGCAATAAAAACTCCATGCACAAGGGTGGTGGGTTTCTGAATCTTAATACAAATAAACCAAATTATATATTCTGGTTGCCTCACAGTCTGCAGGGCATAGTAATCACAATAATGAAATAGTCTCAATTATTGAAGAATTACGAGAAGCCAAAATTATTTATTAAATAAATAAATAGGCTTATAAGCAGCATAAATAGATTAATACTAAAATGCTTCTTGACAAGTTCGGACACTCCTCCTCAAACAATAATAATAATAATAAGGAAAGTTCTAGTTTAAGAAAATCAATTCTAGGTATAGGCTTTGATCAAGAAAACAACATTATATTTTCAAACAAGCTACTAAAAAATGTTCAAGAGCCCTTGTATGATAAAGATGTGTGTAATAAAATCTTTGTTGAACGTAAAATAAAAACAAGTGAGAACGTTGCAGTCGGGCCGACTGCGTAATACTCTGATACCATTTTAAGAACAGCTGAAAGCAAGTGAACAGAAAATTTTTGCTGGTGTTTGGGTGACCCGAAATCGGCATTCCAAGTTTTTGGGAACGGGAGGGGCATGGTCGATCTTAAGAGGGGGTGACCAGAAGTCTATCTACCAATTTTGGTGACTCTAGCTCTAAAACTGTGGAAGATATAAGCTTTCGCGATTTTTGGGGGCGGGAGGGGGCGTGGCCCCAAAAAATTTGGCCGATCTTTAGAGGGAGTGACAAGAAGTCTATCTTACAAATTTCTTGACTCCAGCTCTAAAACTGTGGAAGATATACATTTTCGCGATTTTTGGGGGGCGGGAGGGGGCGTGGCCCCAAATTTTTTTACCGATATTTAGAGGGCTGACCAGAATTCTATCTTCCAAGTTTAATGACTCTAGCTCTGAAACTGTGGAAGATATAAATTTTCGCGATTTTTGGGGGCGGAGGGGGCGGGGCCCCAAAATTTTTTGCCGATCTTTAGGGGGGCTGACAATAAGTCTATCCTCCAATTTTGGTGACTCTAGCTCTAAAACTGTGGAAGATATACATTTTCGCGATTTTGGGGGCGGGCGGGGGCGTGGCCTCAAAATTTTTTGTCCGATCTTTAGAGGACAGAAGTCTACCCTCAAAGTTTGGTGGCCCTAGCTTTTAAACTGTGCGAGATATAGGCTTCCATGTATCGTGGGGGCGGGGTGGCTGGGGGGCGTTCTAGTGGGCGTGGCCGGAAAATCCAGGACCCAATCTTTTGGGCTGGTCAGCCCTAGTCTAAATTCCAAATTTGGGGACTCTAGCTTCAAAATTGCGGGAAATATACACGTGTTATCGAATTGTGCATTCATGTATATCGATTTTCGCGATTACGGGGGCGGGAGTGGGCGAGGTCGAAATTTTGTTTCTGTAATCTGTAGAGGACGTCACCAGTAATATATATTCCAAATATGGTGGCTTTAGCTCTAAAACTTCGGGAGATTTTCAAATTATTCATTTCAAATTAATTTTGGAGGGGGGCTGCTGGGCGTAATAATGGGCGTGGCCGATTAACCTAGGATCCAATTTTTTCGGGAGGTCACCAGCAATATACCTACCAAATTTGATTACTCTAGCTTCAAAATTGTGGGAGTTATTCACGTTTAATCGATTTGTGATTTGAGGTGTATCGACATGTTATCGATTTGCCAGCCTCCCAGTGGGCGTGGCATAAATTTGGAATAAACTTGATCTGAAGCAGATAGCTATAATCATAACGCAAAAGATTTCAAGAGTCTATCTAATATCGTTTCGGAAATACGTGCGTTCATCCAGACAGACAGACGGACAGACGGCCAGACGGACAGACGGACAGACGGACGGCCTGACGGACATTCGACAAAACCAATATACTATGAGTACCTTCGGTATCAGAGTATAAAAATCAAGAAAGAGCATAAGCAAACTCATAGATGAAAAACGAATTATCATCTAGCTCAAACAAAAGAAAAACTGAATTAAAAAACGCTACAGACGATGTACTGAAATAATCGGAAATTGTATTGAGAGAGTATATTAACAGTGAGATCGAATCGATGAAGCTTTTACTTAGGTTTGAGAATCAGAAGATAAAGAATATAAATATTAGGTGATGTGTATAGTGAAAGTTATAGTCTATATGGCTGTTGACAAGTTCGGACATTACTCAAATGAGCGGAATAAGAAGAAAAATGACTATGCATTTGGATAGTGATAAAAATTTGATACGGAAAACAGGAGAATTTCGAACGTGGGGGAGCCTATGCGAGAAAGCGATGCAGTTAACAAAAGTTTTCTACAATCGCGAATCATTAAGGAAACGCAGGACATGTACACATTTATAAACAGAGAAAATCAAAAAATACAAATCACTTTTGAGAATAACCTTGAATCCATAACTAAAGCACATCAAATAAATCTACAAAAATTAGAGTCAAAAATATGCAATTTAGAAGATATGTATTTAAATATTTAGCCTCACGAAAGAGAAGAATATTTGAATCAACCGTTATTGAAGCTCAGACGATAATTAAGAATATTTTTGGGAAAAATGGCGAAGAAGAAGGAGTTAATCAATGAATTACATGGGCCAGCACGTAAAAACTTTAAGCGTCGAAGAGTTGTTATGAGAGGCATCGATGATCATTGGCAAGCAGACTTAGTGGAAATGGGAGTGCACTCCAAATCCAATAAATGATATAGATTTCTATTAACTGTTATTGATACATTTTCCAAATGTGCATGGGTAGTTGCATTGAAAACAAAAACAGGATCAGAATTTAAAAATGCCATGACATCTATTTTCAAGTTGTAGCGAACTCCAAAGAATTTGCAAACAGATAATGGAAAAGAATTCTTTAATACGAGCTTTAAAAGATTGTGTGTGAAACATAATATAAATCATTATTCGACTTATAGTGGATTAAAAGCGTCAAATTTTGAACGTTTTAATCCGACGCTTAAGGAGCTGGATTCAATGGATTGGTATGTATAAGTATTTAATAAATGTATACAATAAAAAACATCATAGAACAATTCAAATGGCGCCTATAAAAGATAATTAATCTAATGAAAATAAATATTAAGCACTGCTTATAATCATTTAAAAATATTTGCTGGTTCAAAAATTCGAGTGGGTGACCATGTGCGTATAAGTAAACATAAGCATATATTTGAAAAGGGTTACACACCTTCCTGGATGACCGAAATTTTTAAAATAAGTAAAATTCAAAACACCTATCCAACAACATACATATTGCAAGATTATGAGGGCATACCCTTGAAAGTAGGGTTTTATAAGAAAGAACTACGAAAAACAAGATACCCAAATACATATTTAGTTGATAAACGATATGGAAAGAAATGTTTTGTTAAGTGGCTTGGTTTCCCAATGAACATAACTCGTGGGTTTTAAAAAGTGAGCTGCTGTAACCAATGACGCAGGCAGAGGCACAACGCTGGCGGTCAGTATGAAAAAGGTCCCTTACATTAAGGTAGCGACCTTTAGCGCCACACACACTTCAACAACATCAATATATTCAGTCATAGTTCGTTCTGTCGTACTGTTCACTTCGTGCTCTGTTCAAAAATTTTATTATTTTGAAAACGATTTTTTTTTCACGTTTTGAAATTTTGAAAAGTTTTTAATCTTATTGTTTTTCTTTCGAAAACGTGTAATATACTTGTGTGCGGGGCTCCAGAAAGTTCTGGTGCTCCGTTGGCATTGTAAATTGTTGATAATCAGTTGCTATCTCCATGTGTGACGACAGCGACGGTATGAAATCACATCCCATATTGGATTGGCAAACGGCTTCTCCAGGCAAAAAAGGCCACATCAGACTGAAAGGTGCAACTGCAAGCTCGTCCATAGCGTCATAAAATATATTACTATTATTTTCGGCATCATGCTTAATTTCGTTTTTATTTGTTATATCTAGATCTAATGGCTTGACAGATAACTTTCCTTTTACGATTTTCCCCAAAGGTTCTGTTATGGGCTTAAGTGTTTCTTCCAATTGGATCTCATTTGCAGCTCGATTCAATCTAATACTTTGAAATTTTCTTTTCAGAGCGTTTCTTGTTTTAGATAATTCATTCAGTAAATTCTCCTTCATTTTAAATATTTCAACCGAATAGCTATAGAACCGGTCAAGAACAACTTCCACAGAAAACAGCTTTCATAACAGCTGTTTTTATACCCTGAACCCATTAAAAATGGGTAAAAAGGGTATAATGGTTTTGTGCAAATGTATGTAACAGGCATAAGGAAGCATCTCCGACCATATAAAGTATATATATTATTGATCAGTATCAACAGCCGAGTCGATCTAGCCATGTCCGTCTGTCTGTCCGTCTGTATGAACACACAGATATCAGAGACTACAAGAGCTAGAGACTTCATATTTGGAACATAAGTTCTCCTAATCCCGGGACAGATCAAGTTTATTTCATTTGATCGATAACTCGTCGCATTCAAAAGTTATCGATAAATTTTGATTTTAGACTAGCGTTTTTGGGACATAACTTCAAAGTTATAAGAGCTAGAGACCCCAAATTTGGCATGTATATTCTCGAATAGCATACACATGTAACAATTATTTCACTTTTTGGATACCACCCCCCAAACCCCCCAAAAATTGAAGGTTTTTGAAGGTACGACCTTGCAATTTGGTTTGGTAACACATATTATCGACAATTGCTTGCCCCAAAAATTTCAATAAGATCGGACAATAAACACAGAAGTTATTTAAGATTTAACTTTCCATTGTGTGGGGCTCAGCGAAAGATCAAGCTAACTGCTTAAACCGCTTGCACTGCTTGTACTGCTTGTACTGCAGCATGTGTGTGTTTAGAGTAGTACGAATGATTGTAAGGACTGGGTTCAGGGTATCTCCTAGTCGGGCACTCCCGACTAGAGCACTCTTACTTGTTTTTAACAGGTCTGTTTTTTTTTTTAACTGGTCTGTTTTTTTTAACGGCTTTTATAAAAGCTGGTTTTTGATGTTTTTTTTGTTTTTTTTTAACGGGGCTGTTTATAATATATATATATAATATATATATATTCCATTTAAATGTTTTTCTTTTCTGATGATCATATATATCATATATATATATATATATATATATATATATGATATATATGATCATCAGAAAAGAAAAACATTTAAATGGAATATATATATATTATATATATATATATATATATATATATGATATATTATATATGGAATATGCACACTTTTTTATTATTCTGTTAAATGTACCAAATCGTTATAGATTTTTATACTCTTTTCGAAGAAAATAGTATATTAAGTTTGTCCTGAAGTTTGTAACGCATAGAAGGAAGCGTCTGATACCCCCAAAAGTTACTGCCAGTATGCTTAGAAAAACAAAACAAATTGATCTAGCCATGTCCGTCTGTCTGTCTGTCTGTCTGTCTGTCTGTCTGTATGTATGCAAACTAGTCCCTCAGTTTTTGAGCTATCGCGATGCAACTTGCACAGACACTTATTATTCAAGGGGACAGCACATTGGTCGGAGCCGGACCACTATATCTCATAGCTGCTATACATCTCAAAGTCGGTTTTGGCCATAAATCCGATGTTTTCAAAGCAATTGCCTTAAATTTCCTTGTACACTTGAACATCCTTATAACTCATCAATGGGTAAAATCGCAAATCGATTGAGTCATAAACAGCGAAGATATGCGTCATTAAATGTTTTGAAAAAACAGGTGCATATGAGCAAACAAAGTCAAGCGCAAGAAAGCTTTTGATAGTCTGCTCTTCAAGGTATTTTGTCATCGATCACCAAAACGGTTTGTGGCGTAAGGCGTAAAGAGCCGCGCTAACGAACGCAAGTTTCGCAAGTTCGAGCCTCGGCGGCGACTGATTGTTAATTTAATAATTTTTTCTTTTTCTTCCTTTCAAATATATAACTGTTATCAAATTAATTTGCTTCCAATGGCTTAGAACAAAAACAATGCCACGCGAAAAAACAAATGCTGACAAACGCGAGTTGCAGGTTGCAGGAAAACAAAACAAGGAAATTTGTAACAGTCGGCTCTTCAAGCAATTTTGTCAGCGATCATCAAAACGGCTTGTGGCGTAAGGGGTAAAGTTGCGAACTGGTGAGCGTAAGGTCCTGGGTTCAAGTGCCAACGGCGACTTTGGTCATTTATTTTCATTTTTTCTTATTCTTCTTTTCAAATATATAATAACTGTAATCAAATTCATTTGCTTTCAATGGCTTAGAACAAAAACAATGCCACGCGAAAAAACAAAAGCTCAGTATAAATCGAGTTTGTCAGCGATTTTTAAAACTGCTTGGTGTAAGCAGTAAAAAGCAAAACAAGAAAGCTTTTGACAGTCTGCTCTTCAAGGGATTTTGTCAGCGATCATCAAAACGGCTTGTGGCGTAAGGGGTAAAGTTACGAACTGGCGAACGAAAGGTCCTGGGTTCAAGTGCCAGCGGCGACTGGTCATTTATTTTCATTTTTTCTTATTCTTCTTTTCAAATATATAATAGCTGTAATCAAATTCATTTATTTTCAATTTCCTAAATTGTTTCTAATTTTTTTTTCATACATAAAGTAGCTTTAATAGAATAATTCAAAAGAAAAATTTAAATTCATTGGCAAAACCAATGCCACGCGAAAAAAAATATGGATCTCAAATTCTGAATATAAGCTCTCGTATGTTCAGATTAAGTTTTATGACAATTCAATTTCCGACAGTGGCCTTGAAAGGTATAAGAGCAACAGGCACAAAATTTGGTATGTATATTGTAGTATATTATAGTATAGAAAAACTGAAACTTGTTTATTGTTCAATTCGGTAGCACTTATGAATGCTAAGGGACGCGTCCACGAGCTGCGGATAGTGAAACGTCCCTGTTTACATGAATACTTTTATATATTTTATTTTATATGTAGGGGTATATGTATGCGACATTAATATCTGCGAATTAAATAAGCAGTCACGGAAAAATAGTGAAAATTGCTTAAAGGTTCGAAAAGAGAATTTAATCTTCGGCACGCCGAAGATAATCCTTCTCCACTTGTTTTTTTTTTTTTTGTTTTATTTTTATTTAAAATCTGTCTATAAAGACAATCATTAAATGTTCTGGTGTTCCTTGACATTAAACTATTTTATGAGACTGTATGTGATGGTATGGATAAAAATTAGCCTGGGTCTCTGAAAGGAAGGTCTAGAGGGTGGAATCGCTTAAGACGTCTTGTTGTTTGGGTGTTGTCCAGCAGATTTATGGCCTGGTTATTCGTGTGGTCTGACAACCTTTCTATATATTTTTGGCTGAATCGCTTTATTTCATCCACCACCCAAGGAATCTTGAGCTCCCTGTGTAGCTCTTTGTTGGTAGTTAAAAAGTGAGCTTGAGCCGCTATCCTAAGGGTCTTGCTTTGGAAGCTTTGAATAATTTTTATATTGGAAGTGGAAGCCGTTCCCCACAGCTGGATGCAGTAGGTCCATACAGGTTTAAGAATGGCCTTATATAGTAGTACCTTATTTATAGTTTTAAGTTTGGAATGGCGACCAATAAGCCAGTACATTTGGCGTAACTTTATGTTGAGCTGCTGTTTTTTTAATAGGATGTGGGGTCGCCAAGTGAGTCGCCTATCCAGGGTTAAACCAAGGTACTTTTCTGTCTCACAGTACGGAATAGCTGCGTTGTAAAGGGTGACTGCCGGGCAGTTTCCTCTTCTTTTTGTAAACGTAGTGTGGGAGGATTTCTCTGCGTTAACCACAATGTTCCACCTGGTCAGCCACACTGCAAAAGAATCAAGCTGCCTTTGAATTATGGTTGATGCCTTAGAGGGGCTTTTAGACACTGATATGAATGCAGTGTCATCTGCGTATGTAGCAACTGTGAGTCTGTGATCATTAATAACTGGCATATCAGCAGTATATATGGTGTAAAGTATTGGTCCCAACACGCTGCCTTGGGGGACGCCTGCCCTTATTTACTATTCATTAATAAAAATCTTAAACATAAATGTCCGCAATTAAATGTACCAAATCGTTATAGATGATTATAATTATAGTGTATAATTTCACCTAAATAATGTATAAGCTCTAACGGTGGTGGTAAATTTCCAAAACTATCAAAATATCCGTTTTGATGTATCGTTCTAAAATAAGTTACCCAATGTGTTGCAACTCCAGCTGAAAAGTCTAAGTTAATAACACCGCATTCCCTTTTTCGCACTCGTTTTGGTAACGAATCTCTCATAAACACACCTCTGAAATAAGGAATATGTTTGCGACCAAATTTCGTAATATCAATGTTTGAAAGCGGTTTATTGGGCAGCTCAGCTAAAAGTTTTTTTGGTGCTCAGTTGTTATACCATATCCCTTTTGATATGGTGTTAGGTATAACCCATTCCCTATAGCAATGGCTTCCATTTTTTTATTGTGGCGTTTATTCTCTTCTAGTTGTTTTCTAGCATTTTTAGCATTATTTATTGTCTTAACGATAGCTGCTCCACCAGACGCAACTCCACCCAATGCACCAAGTGCTGTCAAAATAGGCACAAGTGGTATGAAACCTCCCACTTTAGGTACGTTAATCACTCGAGGAATTATTAATAGCTTTCCTAGCGATTTTTATCGCAGAATTAATATCCAATGGTTTTTCTTGCTTCAATACGCTAGTGGCTACTCTAATGGCATACATAAATTTTTTATTTTATTCCGATATCCCCGCGTTGTAGACGTTCTTTATGTTTTGTTCCTGGTCCACAGAACTGATACCATTTTATTTGATGTTTATTCTTCTAAGACTTGTTAGTGAGTAATGATCTAATGAAAAAACGAGTGCTAATATGCGATTAATAAAACAAAACACACATATAGAAGTCAGAAATATCGATTTTAATGATGATAAGAAAAATCAAGTTAGACACAGCAGTCTATTACCCAACTCAATTAGAGCAGTAATTGTGGGACCATCTAATTGTGGAAAGACAAATATAATTTTTAATATGATTGAAAGCCCTAATGGATTAAAGTTGGAAAATATTTATTTATATTCAAAGTCTCTATACCAGCCGAAATATGAATACTTGAAAGCATTGGTTAAGCATCGGCTGGAAGGGATGGGCTATTATACATTTTCTGAAAATGAAAATGTTATTGCACCAAATAAAGTGAAAACCAATTCAATAATGATATTTGATGATGTAGCCTGTGAAAAACAAGATAACATTCGTGCATACTTTTGCATGGGACGACATAATCAAATCGATGCGTTTTATTTATGTCAAACGTATAAACGAATCCCAAAACACCTTGTGCGTGATAACGCTAATATGATAATAATGTTTAAGCAGGATGAATTAAATATGAAACATGTATATCAAGATCATGTGGGTATAGATATGAATATTGAAACATTTAAGAAAATTTGTCAATTCTGCTGGAAATATAAGTATGGATTTTTACTGATTAGCAAAGATGATTCTATGGACGTTATAGGTGAGGATTTCCGATTACATATCAATTTAAAATAAAATACTAGAAAAATTAGATATTAGTTTAATCATCATTAATCTTTCGAAATGACAACAACGCTGACGTTGACTGGGAATAAATCTATATTACGGGCAAACTATCGTCCGCCCATTGAGTTGATTAGAAATTATGAATGCGCACTTATTGATTTTCATATGTATAACTCAATATCGAATGTGGATCATGAGAATAAATTATTTCATATTGGGAGAACATGTTTTTGAGATCCCCGTCGGATCATACGAGCTAAACGATATAAGTGATGTTATTACTGAGAAAATGAAGGAAAAAGAACCGAACAAAGTAAAACACCCTCTGATTGAAAGCAACAACAACACGCTTCAAGTAATGATTTCAACTAAGGAGCATCCCATTTATTTTAATAAAAACAGATCGATCGGGCGATTATTTGGGTTTCATAAAAGAGAGCTAAAACCGAATGCTTTACACATATCAGATCAACCTGTCGATATTTTAAAAGTAAATACGATTCGCTTAGAATGTAATATGTCAAGCGGGTCATTTGTAAACCAGGAATCAAGTCATGATATACATGAGTTTGCTTTAATGTGCCTCCAGGTTATAAATTGAGTGAGAGACCCCACAATCTAATTTATTTACCCGTAAACACGCGAGAGATACAGTCGTTAATAATACGGATTGTAGATCAGGACGGAAACTTGATTAATCTGCGTGAAGAGAGTGTAACACTTCGTTTACACTTAAGGTGTCAAGAATGATTATCTATAATAAAAACGACTGTTACACCACATTGCCAAACATTACAATTTATACTCTTGAAGGAAGAGGGTCAAAATCGAGGGCAATATCAATTGAAAACAAAATATTTATATAATCTCTAGGTCTCAAAATTGGAGCAAATAAAAAAATGAATAATATATTAAATGTTCAAGAGAAAGCATTCTCGGATGAAAGCATAATCAAAAAACAATACCATAGTTACTCTCCCTACATACAATCATTTAAGAGCAATGACGAAATTAGAATTACAATACAAAATCAGGATTTATATGTATTACCTAGTGAGAGTTTTATTAATGTTGAAGGTTCGATTTAAACTGAAAAACAATTGTATGGGCTATCTTTTTGATGAAGTTCGATATGAGCTTAACGGTGTTGAAATTGATAGGACGCGCTTTGTTGGTACTATAACATGTTTAAACAAGTGAGAACGTTGCAGTCGGCGGAGCCGACTGCGTAATACTCTGATACCATTTTAAGAACAGCTGAAAGCAAGTGAACAGAAAATTTTTGCTGGTGTTTGGGTGACCCGAAATCGGCATTCCAAGTTTTTGGGAACGGGAGGGGCATAGTCGATCTTAAGAGGGGGTGACCAGAAGTCTATCCTCCAATTTTGGTGACTCTAGCTCTAAAACTGTGGAAGATATACATTTTCGCGATTTTTGGGGGCGGGAGGGGGCGTGGCCCCAAATTTTTTTACCGATATTTAGAGGGGCTGACCAGAATTCTATCTTCCAAGTTTAATGACTCTAGCTCTGAAACTGTGGAAGATATAAAATTTCGCGATTTTTGGGGGCGGGAGGGGCGGGGCCCCAAATTTTTTGCCGATCTTTAGGGGGGCTGACAATAAGTCTATCCTCCAATTTTGGTGACTCTAGCTCTAAAACTGTGGAAGATATACATTTTCGCGATTTTTGGGGGCGGGAGGGGGCGTGGCCCCAAATTTTTTACCGATATTTAGAGGGGCTGACCAGAATTATATCTTCCAAGTTTAATGACTCTAGCTCTGAAACTGTGGAAGATATGAATTCTCGCGATTTTGGGGGACGGGAGGGGGCGGGGCCCCAAAATTTTTTGCCGATCTTTAGGGGGGCTGCGCTATCCAATTTTGGTGACTCTAGCTCTAAAACTGTGGAAGATATACATTTTCGCGATTTTTGGGGGCGGGAGGGGCGGGGCCCCAAAATTTTTTGCCGATCTTTAGGGGGGCTGACAATAAGTCTATCCTCCAATTTTGGTGGCCTAGCTCTTAAACTGTGCGAGATATAGGCTTCCGTGTTTCGTGGGGGCGGGGTGGCTGGGGGGCGTTCTAGTGGGCGTGGCCGGAAAATCCAGGACGCAATCTTTTGGGCTGGTCAGCCCTAGTCTAAATTCCAAATTTGGGGACTCTAGCTTCAAAATTGCGGGAAATATTACACGTGTTATCGAATTGTGCATTCATGTATATCGATTTTCGCGATTACGGGGGCGGGAGTGGGCGTGGTCAAAATTTTGTTTCTGTAATCTGTAGAGGACGTCACCAGTAATATATATTCCAAATATGGTGACTTTAGCTCTAAAACTGCGGGAGATATAAGCATTTCAAATTAATTTTGGAGGGGGGCTGGTGGGCGTATGTAATGGGCGTGGCCGATTAACCTAGGATCAATTTTTCGGGAGGTCACCAGCAATATACCTACCAAATTTGATTACTCTAGCTTCAAAATTGTGGGAGTTATTCACGTTTAATCGATTTGTGATTTGAGGTGTATCGACATGTTATCGATTTGCCAGCCTCCCAGTGGGCGTGGCATAAATTTGGAATAAACTTGATCTGAAGCAGATAGCTATAATCATAACGCAAAAGATTTCAAGAGTCTATCTAATATCGTTTCGGAAATACGCGCGTTCATCCAGACAGACAGACGGACAGACGGACAGACGGACAGACGGACAGACGGACAGACGGACAGACGGACAGACGGACAGACGGACGGCCTGACGGACATTCGACAAAACCAATATACTATGAGTACCTTCGGTATCAGAGTATAAAAACTATATTTATCTGAATAAACTTAAATGTCAGATGCTTGGAAATTCTGGTTGGTTCAATGGGAATGACAGAGTGCTTTCAAACACTGGACACCTTAATTTCTCCGTCCCTCTTAAATACTTACTTGGATTTGCTGAGGACTATATTATGTATCTATTAAATTGTAAACATGAACTCATACTACTTATGACTAAGAGCATGGAGGATTTATTTCATAATAAAATTGGAACAAATGAATATAAATTAAATATTTCTAACATATCATGGAAAATACCACATGTATCTCTCAGTGATGAGAGGAAATTAGAAATGTTTACTGTAACAAAAAATGGAGGTTCGCTACCGCTGGATTTCCGTAGGCGGGATTGCTTTCTGAGGGTACTCATCATGTTTGGAATGTAAAGCTTGCAGCCAATAGAGAACGCCCTCGTTTTGCAATAATAGCTTTTGAAGCGGAGAATAAATTGATTCAGAGTAATTTAAGAAACCTAAAAGTATTTTTAAACTCTGAGATGTATCCTTATGATGATATGAATATCAATTTTAATCGGGATCGATGTGATCGATGTGAGAGTCTCTATTGAACTTAATAATCCAAGCTTGAGGAACACGAGGGTATATTGGCTGCTTATACATGACCGATTAGTTGAGTATTCGTCATTGACGGGTTTATTCAACGCATTATATAAAAAACAAACAAAAAAGTAACAAAACAAGTGGGGAAGGATTATCTTCGGCGTGCCGAAGATTTTATACTCTTTCGAACCTTTAGGTAATTTTCACTCTGCCAACTGCACCACTGAAATTTCATAAGCTGTACAAAATCGTTTTGTCGCGTAAATTTTTTTTTCTTGTTCTGAGAATATGTAATTCATTGCCAGTTGGATAGCAGTTATAAGATATAGTGATCCGATCCGGCCGGCTCCGATCAATGTTATGTATGTTTGAATAATAGGTATCTGTGCAAGGTTTTATTGCGATAGCTTTGAAAACATGGGATTTATGGGCAAAACCGACATCCAGTTGTATGGCAGCTATAAGATATAGTCGTCCGATCCGGCCGGTTCCGACCAATGTGCTGTCCTTTGAATAATAAGTCTCTGCGCAAAGTTTTATCACCATAGCTCAAAAAGGGAACTAGTTTGCATACATACAGACAGACAGACAGACAGACAGACGGACATGGCTAGATCAATTTGTATTGTCATTCTAAGCATACTGGCAGTAACTTTTGGGGGTCTCCGACGCTTCCTTCTATGCGTTAGAAACTTCAGGACAAACTTAATATACTATTTTCTTCGAGAAGAGTATAAAAAAAGAAAATATAAAACTAATGGAGAATCAAATTGTTGTTGATATTCAGGGATTTTATGGTGTTAATAAACACTTTATATTGAAAGAAATTGCTGTAGTTTTTAGGAATGCCTTTTATCCTGACACTCATTATCTCATACAAGCACCATATGATTTTCTTCGATTATCTAAAAACATACGGAAAACTAACCTCTGGTTGACTCGAAATCAGCATTATCTTTGTTGGGATGATGGAAATGAAAACTTTATAGAAGTGAGAAATTATCTTCATGATCTTGTTCGAGATATGTATGTAATTACCAAAGGAGATATTAAGAAAAAGTTTCTTGAGAAGTTTCTAAACACATCAGTTAGCAATGCTGAAGAGTTTGGTTGCCCACGCTTACATACATTAAATTTAAATTGTTTCTCTGATTGCGGCTCTCATCTAAATAAAAGTGTTTGTGCATTAAGAAACGCTCGTGCTGTTTTTGATTATATTGATTACTTTAATGTAAAACACTAATATAAGATAAACACATGAAATAACGGATAGGCAATGTATATTAATATTAAATCAGTATGGGAATAAAATTGTATTTGACAGCGAGTCGTGGCGATCGTTAATACGACTAGGGATTTCTTTTACATCATTCCTTTGTTAGAACACTATACTAAACAAGTGAGAACATTGCAGTCGGGCGGAGCCGACTGCGTAATACTCTGATACCATTTTAAGAACAGCTGAAAGTAAGTGAACAGAAAATTTTTGCTGGTGTTTGGGTGACCCGAAATCGGCATTCCAAGTTTTTGGGAACGGGAGGGGCATGGTCGATCTTAAGAGGGGGTGACCAGAAGTCTATCTACCAATTTTGGTGACTCTAGCTCTAAAACTGTGGAAGATATAAGCTTTCGCGATTTTTGGGGGCGGGAGGGGGCGTGGCCCCAAAAAATTTGGCCGATCTTTAGAGGGAGTGACAAGAAGTCTATCTTACAAATTTCTTGACTCTAGCTCTGAAACTGTGGAAGATATAAATTTTCGCGATTGTTGAGGGCGGGCGGGGGCGTGGCCCCAAAATTTTTTGTCCGATCTTTAGAGGACTTGGCCAGAAGTCTACCCTCAAAGTTTGGTGGCCCTAGCTTTTAAGCTGTGCGAGATGTAGGCTTCCATGTTTCGTGGGGGCGGGGGTGGCTGGGGGGCGTTCTAGTGGGCGTGGCCGGAAAATCCAGGACGCAATCTTTTGGGCTGGTCAGCCCTAGTGTAAATTCCAAATTTGGGGACTCTAGCTTCAAAATTGCGGGAAATATACACGTGTTATCGAATTGTGCATTCATGTATATCGATTTTCGCGATTACGGGGGCGGGAGTGAGCGTGGTCGAAATTTTGTTTCTGTAATCTGTAGAGGACGTCACCAGTAATATATATTCAAAATATGGTGGCTTTAGCTCTAAAACTGCGGGAGATTTTCAAACTATTCATTTCAAATTAATTTTGGAGGGGGCTGCTGGGCGTAATAATGGGCGTGGCCGATTAACCTAGGATCCAATTTTTTCGGGAGGTCACCAGCAATATACCTACCAAATTTGATTACTCTAGCTTCAAAATTGTGGGAGTTATTCACGTTTAATCGATTTGTGATTTGAGGTGTATCGACATGTTATCGATTTGCCAGCCTCCCAGTGGGCGTGGCATAAATTTGGAATAAACTTGATCTGAAGCAGATAGCTATAATCATAACGCAAAAGATTTCAAGAGTCTATCTAATATCGTTTCGGAAATACGTGCGTTCATCCAGACAGACAGACGGACAGACGGCCAGACGGACAGACGGACGGCCTGACGGACATTTGACAAAACCAATATACTATGAGTACCTTCGGTATCAGAGTATAAAAATCAAATTAGGAACATTTATTATAATTAATTATTCCAAAATGTTCAAGGATGCACAAATATGATATTAGGCTTACGGATCTGGAAGCAAGTTATGAAAATGATGTAGAAATTGATTTGACTCGCCTATGTTTTGAAATTTCTAAGAAGATGAGCTATCAGTTAAAGCAAGACTCAGAGAAATATAGAGTGAGCAAAGAGACGTCAGTATAGCTACGTTTTTCATAATCAGCTACATTCAGTCGTAACTCTGCGTTTGAGAAGTGAAGATCGAAATGGAAGCGCAACCAAAATATGGACAACTATTCAAAATTGAAAATTTTAAAAATGAATTTAATGGATCGATTTTTCAGCTTAATAAATATAAAGAATATTTCTTGAAGTTTGAGAACGTTATAATGGTCACATCGAAATATGGAAATCACATTGTGGATTGCCCTTGGTCATCAAATCTGTGCAGAGTAGGACCTGATACATGCGCCTGTTGCTTCTACACTGCACGTGTAGTAGATTCAGAAATCTAAATAATTAAGATAAATTCATTAAGAAAACTGAAAATTTATATTATTTTATATAAATTATATTTAAAAAAAGGGTTTTGTGGCTTTAAAGACGTGCGAAAAGTTCAGGTTTTTAATTACTTCGACAACAAAACTTCATGTTTTTTCTTAAGCCTATGCTACGCTATGGTGGCGAGGCGAGGCGAATTCGCTCTCTGAGCGATCAACGAAAGCTTTATTGCGCTATCGCTTCGCCCTAAGCCTAATCTATAATGACTGCGCCGAAGTGCGCCAACACCGGCCCCCATGAAGCGCTGTGGGCTTCATTAAATTGGCAGCCGCACCAGCTTATGAATCGGCCTTTTAAAGAAGCCGCCACTGGCCGTCTTAACGTTGACGACCCGTACGACGGCGTCCTCTCCTGCGTGTCACTCTGCCGATCAGCCACTGCTGGGGCGGCATGTTATCCTCCGCGACGACCACCAGCTCTCCAACGGCGACGTTCGGCAGGCGATGGTGCCACTTGGTCCGCTGTTGGAGCCCCAGCACATACTCCTTCGACCATCGCCGCCAGAACTGCTGCTTTAGCGACGAGACAGCTCACCATCGATTTAAGCAGGTGAGACCCTGCTTGTCCGGGGTCCCTTCCGCTGGTAGTGCGGTCAACGGGCCGCCCACTAGGAGATGGCCTGGCGTCAGGGCCTCGCCGTCGTTTGGGTCTTCGCTGAGCGCTCCTAGTAGCCTGGAGTTGAGCAACGGCTTCTACCCCGACGAGCGTCGTTTGCAGCTCCTCTGCCGTAAGTTGCAGGCTTCCGACCGTCCGTAGGAGTAGGACTTCACACCTGCCTCCCACAGACCCCCGAAGTGCGGAGCTCTTGGCGGTATGAACGCAAAGTCGCATCCGCTTTTTGATGCGAATTCGCGAATTGTGTCCACCTCCTCCTCGATTTGAGCTCGCAACTCCCGGAACTGGCGACTTGCTCCCACGAAATTCGTCGCTTTGTCGCAATGGACGGTCTGTGGGACTCCTCGATGGCCGCTTTGGAGGCGAGGCAAACAAATGGTGTGATATACGACTTATACGTTGGCTTTTCACGCATTCTAAAGGTTGTGCTAATTGAGCCACAAAAGTCGACGCCACAAATAGAAAATGGGCGGAGCGCTCGGAGTCGATCTGCTGGCAAATTTCCCATTATTTGCATTTAAAGCAACGGATGCATGATCTCACTGTCTGACGACAGACTTCTTGAGCATTAACTAACCAAAGTCGCTCACGAACAAGACTCTCGAGTGCTCTAGGGCCAGCATGACAATTTGTCAAGTGCAGGTACCGGATGTAGCTTCTAGCGAATTGCGAGGTTTTAGTGAGGAGCATCGGAAACTTAGCATCATATGAAAGTCGCAATTCGTCCCCCCACTCTCAACAACGAAAAAGAGCACCAAGATCCATTGTACTCATGTATGAATGGATTGAGACGCTGTAGGCTGTGACCTACACGCGTGCCCTTTCGAACTCGATCTATGTCATCTTTAAATTCAACTCGTTGGATGACTTCAACTATTTTCTCAAAAGCTTCTTATCTTTCGAGTGCCATAGGGACACTTTCAAATTTTATTGATTTGCCTTTGAATTTTTTAACAAATCGGAACACATAACCGAACACTCTCAGCAGTCTGGCATGCGATGAAAAACTATCGATAGTTTCCAAGAGATCTGGTCGGTCTACCATAGCTGCCAGTCCAACAGCTGTTTTACGTACCTCCAACGTACGCATCTGATGTGTAATTAGATGTTGGTTAACCGGCCATGATTCTCTTGGTTCCTTCAAAAATGAAAGCCCATCGAACCAAATTGACGAGAGCATCTCGTCAACATCGCACCCTCTTGAAACGATATCTGCTGGGTTCTGCTTTGTTGGTACATGCTGCGTACATTCAGCGTTCTCTGTCCACTCTTGGATTTCAGCCACATGATTCGACAAAAATGCTGCCATCGTCGAAGGATGGGATTTAATCCAATGAAGTGTGACTTCAGAATCAGACCAAAGAACAGTCCGTTCAATAGGTAATCTTATAAGATTTCTGATTCGGTGACAGAGATCTGCGAGAAGGTGAGCCGCACACAAATCAAGTCTAGGAAGAGTCTTCGTCTTGAGGGGGGCTACTTTTGATTTGGAAGTCAACAGCGAAATGCGACAACCTTCTGCAGTCTGGCTGCGTATATATACGCATGCGCCAAACGCTCTTATTGAAGCGTCGTCGAAACCATGTATCTCGATCGGTGCAGTTGGCTCAGTAAATACATATCGTGGTACGTTTATTCGTTGCAGCTGAATCAAAGTAGATTTCAGCTGCTGCCACGAGTGGTCCAAGCTCAAAGGGATCGATTCACTCCAGTCTAGCTTTTGAAGCCAGAGTTCTTGGAGCAGGATCTTTGCCTTGATAAATAGAGGGCTTAAGTGGCCAGGCGGGTCGAATAACCGCGATGTCACCGAGAGAATGTTCCGTTTTGTCGCTCGAAGACCCATGAATGAATCGTCTAACTTAAATTGGAAGACGTCTTCATTTGGCAACCACAACACGCCAAGTGTTTTGGTTGTGTCCGACTCTGAGATCGTTATCGGCTTGGCTGCGTTTGCTGCGGAGAACTCAGGATAGTTTGAAAACCATTTGGTTAGTTCAAAACCTGAGCTTAACAGAATTTGCGACACAACAGACTTAATCGTCTGAAGGTTTTCGACGCATGCAGCACCAGTTAATAAATCATCGACATAAAAGTCGTGAATGATAACGTCAGCAGCTTTTGGGTGTGATGATTCAACCATCTTACTTAGTTTTGTTAAACACCGTATTGCCAAAAAAGGGGCAGGCGCAGTGCCGTAAGTTACGGTGTTTAACCTGAAAGACCTCAAAGAGTCGAATGGGTTCTTCCTCCACACTACGAGCTGGAAATCAACAAGTCCTACAAGATGCGTCGAAGACAACGCGTAGCTTCGTCGACGTGCTTTGTGGTCTTAAGACACACTGATGCGGAATGAAGTAGTGTGGAGTACTTGGAATCTGGCTGTCTATTTCAGACATATAACCCAATGAAACATATTCTTCCATGAATTCCAAGTACATACGTTTAAGTTCGGAATCTCGAGATAAGCGTTTTTCAAGAGACAAAACCGCCGCTTAGCAACCTCAAAAGAGTTACCAAGCTGATCGGGATCTGATTTAAAGGGCAATTTTACTTTAAATAGACCTGACGGCAATATTTCCAAATTATCTAAAGAGTGGCTCTCGCATAACTGCTGTTCTACTGTAAATACTTTTTTGGGGGAAGGTAATTCTTCCAATGACCAGAATTTCTGCAAAGTGTTGTCTATCGAGGTAAATGCTTCTTTCCGACAACTAAAATTGACAACATGGACCTTATTGGGTCCTGTAGGCGTGTAGCGCCCTGACACGATCCAACCCACAAGTGTTTTTTGCAGAATCGGACAATTCGGACCTTGTTTAATTTGACCAACAGAGGTAGACCGACCAGATCTCATGGAAACTATCGATAGTTTTTCATCGTTTGCTGGGCTGCTGCAAAAATGCAACAACAAATCAATAAAATTTGAAAGTATCCCTAAGGCACTCGAAAGAAAACAAGCTTTTGATAAAAAAAATTGTTGAAGTCATCCAACGAATTGA
Source organism: Drosophila flavopinicola (assembly GCA_035042425.1). NCBI lineage: Eukaryota > Metazoa > Arthropoda > Insecta > Diptera > Drosophilidae > Drosophila > Drosophila flavopinicola. The sequence continues at coordinate 274,452 of JAWNLL010000265.1, read as the reverse complement.
GTTTAAATATGACATAGCCTGTATTGTCTCAATCCATTTATACATGTGTATAATGGATATTGGTGCTCATTTTTATACTCGGATACCGATGGTATTCATAGTATATTGGTTTTGTCGGATGTCCGTCTGTCTGTCTGGATGAACGCACGTATTTCCGAAACGATATTAGATCGACTCTTGAAATCGTTTGTGTTATGATTATAGCTATCTGCTTCAGATCAAGTTCGTTCCAAATTAATGCCACGCCGACTGGGAGGCTGGCAAATCGATAATATGTCGATACACCTCAAATCACAAATCGATTAATCAAATTTGGTAGGTATATTGCTGGTGACCTCCGAGAAAAATCGGATCCTAGGTTAATCGGCCACGCCCATTATAACGCACACCAGCCCCCCTCCAAAAATAATTTGAAATGCTTATATCTCCCGCATTTTTAGAGCTAAGGTCACCATATTTGAAATATATATAACTGGTGGCGTCCTCTACAGATCACAAAAATTTTGACCACGCCCACTCCCACCCCCGTCATCGCGAAAATCGATATACATCAAAGCACAATTCGATAACACGTGTACATTTCCCGCAATTTTGAAGCTACAGTCCCCAAATTTGGAATTTAGACTAGGGCTGACCAGCCCAAAAGATTGTGTCCTGGATTTTCCAGCCAACTAGAACGTCCCCACCCCCACGGAACACGGAAGCCTATATCTCGCACAGTTTAAGAGCTAGGGCACCAAACTTTGACGGTAGACTTCTGGCCAAGTCCTCTAAAGATCGGTAAAAAATTTGAAGACCACGCCCCCTCCCGCCCCCAAAAATCGCGAAAATGTACATGCTCCACAGTTTCAGAGCTAGAGTCACTAAAATTAGAAGTTAGACTTCTTGTCAACCCACCTTAAGATCAGCAAAAATGTTGGGGCCACGCCCCCTCCCGACCCCAAATATCGCGAAAATTTGTATCTTTCACAGTTTTAGGCTAAAATCACCAAATTTTGAAAATAGACTTCTGGTCACCCCTCTTAAATCGATCACGCCTCCTCCCATCACCAAAAAGGCCGATTTCTGCACCCATACACCAGCAAAAAATTTCTGTTCACTTGCTTTCAGCTGTTCTTAAAGTGGTATCAGAGTATTACGCAGAGGCTCCGCCCGACTGCAACGTTCTCACTTGTTGTTGTTGCGAGTATGGGGACGACTTGCAATCATATTTCATATGACTCGAAGTTTTATATGCTCCTCACTAAAAGCTCGCAATTCGCTAGAAGTTACTAAGGTACCTGCTTTTGACAAATTGTCATGCTGGCCCAAGACCACTCGTGAGTCTTGTTCGTGAGCGACTTTGGTTAGTTAACGGTCAAGAGATTTGTCGTCAGCAGCGATCGGCATCGGTGCACCGCAATTTGAGCAGGTTTGAAAAAAGAACGCGTGTCGCAAAATCTAGTATACACGATTTAAGCAGATTTTTTCATCTACATTGATGTAAATTTGGTAATAATCCTCGGATTACTTTCTAAGACATTTACAACAATATACACCTACCACGTCAAAAGCCCCCTACATAATATATTGCATAAGTCAGTCTTGAATTTGCAAGTAAATATCTCGTTTTACAGAAGGCGTGCCATAATTCACGCTATACCAAATTCAAGATATTGTTTTATGCACATTTTAGGCTACGTTGGAAAATTTTAAAAGGATTAGTAAAAGAGAAAAATCAATTATTTGTAAGCCAACCTAACAGCGCCTGACCTGAAATATCCGTTTTCTGTAACATTCTGCTGGTGCCAATAATAATTTACATTTTCTTATCGCGAAATCCACGGTAATTTACTGAATTAAGATTGCAGAAATAGTTATTTTGGCATTAAAATTTTAACAAAAAAAATATGAATTAATGAGATATTCGCATTTAAATATTAACATTTGCTTAAGATGGCAACGCCTGACGTCAACTATCCATTTTGAGTAACATTCTGCTGGCGCCAATACAATTAAAATTTACATTCCAATTTAGTAGCCGAAATTCCGCCCAAGAGATGAGCTCATTTTTAAAAGCGGTGGGCCTTAAGTTATTATAAATGTGTTATGGGTGGAAGCAAAATTAAAATCGAACTCAGAGGTAAACAAAATATATGCGCCACATAACAGTTAGCTCTAACTTTTTGGCTTGTAAATAGTTATTTCCAGTTTTAAAAATTTTAATATGCTAGGACATTTTGCTAAATTTTATATCCCATGCATTTTTATACTCTTTTCGAAGAAAATAGTACATTAAGTTTTTGCTGAAGCTCGTACCGCATATAAGCAAGCGTCGGAGACCCCCAGCTTTGCACAGACACCTATTATAACAAGTAAGAGTGCTCTAGTCGGGAGTGCCCGACTACGAGATACCCTGAACCCAGTCCTTACAATCATTCGTACTACTCTAAGCTCACACATGCTGCAGTACAAGCAGTACAAGCAGTGCAAGCGGTTTAAGCAGTTAGCTTGCTCTTTCGCTGAACCCCACACAATGGAAAGTTAAATCTTAAATAACTTCTGTGTTTATTGTCCGATCATATTGAAATTTTTGGGGCAAACAATTGTCGATAATATGTGTGACCTAACCAAATTGCAAGGTCGTACCTTCAAAAATGGGTTTTTTTAACTTTTGGGGGGTTTGGGGGGTGGTATCCAAAAGTGAAATATTTGTTACATGTGTATGCTATTCGAGATTATACATGTCAAATTAGGGGCCTCTAGCTCTTATAACTTGTAAGTTATATCCAAAAAACGCTGGTCTGAAGATCGAAATTTATCGATAACTTTTGAACGGGACGAGCTATCGATAAATTTTAATAAACGGATCTGTCCCGGGATTAGGAGAACTTATGTTCCAAATATGAAGTCTCTAGCTCTTGTAGTCTCTGATAGCTGTGTGTCCATACAGACGGACAGACGGACAGACAGACGGACATGGCTAGATCGACTCGGCTGTTGATACTGATCAATAATATATATACTTTATATGGTCGGAGATGCTTCCTTATGCCTGTTACATACATTTGCACAAAACCATTATACCCTTTTTACCCATTTTTAATGGGTTCAGGGTATAAAAATGTACAACACATTGGTCGGAACCAGCCGGATCGGACCACTGTATCTTATAGCTGCCATACAACTCGAAGTCGGTTTTGGCCATATAAACCATGTTTTTAAAGTTATCGCGATGAAGCTTTGCACATGTACTTATTATTCAAAGGTACATCACATAAGTCGGAGACGGCCGAATCGGATCACTATATCTTTTAGCTGGCAATGAATCAAATATTTGAAAAGAAAATTAAAATTCATATGATACCAATTCTTAGAACAAACAAGAAAGGATTATCTTCGGCGTGCCGAAGATTCTATACTCTTTTCGAACCTTTAGGCAATTTTCACTCTGCCAACTGCATCACCGAAATTTCAAAAGTAGTAAAAAATCCTTTTATCGCGTGGCATTTATTTTTTTGCTCTAAGAATTGATATCATATGAATTTAAATTTTGCATTTAAAATATTGAATTCAAGCTACTATTTGATATATATTTGAAAAAATTAATTAGAAAAAAAATAGAAAGCAATATGTCGCGCGGCTGGGATTTGAACCGTGTCTCCCCGTTTGTCAGTGCAGCCCTCTAATACCTACGCCACCAAGCAGTTTTGAAATGCGCTGATCACAAATCGATTAAACGTGAATATCGCCCACAATTTTGAGTAGAGTAATCAAATTTGGTAGGTATATTGCTGGTGACCTCCCGAAAAAATTGGATACTAGATTTATCGGCCACGCCCATTATTACGCCCACCAGCCCCCCCCCTCCCAAAATAATTTGAAATGCTTATATCTCCCGCAGTTTTGGAGCTAAGCTAAGCTATTTGGAATATATATTACTGGTGACGTCCTCTACAGATCACAGAATTTCGACCACGCCCACTCCCGCCCCCGTAATCGCGAAAATCGATATAAATGAATGCACAAATTTGGAATTTAGACTAGGGCTGATCACCCCAAAAGATTCCGTCCTGGATTTTCCGGCCACGCCAACTAAAACGCCCCCCAGCCACCCCGCCCCCACGAAACACGGAAGCCTATATCTCGTACAGTTTAAGAGCTTGGGCCACCAAACCTTAAGCGTAGACTTCTGGCCAAGTCCTTTAAGGATCGGCCAAAAATATTTGGAGCCACGCCCCCTCCCACTACCAACAATGGCGAAAACTTATATCTTCCACAGTTTTAGAGCTAGAGTCACCAAATTTGTAAGATAGACTTCTTGTCACCACCTCTAAAGATCGGCAAAAAAATTGGGGGCCACGCCCCCTCCCGCGCCCAAAAATCGCGAAAATGTATATTTTCCACAGTTTTAGAGCTAGGGTCATCACATATGTAAGATAGACTTCTTGTCACCCCCTCTAAAGATCGGCCAAAATTGTTGGGGCCACGCCCCCTCCCGCCCACAAAAATCGCAAAAGTTTATATCTTCCACAGTATTAGAGCTAGAGTCACCTAAATTAAAAGATAGACTTCTTGTCACCCCTCTAAAGATTGGAAAAAATTTTGTTGCCACGCACCCTCCCGCCACCAAAAATCGCGAAAATGTACATCTTCCACAGTTTTAGAGCTAAAATCATCAAATTTGGAAAATCGACTTCCCATCCCCAAAAACTTGGAAGGCCGATTTCGGGTCACCCATACACCAGCAAAAATGTTCTGTTCACTTGCTTTCAGCTGTTCTTAAAATGGTATCAGAGTATTATGCAGTCGGCTCCGCCCGACTGCAACGTTCTCACTTGTCTTGTTTTGCTGCAGCTCGCGTTTGTCAACTACTTGCACCAAGCAGTTTTGAAATGCCCTGACAAACTCGATTATCTGATCGTTTTTTTGCGTTGTATGGTTTTTATACCCTGAACGAATTAAAAATGGGTAAAAAGGATATTATGGATTTGTGCAAAAGTATGTAACAGGCATAAGGAAGCATCTCCGACCATATAAAGTATATATATTCTTGATCAGTATCAACAGTCGAGTCGATTTAGCCATGTGCGTCTGTCTGTCTGTGCGTCCGTCCGTCTGTCTGTATGAATATAAGAGCTAGAGACTTCATATTTGGAATATAAGTTCTCGTGTGACCTAACCAAATTGCAAGGTCGTACCTTCAAAAATGGGTTTTTTTAACTTTTGGGGGGTTTGGGGGGTGGTATCCAAAAAGTGAAATATTTGTTACATGTGTATGCTATTCGAGATTATACATGTCAAATTAGGGGCCTCTAGCTCTTATAACTTGTAAGTTATATCCAAAAAACGCTGGTCTGAAATCGAAATTTATCGATAACTTTTGAACGGGACGAGCTATCGATAAATTTTAATAAACTTGATCTGTCCCGGGATTAGGAGAACTTATGTTCCAAATATGAAGTCTCTAGCTCTTGTAGTCTCTGATAGCTGTGTGTCCATACAGACGGACAGACGGACAGACAGACGGACATGGCTAGATCGACTCGGCTGTTGATACTGATCAATAATATATATACTTTATATGGTCGGAGATGCTTCCTTATGCCTGTTACATACATTTGCACAAAACCATTATACCCTTTTTACCCATTTTTAATGGGTTCAGGGTATAAAAATGTACAGCACATTGGTCGGAACCAGCCGGATCGGACCACTGTATCTTATAGCTGCCATACAACTCGAAGTCGGTTTTGGCCATATAAACCATGTTTTTAAAGTTATCGCGATGAAGCTTTGCACATGTACTTATTATTCAAAGGTACATCACATAAGTCGGAGACGGCCGAATCGGATCACTATATCTTTTAGCTGGCAATGAATCAAATATTTGAAAAGAAAATTAAAATTCATATGATACCAATTCTTAGAACAAACAAGAAAGGATTATCTTCGGCGTGCCGAAGATTCTATACTCTTTTCGAACCTTTAGGCAATTTTCACTCTGCCAACTGCATCACCGAAATTTCAAAAGTAGTAAAAAATCCTTTTATCGCGTGGCATTTATTTTTTTGCTCTAAGAATTGATATCATATGAATTTAAATTTTGCATTTAAAATATTGAATTCAAGCTACTATTTGATATATATTTGAAAAAATTAATTAGAAAAAAAATAGAAAGCAATATGTCGCGCGGCTGGGATTTGAACCGTGTCTCCCCGTTTGTCAGTGCAGCCCTCTAATACCTACGCCACCAAGCAGTTTTGAAATGCGCTGATCACAAATCGATTAAACGTGAATATCGCCCACAATTTTGAGTAGAGTAATCAAATTTGGTAGGTATATTGCTGGTGACCTCCCGAAAAAATTGGATGCTAGATTTATCGGCCACGCCCATTATTACGCCCATCAGCCCCCCCCCCCTCCCAAAATAATTTGAAATGCTTATATCTCCCGCAGTTTTGGAGCTAAGCTAAGCTATTTGGAATATATATTACTGGTGACGTCCTCTACGGATCACAGAATTTCGACCACGCCCACTCCCGCCCCCGTAATCGCGAAAATCGATATAAATGAATGCACAAATTTGGAATTTAGACTAGGGCTGATCACCCCAAAAGATTCCGTCCTGGATTTTCCGGCCACGCCAACTAAAACGCCCCCCAGCCACCCCGCCCCCACGAAACACGGAAGCCTATATCTCGCCACGCCCCCTCCCGCGCCCAAAAATCGCGAAAATGTATATTTTCCACAGTTTTAGAGCTAGGGTCATCACATATGTAAGATAGACTTCTTGTCACCCCCTCTAAAGATCGGCCAAAATTGTTGGGGCCACGCCCCCTCCCGCCCACAAAAATCGCAAAAGTTTATATCTTCCACAGTATTAGAGCTAGAGTCACCTAAATTAAAAGATAGACTTCTTGTCACCCCTCTAAAGATTGGAAAAAATTTTGTTGCCACGCACCCTCCCGCCACCAAAAATCGCGAAAATGTACATCTTCCACAGTTTTAGAGCTAAAATCATCAAATTTGGAAAATCGACTTCCCATCCCCAAAAACTTGGAAGGCCGATTTCGGGTCACCCATACACCAGCAAAAATGTTCTGTTCACTTGCTTTCAGCTGTTCTTAAAATGGTATCAGAGTATTATGCAGTCGGCTCCGCCCGACTGCAACGTTCTCACTTGTCTTGTTTTGCTGCAGCTCGCGTTTGTCAACTACTTGCACCAAGCAGTTTTGAAATGCCCTGACAAACTCGATTATCTGATCGTTTTTTTGCGTTGTATGGTTTTTATACCCTGAACGAATTAAAAATGGGTAAAAAGGATATTATGGATTTGTGCAAAAGTATGTAACAGGCATAAGGAAGCATCTCCGACCATATAAAGTATATATATTCTTGATCAGTATCAACAGTCGAGTCGATTTAGCCATGTGCGTCTGTCTGTCTGTGCGTCCGTCCGTCTGTCTGTATGAATATAAGAGCTAGAGACTTCATATTTGGAATATAAGTTCTCGTAATCCCGAGACAGATCAAGTTTACTTCATTTTATCGATAACTCGTCCCGTTTAAATGTTATCTAGCGTTTTTGGGCCTTAACTTAAAAGTTATAAGAGCTAGAGGCCCCAAATGGCATGTATAATGTCGAATAGCATACACATGTAACAAATATTTCTCTTTTTGGATACCACCAACAATCCCCCCAAAAATTCAAAAACTCATTTTTGAAAGTATGAACTTGCAATTTGGTTTATTCCCACATTTAAAGCCAATGTTATGTCCTACAAATTTTAGAAAAATCGGACAATAAACACAGAAGTTATTTAAGGTCTTACTTTCCATTGTGTGGGGCTCAGTGAAAAAGCAAGCTAACTGCTCAAACCGCTTGCACAGCTTGCAGTATGTGTGTGTCTGTATGTATGTACACTATTAGGCAAGTATGAATGGATGTCAGAACTGGGTTCAGAGTATCTCCTAGTCGGGTACTCCCGACTAGAGCTCTCTTACTTGTTGTTCTAAGACATTGGTAGCAAATGAATTTGATTACAGTTATTTTATATTTGAAAAGAAGAATAAGAAAAAAGTGAAAATAAATGACCAGTCGCCGCTGAGACTCGAACTCGGGACCTTTCGGTTGCCAGGTCGTCACTTTAACCCTTACGCCACAAGCCGTTTTGATGATTGCTGACAAAATTGCTGGAAGAGCCGGCTGTTAGAAACTTTCTTGTTTTGTTTTCCTGCAACCTGCAACTCGCGTTTGTCAGCATTTGTTTTTTCGCGTGGAATTGTTTTTGTTCTAAGCCATTGGAAGCAAATTAATTTCATTACAGTTATTATATATATATATATTTTATTTATTTTTTTTTATACTCTTTTCGAAGAAAATGGTATATTAAGTTTGTCCTGAAGTTTGTAACGCATAGAAGGAAGCGTCGGAGACCCCCAAAAGTTACTGCCAGTATGCTTAGAATGACAATACAAATTGATCTAGCCATGTCCGTCTGTCTGTCTGTCTGTCTGTCTGTATGTATGCAAACTAGTCCCTCAGTTTTTGAGCTATGGTGATAAAACTTTGCACAGAGACTTATTATTCAAAGGGACAGCACATTGGTCGGAACCGTCCGGATCGGACCACTATATCTTATAGCTGCCATACAACTGGATGTCGGTTTTGCCCATAAATCCCATGTTTTCAAAGCTATGGCAATAAAACCTTGCACAGATACCTATTATTCAAACATACATAACATTGATCGGAGCCGGTCGGATCGGATCACTATATCTCATAGCTGCTATCCAACTGGCAATGAATTACATATTCTCAGAACAAAAAAAAAAAAATTTTACGCGACAAAACGATTTTGTACAGCTTATGAAATTTCAGTGGTGCAGTTGGCAGAGTGAAAATTGAAAGGAAGGTCTAGAGGGTGGAATCGCTTAAGACGTCTTGTTGTTTGGGTGTTGTCCAGCAGATTTATGGCCTGGTTATTCGTGTGGTCTGACAACCTTTCTATATATTTTTGGCTGAATCGCTTTATTTCGTCCACCACCCAAGGAATATTGAGCTCCCTGTGTAGGTCTTTGTTATTATATATTTGAAAGGAAGAAAAAGAAACAAGTAAAAGTTCTCTGGTCGGGAGTGCCCGACTAGGAGATACCCTGAACCCAGTTCTGACTTCCATTAATACTTGCCCAATAGTGTGCATACATACAAACACACACATACTGCAAGCAGTGCATGCGGTTTAAGCAGTTAGCTTGCTTTTCGCTGAGCCCCATACAATGAAAAGTTAAATCTCAAATAACTTCTGTGTTTATTGACCGATCTTACTGAAACGTTTGGAACATACAATTGTCAATAATATGTGTTACCAAAACAAATTGCAGGGTCGTACCTTCAAAAATTTTTCAACTTTTGGGGGGATTGGGGGGTGGTATCCAAAAAGTGAATTATTTGTTACATGTGTATGCTATTCGAGATTATACATGCCAAATTTGGGGTTTCTAGCTCATATATCTTTGAAGTTATGTCTCAAAAACGCTAGTCTTAAATCGAAATGTATCGATAGCTTTTGAATGCGTCGAGTTATCGATCAAATGAAATAAACTTGATCTGTCCCGGGATTAGGAGAACTTATATTCCAAATATGAAGTCTCTAGCTCTTATAGTCAGACAGACAGACGGACATGGCTAAATCGACTCGGCTGTTGATACTGATCAAGAATATATATACTTTATATGGTCGGAGATGCTTCCTTATGCCTGTTTCATACTTTTGCATAAAATAATAATAACCTTTTTACCCATTTTTAATGGGTTCAGGGTATAAAAATGGGTACAAAGGGAACCTCAAACCGCGGATCTCAAAGATTATATCCATTTCATATTTGGAAAACTTCTATAAAAAGCTAAAATTTATTTGATAAACTTCTAGCAACAATGCAATTTTTAAGTTTAGAGTAATAACAAGTGGGAACGGATTTTCTTCGGCATACCGAAGATCTTATAGTTTTTTCGAAGCTTTAGGCATTTTTCCCTCTGCCAACTGCAGCACTGAAATTTCATATGCTGTAAAAAATATTTTTTTTTGGGTAACATTTTTAACACTTTCACTTTTTGGATACCACCCCCCAATTTCCCCCAAATTTTAAAAAACTCATTTTTGAAGGTGCGACCTTGCAATTTGGTTTGGTCTTACATTTTATAGCCAATGTTATGTCCTAAAAATTTCAGAAAGATCGGACAATAAACACAGAAGTTTTTTAAGATTTTACTTTCCATTGTTTGGGGCTCGGTGAAAAGCAAGCTAACTGCTTGCACATCTTGAAATGCAGCATGTGTGTGTTTAGATTAGTATGCATGATTGTAAGGACTTGGTTCAGGGTATCTCCTAGTCGGGCACTTCCGACTAGAGCACTCTTACTTGTTAATCTTGCCTATTTTAAAAGTTAAGCTAACTTACTATATTTGGTATAGTAAATTATATAATGTAAGCCTATATACCCAAGTTTAAAAGTTTCTAGTGCGTCCACAGCAAATGCATGCAGATATAAATTGCTGTTCGCAAAACACACATACATATGTATGTATTTGTTTGTTTGTGTAGCTTTACTCTTCACTCTACAGAAAATGGAAACATTTGTGATCATGTGTATGTATGAATATGAGCAGGCAAAGCAAAACAAACAAGAGTGCTCTAGTCGGGAGTCCCGACTAGGAGATATCCTGAACACAGTTCTTCCATTAATTTGTACTTACCTATCACATATATACAAACACTCACATACTGCAAGTAATGCAAGCAGTTTAAGCAGTTAGTTTGCTTCTTCAATGAAGCAGTTGGCATAATTCTTTACTGAGCCCCACACTATAGAAAGTTTAATCGTAAACCACTTTTGTCCTCATTTTCCGATTTTATTCAAATTTGTTGGGCATACAATAGGCAATAAAATGTGGGATCAAACCCAATTGCAAGGTCATACCTTCAAAAATGCGTATTTTCAACTTTTGGGTGGTATACAAAAAGTTAAATACCTGTTATATATGTATGCTATTCTACATGCCAAATTATAGCCCAAAAATGCTGCTCTGAAATCGAAATATATCGATAACTTTTGAACATGGCGAGCTATCGATAAAATGAAATGAGCTTGATCCGTCCCGGGACGATTCATTGGGGGTTCGAGCGACAAAACGGAACATTCTCGACACGCTTGGCCTCTTAAGCCCTCTGACTGGGCAGAGGTTTCAAGGCAAAGATCCTGCTTCAAGAGGCTTCAATAATAGCGTTTATACGCAGCCAGACTGCAGAAGGTTGCTGCATTTCGTTGTTGACATCCAAATCAAAAGTAGCCTTCCTGAAGACCAAGACTCTTCCTAGACTTGAGTTGTGGGCGGCTCACCTTCTCGCAGATCTCTGTCACTGAATCAGAAATCTTAAACGATTAGCGATTGGACGGACTGCTCTTTGGTCTGATTCAGAAGGCACACTTCATTGGATGTTGTTGAATCGTGTGGCTGAAATTCAAGAGAGGACAGATAACGCTGAGTGTCGCCTTGTACCCACAAAGCAGAGCCCAGCAGATATTATTTCAAGAGTAGCTGCTGTCGTCAATTTGGTTAGACGTACCCTGGAGATAGGTATAGCAACTGTATGACTGGCAGCCATGGTAGACCGACCAGATCTCATGGAAACTATCGATGGTTTTTCATCGAATGCTGCGCTGCTGAGAGTGTTCGCTTATGAGTTCCGCTTTGTTCAAAAATGCAACAAATCAAAAAAAAGAATTTTTTTTTTATAAAAAAATTGTTGAAGTCATCCAACGAATTTAATTTAAAGATGACATAGCCTGCAGTGTTTCAATCCATTTTTACATGTGTATAATGGATCTCGGTGCTCATTTTTGTTGTTGCAAGTATGGAAACGATTTGCAAGCTTTTTTCATAGGACTCGAAGTTTTCTAGGCTCCTCACGAAAAAATACATTATGAACCTGCTTTTGACAAATTGTCATGCTGGCCCAAGAGCACTCGTGAGTCTTGTTCGTGTGGTTAGTTAACGGTCAAGAGATCTGTGATCAGACAGTGAGATCATGCATCCTTAGCCTTAAATGCCTACCCAAATAATGGGAAAATGGCCAGCAGATGAGCTCTGAACGATCCGCCCATTTTCTATTTGTGGCGTCGACTTTTGTGGCCCAATTAGTACGACCTACGTACAATTTGTGCATCGCATTATTCATATTTGGAATATTAGTTCTCGTAATCCCGGAACAAATCAAGTTTGTTTAATATTTTCGAAAACTCTTACAGCTCGAAAGTTATCGACAAATTACTATTTCAGACCAGCGTTTCTTATGTGCATCAAGTTACACCGGTTTCGGAACAAAGATTTTATATTCCAAATATTTTACGGTTAAAAGGACAAAATTGAACAAACTTAACCCTTTCGACCCCACTGTCTGTGAGGAATTTGCATTATTTAACGGCTAACGGTAAGCGTTCCTTTTGTTTTATTCTGCTAATTTTTAATGATAATTGCTCTTTTATATTTCTACACAAAATTCGAGCAAAAAAAAGGTAAATTTGGAGATCATTTGGCGCAGTTATTTACAAAAGAGCGCACGCGCGTCGCATAAAATGTTGTTGTGAAATTCAGAGGTGTTAAAATAAGTGATTTACATTTATAATTATACTCTGATACCAGAAATCGGCCTTCCAAGTTTTTGAGGGTGGGAGGGGCGTGGTCGATCTTAAGAGGGGGTGACCAGAAGTCTATCTTACAAATTTGGTGACTCTAGCTCTAAAACTGTCGAAGATATACATTTTCGTGATTTTTGAGGGAGGGAGGGGGCGAGGCCCAAAAATTTTTTTTACTGATCTTAACAGGGGGTGACCAGAAGTACATATATCTTACACATTTGGTGACTCTAGCTCTAAAACTGTGGAACATGTACATTTTCGCGAGTTTTGGGGGCGGGAGGGGGCGTGGTCCCCAAATTTGGCCGATCTTTAGAGGACGATCTTTAGAGGAAGTCTACCCTCAAAGTTTGGTGCCCTTGCCCGTAAACTGTGCGAGATATAGGCTTCCGTGTTTCGTGAGGGCGGGGTGGCTGGGGGCCGTTATAGTGGGCGTGGCCCACCGGGACACAATCTTTTGGGCTGGTCAGCCCTAGTCTAAATTCTAAATTTGGGGACTCTAACTTCAAAATTGCGGGAAATATACACGTGTTATCGAATTGTGCATTCATGAATATCGACCATCGCGATTACGGGGGCGAGAGTGGGCGTGGTCGAAATTTTTTCTGTTATCTGTAGAGGACGTCACCAGTATTATATATTCCAAATATGGTGACTTTAGCTCTTGAACTGCGAGAGATACAAGCATTTCAAAATAATTTTGAAGGGGGGCTGCTGGGCCTAATAATGGGCGTGGCCGATTAACCTAAGATCCAATTTTTTGGGGAGGTCACCACCAATATACATACCAAATTTGATTACTCTAGCTTCAAAATTGTGGGTGATATATATTTAATCGATTTGTGATTTGAGGTGTATCGACATGTTATCGATTTGCCAGCCTCCCAGTAGGCGTGGCATAAATTTGTAACAAACTTGATCTGAAGCAGATAGCTACAAGTATATCACCATAAATTTCAAGGGTCTATCTTATATCGTTTCATCCAGACAGACAGACGGACATCCGACAAAACCAATATACTATGAGTACCTTCGGTATCAGAGTATAAAACAAGTGGAGAAGGATTATCTTCGGCGTGCCGAAGATTAAATACTCTTTTCGAACCTTAAAGCAATTTTTACTATTTTTCCGTGACTGCTTATTTAATTCGCAGATATTAATGTCGCATACATATACCCCTACATATAAAATAAAATATATAAGGGTATTCATGTAAACAGGGACGTTTCACTATCCGTAGCTCGTGGACGCGTCCCTTAGCATTCATAAGTGCTACCGAATTGAACAATATACAAGTTTCAGTTTTTCCAAAAAGTGAAAACTACATTACATAATATACATACCAAATTTTGTGCCTGTTGCTCTTATACCTTTCAAGGCTGCTGTCGGAAATTGAATTGTCATAAAACTTAATCTGAACATACGAGAGCTTATATTCAGAATTTGAGATCCATATTTTTTTTCGCGTGGCATTGGTTTTGCCAATGAATTTAAATTTTTCTTTTGAATTATTCTATTAAAGCTACTTTATGTATGAAAAAAAAATTAGAAACAATTTAGGATATTGAAAATAAATGAATTTGACTACAGCTATTATATATTTGAAAAGAAGAATAAGAAAAAATGAAAATAAATGACCAGTCGCCGCTGGTTTCGAACCCGGGACCTCTCGCTCACCAGTTCGCAACTTTACCCACTACGCCACAAGCCGTTTTGATGATCGCTGACAAAATCCCTTGAAGAGCAGACTGTCAAAAGCTTTCTTGTTTTGCTTTGTACTGCTTACACCAAGCAGTTTTAAGAATCGCTAACAAACTCGATTTATACTGAGCTTTTGTTTTTTCGCGTGGCATTGTTTTTGTTCTAAGCCATTGAAAGCAAATGAATTTGATTACAGTTATTATATATTTGAAAAGAAGAATAAGAAAAAATGAAAATAAATGACCAGTCGCCGCTGGTTTCGAACCCGGGACCTCTCGCTCACCAGTTCGCAACTTTACCCACTACGCCACAAGCCGTTTTGATGATCGCTGACAAAATTGCTTGAAGAGCAGACTATCAAAAGCTTTCTTGCGCTTGACTTTGTTTGCTCAGACTATCAAAAGCTTTCTTGTGCTTGACTTTGTTTGCTCATATGCACCTGTTTTTTCAAAATATTTAATGACGCATATCTTCGCTGTTTATGACTCAATCGATTTGCGATTTTACCCATTGATGAGTTATAAGGATGTTCAAGTGTACAAGGAAATTTAAGGCAATTGCTTTGAAAACATCGGATTTATGGCCAAAACCGACTTTGAGGTGTATGGCAGCTATAAGATATAGTGGTCCGATCCGGCCGGCTCCGACCAATGTGCTGTCCCCTTGAATAATAAGTGTCTGTGCAAAGTTGCATCGCGATAGCTCAAAAACTGAGGGACTAGTTTGCATACATACAGACAGACAGACAGACAGACAGACAGACAGACAGACAGACAGACAGACAGACAGACAGACAGACGGACATGGCTAGATCAATTTGTTTTGTTTTTATAAGCATATTGGCAGTAACTTTTGGGGGTCTCAGACGCTTCCTTCTATGCGTTACAAACTTCAGGACAAACTTAATATACTATTTTCTTCGAAAAGAGTATAAACAGTAATGAAGAATAAATGCAATTTTTGTAAGCAAACGTTTATCTTTATTGTGTTATAGTTGAATTTGATTGATTTTGAATAATAACCAAGTGAGTGATTTCAAATTTGTAATGTTGCTTGTAAGCAACCTTGGGCAATTGTGGGAATAAATATTTTTGTACTTAGATATGAGACCGAAAAAGAAAGGATTGTCAAATGAAGCTATTGAGAGAATTCTTAGCCTCAATTGGGATGCCTCTACTGATGAAGAAAGTGGTGATGAGATGGAAGACATTTATGCAGTGTTAGAGAACAATGTGAAAGGGATCATAGAAAGAGGATAAACTATGGAGATTGACCTTCTTGAAAATATGATTGCAGAAGAATGTGAGCAGGAACCGTGTGTTGCTAATAATTGTTTCAAAAAAGTTGATCCTAAAACACTAAAGTGGAGAACAACGCAACTTTGGCACCTTTTTTGATAACCATGTAATTAATTTGATCACAAAGCAAACTGATTTGTATGGACTGCAAGAACACGGCATAGAGCTTAAATGTACTGGAGTGGATATCAAACGTTATGTTGATATTTTGTTGTACTTGGGTGTTTTAAAATTGCTACAACTTAAAATGGCATGGTCAAAAGATTTAAAGCTACCGCTATAACAGATTAAATGCCTCGAGGAAGGTTTGAAAAAATAAAGCAATATTTGCACTTCAACGAGAATACTAAGCAATGCCAAAAAGTAGATTTGAACTATGACAAACTGTGCAAGTTACGCCCTCTACTATCAACCTGTTTGGTTATGCAAACGTTGGAGTCCAAAAGAAAAAGCTTATATTGACGTTGCAAGGTCTGCAACTGTTGCTTCTTACAATAAGGGTATGGTTATCTGGCAGATATGCTTATGGAGCTTTACAAGGTCGACCTCCGCTCGAAGAAGTGGTACATTAGAATCTTTAATTAGGGTCTGGAAACATCTGTTACAAATACGTCGCTACTGTATAGAAAGCATTTACATTGGATAAGCCCAGGGCATATTCCTCTTATTCCGCCAAACTCTGTTTGTCACTCGCTGTTTTTGAAGTATACGTCCCATCACCCGTTTGGACTGCTGTTTTCAGACTACGGCGTTTAATTATACTCTTTTCGAAGAAAATAGTATATTAAGTTTGTGCTGGAGTTTGTAACGCATAGAAGGAAGCGTCGGAGACCCCCAAAAGTTACTGTCAGTATGCTTAGAAAAACAAAACAAATTGATCTAGCCATGTCCGTCTGTCTGTCTGTATGTATGGGAACTAGTCCCTCAGTTTTTGAGCTATCGCGATGCAACTTTGCACAGACACTTATTATTCAAGGGGTCAGCACATTGGTCGGTGCCGGCTTGATCGAACTACTATATCTTATAGCTGCCATACAACTTGAAGTCGGTTTTGGTCATAAATCACATGTTTTCAAAGCTGTCGCGAGATTATACATGCCAAATTTGGGGTTTCTAGCTCATATATCTTTGAAGTTATGTCTCAAAAACGCTAGTCTTAAATCGAAATGTATCGATAGCTTTTGAATGCGTCGAGTTATCGATCAAATGAAATAAACTTGATCTGTCCCGGGATTAGGAGAACTTATATTCCAAATATGAAGTCTCTAGCTCTTATAGTCAGACAGACAGACGGACATGGCTAAATCGACTCGGCTGTTGATACTGATCAAGAATATATATACTTTATATGGTCGGAGATGCTTCCTTATGCCTGTTTCATACTTTTGCATAAAATAATAATAACCTTTTTACCCATTTTTAATGGGTTCAGGGTATAAAAATGGGTACAAAGGGAACCTCAAACCGCGGATCTCAAAGATTATATCCATTTCATATTTGGAAAACTTCTATAAAAAGCTAAAATTTATTTGATAAACTTCTAGCAACAATGCAATTTTTAAGTTTAGAGTAATAACAAGTGGGAACGGATTTTCTTCGGCATACCGAAGATCTTATAGTTTTTTCGAAGCTTTAGGCATTTTTCCCTCTGCCAACTGCAGCACTGAAATTTCATATGCTGTAAAAAATATTTTTTTTTGGGTAACATTTTTAACACTTTCACTTTTTGGATACCACCCCCCAATTTCCCCCAAATTTTAAAAAACTCATTTTTGAAGGTGCGACCTTGCAATTTGGTTTGGTCTTACATTTTATAGCCAATGTTATGTCCTAAAAATTTCAGAAAGATCGGACAATAAACACAGAAGTTTTTTAAGATTTTACTTTCCATTGTTTGGGGCTCGGTGAAAAGCAAGCTAACTGCTTAAACGGCTTGCACATCTTGAAATGCAGCATGTGTGTGTTTAGATTAGTATGCATGATTGTAAGGACTTGGTTCAGGGTATCTCCTAGTCGGGCACTTCCGACTAGAGCACTCTTACTTGTTAATCTTGCCTATTTTAAAAGTTAAGCTAACTTACTATATTTGGTATAGTAAATTATATAATGTAAGCCTATATACCCAAGTTTAAAAGTTTCTAGTGCGTCCACAGCAAATGCATGCAGATATAAATTGCTGTTCGCAAAACACACATACATATGTATGTATTTGTTTGTTTGTGTAGCTTTACTCTTCACTCTACAGAAAATGGAAACATTTGTGATCATGTGTATGTATGAATATGAGCAGGCAAAGCAAAACAAACAAGAGTGCTCTAGTCGGGAGTCCCGACTAGGAGATATCCTGAACACAGTTCTTCCATTAATTTGTACTTACCTATCACATATATACAAACACTCACATACTGCAAGTAATGCAAGCAGTTTAAGCAGTTAGTTTGCATAATTCTTTACTGAGCCCCACACTATAGAAAGTTTAATCGTAAACCACTTTTGTCCTCATTTTCCGATTTTATTCAAATTTGTTGGGCATACAATAGGCAATAAAATGTGGGATCAAACCCAATTGCAAGGTCATACCTTCAAAAATGCGTATTTTCAACTTTTGGGTGGTATACAAAAAGTTAAATACCTGTTATATATGTATGCTATTCTACATGCCAAATTATAGCCCAAAAATGCTGCTCTGAAATCGAAATATATCGATAACTTTTGAACATGGCGAGCTATCGATAAAATGAAATGAGCTTGATCCGTCCCGGGACGATTCATTGGGGGTTCGAGCGACAAAACGGAACATTCTCGACACGCTTGGCCTCTTAAGCCCTCTGACTGGGCAGAGGTTTCAAGGCAAAGATCCTGCTTCAAGAGGCTTCAATAATAGCGTTTATACGCAGCCAGACTGCAGAAGGTTGCTGCATTTCGTTGTTGACATCCAAATCAAAAGTAGCCTTCCTGAAGACCAAGACTCTTCCTAGACTTGAGTTGTGGGCGGCTCACCTTCTCGCAGATCTCTGTCACTGAATCAGAAATCTTAAACGATTAGCGATTGGACGGACTGCTCTTTGGTCTGATTCAGAAGGCACACTTCATTGGATGTTGTTGAATCGTGTGGCTGAAATTCAAGAGAGGACAGATAACGCTGAGTGTCGCCTTGTACCCACAAAGCAGAGCCCAGCAGATATTATTTCAAGAGTAGCTGCTGTCGTCAATTTGGTTAGACGTACCCTGGAGATAGGTATAGCAACTGTATGACTGGCAGCCATGGTAGACCGACCAGATCTCATGGAAACTATCGATGGTTTTTCATCGAATGCTGCGCTGCTGAGAGTGTTCGCTTATGAGTTCCGCTTTGTTCAAAAATGCAACAAATCAAAAAAAAGAATTTTTTTTTTATAAAAAAATTGTTGAAGTCATCCAACGAATTTAATTTAAAGATGACATAGCCTGCAGTGTTTCAATCCATTTTTACATGTGTATAATGGATCTCGGTGCTCATTTTTGTTGTTGCAAGTATGGAAACGATTTGCAAGCTTTTTTCATAGGACTCGAAGTTTTCTAGGCTCCTCACGAAAAAATACATTATGAACCTGCTTTTGACAAATTGTCATGCTGGCCCAAGAGCACTCGTGAGTCTTGTTCGTGTGGTTAGTTAACGGTCAAGAGATCTGTGATCAGACAGTGAGATCATGCATCCTTAGCCTTAAATGCCTACCCAAATAATGGGAAAATGGCCAGCAGATGAGCTCTGAACGATCCGCCCATTTTCTATTTGTGGCGTCGACTTTTGTGGCCCAATTAGTACGACCTACGTACAATTTGTGCATCGCATTATTCATATTTGGAATATTAGTTCTCGTAATCCCGGAACAAATCAAGTTTGTTTAATATTTTCGAAAACTCTTACAGCTCGAAAGTTATCGACAAATTACTATTTCAGACCAGCGTTTCTTATGTGCATCAAGTTACACCGGTTTCGGAACAAAGATTTTATATTCCAAATATTTTACGGTTAAAAGGACAAAATTGAACAAACTTAACCCTTTCGACCCCACTGTCTGTGAGGAATTTGCATTATTTAACGGCTAACGGTAAGCGTTCCTTTTGTTTTATTCTGCTAATTTTTAATGATAATTGCTCTTTTATATTTCTACACAAAATTCGAGCAAAAAAAAGGTAAATTTGGAGATCATTTGGCGCAGTTATTTACAAAAGAGCGCACGCGCGTCGCATAAAATGTTGTTGTGAAATTCAGAGGTGTTAAAATAAGTGATTTACATTTATAATTATACTCTGATACCAGAAATCGGCCTTCCAAGTTTTTGAGGGTGGGAGGGGCGTGGTCGATCTTAAGAGGGGGTGACCAGAAGTCTATCTTACAAATTTGGTGACTCTAGCTCTAAAACTGTCGAAGATATACATTTTCGTGATTTTTGAGGGAGGGAGGGGGCGAGGCCCAAAAATTTTTTTTACTGATCTTAACAGGGGGTGACCAGAAGTACATATATCTTACACATTTGGTGACTCTAGCTCTAAAACTGTGGAACATGTACATTTTCGCGAGTTTTGGGGGCGGGAGGGGGCGTGGTCCCCAAATTTGGCCGATCTTTAGAGGACGATCTTTAGAGGAAGTCTACCCTCAAAGTTTGGTGCCCTTGCCCGTAAACTGTGCGAGATATAGGCTTCCGTGTTTCGTGAGGGCGGGGTGGCTGGGGGCCGTTATAGTGGGCGTGGCCCACCGGGACACAATCTTTTGGGCTGGTCAGCCCTAGTCTAAATTCTAAATTTGGGGACTCTAACTTCAAAATTGCGGGAAATATACACGTGTTATCGAATTGTGCATTCATGAATATCGACCATCGCGATTACGGGGGCGAGAGTGGGCGTGGTCGAAATTTTTTCTGTTATCTGTAGAGGACGTCACCAGTATTATATATTCCAAATATGGTGACTTTAGCTCTTGAACTGCGAGAGATACAAGCATTTCAAAATAATTTTGAAGGGGGGCTGCTGGGCCTAATAATGGGCGTGGCCGATTAACCTAAGATCCAATTTTTTGGGGAGGTCACCACCAATATACATACCAAATTTGATTACTCTAGCTTCAAAATTGTGGGTGATATATATTTAATCGATTTGTGATTTGAGGTGTATCGACATGTTATCGATTTGCCAGCCTCCCAGTAGGCGTGGCATAAATTTGTAACAAACTTGATCTGAAGCAGATAGCTACAAGTATATCACCATAAATTTCAAGGGTCTATCTTATATCGTTTCATCCAGACAGACAGACGGACATCCGACAAAACCAATATACTATGAGTACCTTCGGTATCAGAGTATAAAAACAGTAATGAAGAATAAATGCAATTTTTGTAAGCAAACGTTTATCTTTATTGTGTTATAGTTGAATTTGATTGATTTTGAATAATAACCAAGTGAGTGATTTCAAATTTGTAATGTTGCTTGTAAGCAACCTTGGGCAATTGTGGGAATAAATATTTTTGTACTTAGATATGAGACCGAAAAAGAAAGGATTGTCAAATGAAGCTATTGAGAGAATTCTTAGCCTCAATTGGGATGCCTCTACTGATGAAGAAAGTGGTGATGAGATGGAAGACATTTATGCAGTGTTAGAGAACAATGTGAAAGGGATCATAGAAAGAGGATAAACTATGGAGATTGACCTTCTTGAAAATATGATTGCAGAAGAATGTGAGCAGGAACCGTGTGTTGCTAATAATTGTTTCAAAAAAGTTGATCCTAAAACACTAAAGTGGAGAACAACGCAACTTTGGCACCTTTTTTGATAACCATGTAATTAATTTGATCACAAAGCAAACTGATTTGTATGGACTGCAAGAACACGGCATAGAGCTTAAATGTACTGGAGTGGATATCAAACGTTATGTTGATATTTTGTTGTACTTGGGTGTTTTAAAATTGCTACAACTTAAAATGGCATGGTCAAAAGATTTAAAGCTACCGCTATAACAGATTAAATGCCTCGAGGAAGGTTTGAAAAAATAAAGCAATATTTGCACTTCAACGAGAATACTAAGCAATGCCAAAAAGTAGATTTGAACTATGACAAACTGTGCAAGTTACGCCCTCTACTATCAACCTGTTTGGTTATGCAAACGTTGGAGTCCAAAAGAAAAAGCTTATATTGACGTTGCAAGGTCTGCAACTGTTGCTTCTTACAATAAGGGTATGGTTATCTGGCAGATATGCTTATGGAGCTTTACAAGGTCGACCTCCGCTCGAAGAAGTGGTACATTAGAATCTTTAATTAGGGTCTGGAAACATCTGTTACAAATACGTCGCTACTGTATAGAAAGCATTTACATTGGATAAGCCCAGGGCATATTCCTCTTATTCCGCCAAACTCTGTTTGTCACTCGCTGTTTTTGAAGTATACGTCCCATCACCCGTTTGGACTGCTGTTTTCAGACTACGGCGTTTAATTATACTCTTTTCGAAGAAAATAGTATATTAAGTTTGTGCTGGAGTTTGTAACGCATAGAAGGAAGCGTCGGAGACCCCCAAAAGTTACTGTCAGTATGCTTAGAAAAACAAAACAAATTGATCTAGCCATGTCCGTCTGTCTGTCTGTATGTATGGGAACTAGTCCCTCAGTTTTTGAGCTATCGCGATGCAACTTTGCACAGACACTTATTATTCAAGGGGTCAGCACATTGGTCGGTGCCGGCTTGATCGAACTACTATATCTTATAGCTGCCATACAACTTGAAGTCGGTTTTGGTCATAAATCACATGTTTTCAAAGCTGTCGCGATAAAACTTTGTACAAATACCTATTATTCAAAGCAACAGCACATTGGTCTTAAAAGGGTATAATGAAGTTGTGCAAAAGTATGTAACAGGCATAAGGAAACATCTCCGACCATATAAAGTATATATATTATTGATCAGTATCAACAGCCGAGTCGATCTAGCCATGTCCGTCTGTCTGTCTGTATGAACACACGGATATCAGAGACTACAAGAGCTAGAGACTTCATATTTGGAATAAGTTCTCCTAATCCCGGGACAGATCAAGTTTATTTAATTTGATCGATAACTCGTACCGTTTAAAAGTTATCGATAAATTTCGATTTGAGACTAGCGTTTTTGGGACATGACTTCAAAGTTATAAGAGCTAGAGGCCCCAAATTTGGCATGTATATTCTCGAATAGCATACACATGTAACAAATATTTCACTTTTTGGATACCACCCCCCAAAAGTAAAAAAAACGCATTTTTGGCGGTACGACCTTACAATTTGGTTTGGTCTCACATATTATTGACAATTGTTTGCCACAAAAATTTCAATAAGATAGGACAATAAACACAGAAGTTATTTAAGATTTAGCTTTCCATGGTGTGGGGCTCGGTGAAATGCAAACTAACTGCTTAAGCCGCTTGCACTGCTTGTACTGATTGAACTGCAGCATGTGTGTGCTTAGATTAGTATGAATGATTGTTAGGACTTGGTTCAGGGTATCTCGTAGTCGGGCACTCCCGACTAGAGCACTCTTACTTGTTAATGATATAGGTGGAGCATTTTTACATTGAGTTAGAGTTATTGATAGTTAGCGTAGTAAACGTGCTAAGAGCCATGGTCACGCCTATACCCTTCCTTTGTGCCTTTTTATTCCAGACACAATAGTACGAACCTTTAACTTTGCTTTGGCAAACGAAAAATACCTATATATGATGGCAGACAAGATATAGACCACAATATGGGGAGACCATCCTCTTGGAGCCCCCAAACATAATTTAAAGGGATCCCAGTCTAATAGCAGTACTCTGACTATTTGTCATTTAACTTTTTCTGATAATTTAGGAGCGAAAAGTTGCAAACTGCAGAGTATGTGGATACCTAAAAAAAATGTTGAAAAAGGTCATGTACTTTGGAATATTGAAATGGGGAGCGAAGTATTATGAACATTATTGTATTTGGTGGAATAAGTTCCAAATAGTATATTTCTTGCCTACGGGACGCAGGATACAAAGCAAAGTATAGTTTATAGACGATTTAGAGAAGTGTACTGAACATTATGGTATGACCCTGATTTTCGTAAGACCTTGGCCATATATTTTCGATCTATGGTATAATTGACCAAGTACTGATCATTCAAATATTAAAGGATGTTCTACAAATAAATTCTAGTTAGTGAACATAAATAAAATGGATGTTTGAACAGGATAATGGCCCCTAGTATACTAGTAAAACAGATCATGCCTATCTTGTATTTCAGAAAATCATCACAATGCCACGCCTAGCTCAGTCTTTAGACCTTAAAGTAATAGAAAATTTGTTGGAAGTTGTCAATTGAATCGTAACAATAAAGTACCTCACAGTTTCCTCAATAGGGCTGAGAGATATTGGCCAAAATATCTTTTAAGGGTTGTTAAGGTTCTTATTAACTCTATGCCACGACCATACACAGTCCCAATAAACCAAATATGTTTTATATTGATGTATAAGACCCGAAAACAAAATATGGAACATTTAGTTTACTTAAGCTTTTTCTTTTTTTTCATAAAACAAGTGGGAAAGGATTATCTTCGGCGTGCCGAAGATTCTATACTCTTTTCGAACCTTTAGGCAATTTTCACTCTGCCAACTGCACCACTGAACGTTCAAAAGTAGTAAAAAAATCGTTTTATCGCGTGGCATTTATTTTTTTGCTCTAAGAATTGGTATCATATGAATTTAAATTTTTCTTTTAAATTATTGAATTTAAGCTATTTGATATATATTTAACACAAATATGAAAATAATAAAAATCAATAAGTTGCGGCTGGGATTTGAGCCGTGGTCTCCCGTTTGCCAGCGCAGCACTCTAATACCTACGTCACCAAGCAGTTTTGAAATGCGCTGACAAGCTCGATTATACTGATCTTTTCTTTCGCGTTGTATAGTTTTTGTTCTTACGCCACAAGCAGTTTTGATGATCGATGACAAAATCCCTTGAAGAGCAGACTGTCAAAAGCTAACTTATTTTGTTTTTCTGCAACCTGCAACTCGCGTTTGTCAACGCAGCACTCAACTATTTACACCAAGGAGTTTTAAAAATCGCTGACAAACTCGATTATTCTGAGCATTTGTTTTTTCGCGTGGCATTGTTTTTGTTCTAAGACATTGGAAGCAAATAAATTTGATTACAGTTGTTTTATATTTGAAAGGAAGAATTAGAAAAAAATGAAAATATATGACCAGTCGCCGCTGACACTCGAACTTGGGACCTTTCGTTAGCTAGGGCGTCACCAAACCACTTACGCCACAAGCCGCTTTGCTAATCGATGACAAAATCCCTTGAAGAGCAGACTGTCAAAAGCTTACTTGCGATTGACTTTGTTTGCTCAAATGCACCTGTTTTTGCAAAATATATAATGACGCATATCTTCGCTATTTATGACTCAATCGATTTGCAATTTCACCCATTGATGAGTTATAAGGATGTTCAAGTGTACAAGGAAATTGAAAGCAATTGCTTTGAAAACATCGGACTTATGGCCAAAACCGACTTAGAGTTGTATGTATAAGATAGTGGTCTGATACGGCCGGCACCGACCAATGTGCTGTTTCTTTGAATAATAAGTATATGTACAAAGTTTTATCTCGATAGCTTTGAAAACATGGGATTTATGACCAAAGCCGACTTTAAGTTGTATGGCAGCTATAAGATATAGTGGTCCGGTCCGGCCGGCTCCGACCAATGTGCTGTCCCCTTGAATAATACGTATCTGTGCAAAGTTGCATCGCGATAGCTCAAAAACTGAGGGCCTAGTTTGTATACATACAGACAGACAGACGGACATGGCTAGATTAATTTGTTTTGTCATTCTAAGCATACTGGCAGTAACTTTTGGGGGCCTCCGACACTTCCTTCTATGCATTATAGTTGGCAGTAACATTTTAATGCACAGCGTAATTGTTCCTTTTTTTTGTAATTTGGCTCTGATAGTCACAACCACATTAAATAATATGGAAAATGATTTCCAATTACTATTTTTATAACTTTCTATACCAAGATTTCACTTAACAGGTAATTTCGCAGTGAAAGATAAATATTTCATAAAGATCGGGCAATGAGCACAGAAGTTTCTTAAAATTTGTTTTTCCATCGTGTATTGCTCAGTGAAGTAGCAGTGCTTCAAGTGCTTACACTGATTGCAGTATGTGTGTGTTTGGGTATGTGCATAGAAAGGCAACTATGAATGAATGTGACGACTGTGTTTCTCCTAGAAGGGCAATCCCGACTAGAGCACTCTTACTTATTATACTCTTTTCGAAGAAAATATATATTAAGTTTGTGCTGAAGTTTGTAACGCATAGAAGGAAGCGTCGGAGACCCTCAAAAGTTACTGCCAGTCTGTTCAGAATGACAAAACAAATAGATCTAGCCATGTCCGTCTGTCTGTATGTATGCAAACTAGTCCCTCAGTTTTTGAGCTATTGCGATCAAACTTTGCACAGAGACTTATTACTTAAAGAGACAGCACATTAATCGTAGCCGGCCGGATCGGACCACTATATCTTATAGCTGCCATACAACTGGAAGCCGGTTTTGACCATTAATCCCATGTTTTCAAAGCTATCGCGATGAAACTTTGTACAGATACTTATTATTCAAACATACATCACATATATCGGAGCTGGCCAGATCGGACCACTATATTTTATAGCTGCCATACAACTGGAAATAAATTTAATATTTCAATAAAAAATTTTAATTCATATGATATCAATTTTTACAGCTATGAAAGTGCTGCTGTTGGCAGAGTGAAAATTGTCTAAAGGTTCGAAAAGAGTAGAAAATCTTCGGCACGCCGAAGATAATCCTTTCCCACTTGTTTTATTTAAATTTTGTTTATTAGTTGCATGTACATATGACATGTTCTACCTTCTCTAAATATGGTGTTTTAAGTGTGTAGTGTTTGTTTAAACTGAGCTGATTGTTGCTCTTTCCATTAGATCTAAACATCAACACCAAGCTCTATTGGACGTTGATGCCGCCGTATTCTATATATGTATGTATTCTAACCATTTCTAACCTACAAAGCATGAACATATTAAAAATAGATTTAGTGCACTATTTAGGTAAAATGTAGATATGTAACTGTAACTGGTTGACATGCAAGAATAAAAAATAAAAGATGCACTAGTTGTTTTAAAATTAAAAATGGCAAATATAAACAAGTAGGAGTGCTCTAGTCGGGAGTGCCCGACTACGAGATACCCTGAACCCAGTCCTTACAATCATTCATACTAATCTAAGCACACACATGCTGCAGTATAAGCAGTGCATGCGGTTTAAGCAGTTAGCTTGCTTTTTCGCTGAGCCCCACACAATGGAAAGTTAAATCTTAAATAACTTCTATGTTTATTGTCCGATCTTATTGAAATTTTTGGGGCAAACAATTGTCAATAATATGTGTGACCAAACCAAATTGCAAGGTCGTACCTTCAAAAATGGGTTTTTTGAACTTTTTGGGGGTTTGGGGGGTGGTATCCAAAAAGTGAAATATTTGTTACATGTGTATGTTATTCGAGATTATACATGCCAAATTTGGGGCCTCTAGCTTTTATGACTTTGAAGTTATGTCCCAAAAACGCAAGTCTGAAATCGAAATTTATCGATAACTTTTAAACGGTACGAGTTATCGATAAAATGAAATAAACTTGATCTGTCCCGGGATTAGGAGAACTTATGTTCCAAATATGAAGTCTCTAGCTCTTGTAGTCTCTGATATCCGCGTGTTCATACAGACAGACGGACGGACGGACGGACGGACGGACGGACGGACGGACGGACGGACGGACGGACAGACAGACAGACGGACATGGCTAAATCGACTCGACTGTTGATACTGATCAAGAATATATATACTTTATATGGTCGGAGATGCTTCCTTATGCCTGTTACATACTTTTGCACAAAACCATAATACCCTTTTTACCCATTTTTAATGGGTTCAGGGTATAAAAAACAAAGGAAATTAAACAATAAGTACAATGATAAGCGCTCGCCGCTTTCAATTAAAATAACATTGCATATGCCATTACATATTACATGTGGCTTCATGTCCGACCTTAAAGCGAGTCGGCATACTAAAAAGAACGCTTTCACTCGTATCCCCTCTCCACCGAAATTCTATACCCCTGCCCAAGGCTTCCTGTTTTGATTATTGCCTACTGTCGTTCGCCTCTGCGGTCATCCAAGACGCCTTTATTTTGGCTCAGATCGATCATTGGACGCTTCTCATCAGGATCATCACCAAAGCACAACATACGCTTGCCAGTACCAAGCACCTTTTTATTCATATCCTCCAGTTTCTGTGAAATAAAGGAGAAAAAGAGGCGACAGATGAGTTGAGTCAATTCATATTGCGACAGCACATGCTGCAATTGCTTTTACCTTGGCAGGACTGCAGCTAATAATGTAGACAAGCTGATCTGGCGACTGTTGTATCTCATTTTTGGGCATTTGTGTTACGTAGAGGGAGTGATTATGTATTAGCTTCTTGGGTAGTATTGAGCGCTCGATGGGATGTGGTGACAGCAACAGATTCACATTCTGTACCAAAATACATGGCTCAATTTTAGTGTAAAGATGTAACAATGACTAAAAAAAATGATTGACTACTTACGTCCGCACTTTCATTAAGACAGTTGGTGCAGAATTTCGTCATTTCTGGGACATACGTAAAGTTGTAAAAGTGTATAATATCTTTGTACTTGCGTTCACCATCCTCATTGACGCTAATGAGCACCTCGCGATATATACTATTGACCGCCTGCGGCTGATTGCGATAGGCGCGCATAATGTCACTAAATTTGGGATCCAGCATTTTCGTAACCTGAAATAGACAAACGAAAACATATGAGTGCTAGCATAGAAATGAGCAGTGGCGATATATGTTACGAAACATAAAGCGATATGTGGCCGGCCACACAGTCAAAATCTATGGATACTTGGAACTTCGATCATTATACTTGAAGTTATATCCTTCAAATAAAGAGATTTGTTTCACGCACACTTGAAATCTGGCAACTCTGGCAAATTTAAAAAATGCAGAGTTTAATGACATTGATCTGAAAAATAAATATCGGTTTGTATATAGTCAGTTTTACTTACTCTTATATAAATATATATTGCACACATTATAATTTGGTCGAGATGGCGTTCTTGCATTAGGTGAGTCTTGTGTGTTATTGAATACTCGAATATGGTCCAAATCTTGTCGGGCTTCTTGTCACCAAGATTTAACTCGGAGCATAATTTCGAGATACGAATCCATCCGAGCTTATATACCTTGCGTAGAAATATCTGCAGTGGCCCGGCGGGTTTGTCTTTGTCAATCACCTCGACGTATGTGGGCAGTGATTTGACGGCACTGCCAATCATCTCCCAGGCTGGTGAGATGCGTTGCCAGGCCAGACGCTCCAGGCATGTCTCTTCTATGGAATTAAGATGTTTAACCAAGCTGCGTGTCAAACAACCGTCACTGCCATGCCGCACAACAATTTCAATGATCTTATTAAATTCGAACGCATTAATACTGAAACACTCCAGTATCCAGGGGAACTTGAGCTCTGTGTTATAAGCCTCTAGCACCAGTTCCGTGCAACAGGCCATGAGTGTCACATTAAAGATGTCTAATGAAATTTTGCGAACAATCTGTGGTTTGTTTATAATCTCCGCCCGTAGAATGTGGTCCATCAGATAGAAGTAAAGGGATTTGGCCAAACGGAATCGATTCTCAGCCTCGCTGCGCATTGGATACAGCGCAAGAAACTTGCTTTCCATCTGCTCAATAGTTTTCAACATTTTTGCAATATGTTCTTCGCCAGCCTTTCTGCAATTAGATGTGGGAGCAATCGTGCATTAAAACAAGTGGGGAAGGATTATCTTCGGCGTGCCGAAGATTTTATACTCTTTTCGAACCTTTAGGCAATTTTCACTCTGCCAACTGCATATGCTGTAAAAAATCGTTTTGTCGCGTAAAATTTATATATTTTTTTTCTAAGAATATTTACTTTATTGCCAGTTGTATTGCAGCAATAAGATATTGTGATCCGATCGGGCCGGCTCATACCAATGTGATGTCTCTTTGAATAATAAGTATCTGTGCAAAGTTGTATCGCGATAGCTTTAAAAACATGGGATATATGGCCAAAACCGACTTCGAATTTTATGGCAGCTATAAGATATAGTGGTCCGATCCGGCCGGCTCATACAAATGTGATGTCTCTTTGAACAATAAGAATCAGTGAAAAGTTTCATCGCGATAGATGCAAAAACATGGGATATATGGCCAAAACCGACTTTGAGTTGTATGGCAGCTATAAGATATAGTGGTCCGATCCGTCCGTCTTATACCAATGTGATGTCTCTTTGAATAATAAGTATCAGTGAAAAGTTTCATCGCGATAGTTTAAAAGACATGGGATATATGGCCAAAACCGACTTTGAGTTGTATGGCAGCTAATAAGATATAGTGGTCCGGTCCGGCCGGCTCCGACCAATGTGCTGTCCCCTTGAATAATAATTGTCTGTGCAAAGTTGCATCGCGATAGCTCAAGAACTGAGGGACTAGTTTGCATACATACAGACGGACATGGCTAGATCTATTTGTATTGTCATTCTAAGCATACTGGCATACTGGCAACTTTTGGGGGTCTCCGACGCTTCCTATGCGTTCAAACTTCTTCGAAAAGAGTATAAACATAAACGCGACTTGTCTGTTTTGAGCAACATACTTGACAAACTCGGTGGGCTCCGTAATGCGACTTATGGTTGCGCTCAGCTTTTTCACATTGTTGGTGGCATTGGCCACTGGCTCGAACTTTTGCTCCGACATAACTGGTTGGGCGGGCAAGTCCTGTTTGCGTGTCAGCGGCGTCACTGGCGGGCGCAACGCCTGCTCATTTAGGTTGCTGTGCTCGCCAACGTCCAGTTGATAAGCTGCTAGTATGCGCTCGTCGAACTCACCCACGCTCAGCACATACTGTTCATAGCTGACATTTAGAGACTTCAGATTTCGTTCGAAACTCTTATTGGCTACCAAGCCGAGCAGCGTATCCTCCTCGCCAAAGATAGTCTGTAAAACAAAATCAAAAGTTAGCAGCACTCATATTAGCGCTATTAGTGGCTGATGCTCTTTACGTTCGCCTGGAAGAAGCTGTGCATAATCTTGCTGAAAACGGTCGCCTTCATGGCTTTGGCCTCATCCGTCATCTCGCAGAAGTATTTAAGTATACAATGTTTACGGGCATGAGTTTCGTGAAAGTCTGGTGAATTATAATGTTTAGGCAATCCTTCAAAGTTCGGGTTTATGAGATCGGTGCGTTTCTCGGCCAGCACATTGGCGTAGATGAGATCAATGCAGCACATCATTAGATTGTATGATGTGACCAGATCAAGAGTAGTTGTTGGCTTCTGATTCTTGGCGCACAAAAAAAGACGCCAGCAGATATCGTCCAACTTGATGTAGGAGCATTTAATGCTGAGGTGGACATGACTATAGAGACTTTGCAAATGAAATAGAAAATGTACACGCACCTGTATTTCGAGTGCTTCTTTTCGTTAGGCGGGCAGAGAAATACTTGCTCGAATATGACTCTGTACTTTTTGTAGAGCGTGAATGTGATGCTAAACTTCCGCTCCAGCTCTTCCATTTGTTGTACAAAGTATTGCGACAGATTGGCCATTTCGCACCACAGTTTGATCTTTTGTTTAAATTCATAGATGCTAAACGTCAATCAAAGAAGGACGATGATGCAAAACTGTAACAACAACAATAACTCATTGAGCACCTACGCACCTCATTTGACAACTACGCAGCAGATTGTTCAATGGCACACAATTGCCTATAACGACGGTATCCTGGCCACCCACCGTGGGCGTTGTCGATTGGCGGCAGACCGAAAACAGAGCGCAGCAGAACCAATGTAATATCTCCCCCTGTTAACACAAAGTATACATTTTGTGTTAGTATGTAAAGTCGAACTTCTTCTTAACTCGAACCTTCTTCTGCCACGAAAAAATTTCGATTTAGATAATACATATTATTAAATTATTGTATTAACTGTTTTATTTTTCAAAATAAACAAGCCTTCTTCACTAAACTGCGATATATGCAATTTGAAACTATACTTCTTGAGTCAGTTTGGATACACAATCAAAATGTACAGTTAAAATTTGACCTGTGGAATAATGGTTCCAAATTATATTTGTAGTCATACAGAAATTCGAGTTATAAAGACGAAAAGTTGGAGTCATGGACACAAAACTGTATAGAATTTTTGTTTAACCGCTATTAACACTCAATTTGGTTAGAGGTACATAAAATTAGACTTTTGGAAGTTCAAGTTAGAGAAGTTCGACTGTGTGTGCATATGCATACATGTATACATACAGAGACACATAAGTATTGGCACAGCAAGCATTTCTGACTTTGCTGCTTTGGTGCGATGTTTTTGTGATAATATATGTATCAAACGCATTTTTCCCATAAAACATGATTAGTTTACTACAAAGTAAAGGTATGGATTTTTAAAAACTACAAAATGACAGTTTTTCGCCGCACATAAGCATTGGCACACTTACTTTTTTAATTAATTTATACATCTGATTTTACAAATCTGGTGGTTTTAAAGTCGAAAACAGTTATAACAATCAACAGTTATTCCAAAAAATGCGCTATCACCGAAAAAAAAATTCGTTTTTGTGCCAAAAACAACCAATATTGTTGATTTCATACTGAAATGGCACCAAAACAAAAAGAAACGACCGAAACGTAATGGAATTTCATCGTATATCTGCATAATCCAGACCAATCATATGCTGAAATTGGTGAAATTATGGAAAGAAGGCGTTTTACGATTAGAAGCATCATTAATCGCTTTAAAAGATTGTCAAGCGTCGAGAGCTCAAAACGCACAGGCCGTTAACCGATATTAAACGACCGGGATGATGCTCAAATCGTGCGAAAAGTGAAGGGCACGAATATAACGTCCACACAGATTACTGCGGAGGTCAAGGAAGATATTGGAAAGAGCGTTCACCCAATGACCATAAGACGAACACTACACAATGCAAACACTACAAATTGCAAAGCGGAAGCCTATGGTATCTCCAAACAGCCAGAAGAAGCGTTTGGAGTTTATGTGTAAAAGCTTACAAAGGCAAGGTCACTTCATTTTGGGATAAGGTGTTTATACTCTTTTCGAAGAAAATAGTATATTAAGTTTGTCCTGAAGTTTGTAACGCATAGAAGGAAGCGTCTGAGACCCCCAAAAGTTACTGCCAGTATGCTTAGAAAACAAAACAAATTGATCTAGCCATGTCCGTCTGTCTGTCTGTATGTATGCAAACTAGTCCCTCAGTTTTTGAGCTATCGCGATGCAACTTTGCACAGACACTTATTATTCAAGGGGACAGCACATTGGTCGGAGCCGGCCGGATCGGACCACTATATCTTATAGCTGCCATACACCTCAAAGTCGGTTTTGGCCATAAATCCGATGTTTTCAAAGCAATTGCCTTAAATTTCCTTGTACACTTGAACATCCTTATAACTCATCAATGGGTAAAATCACAAATCGATTGAGTCATAAACAGCGAAGATATGCGTCATTAAATGTTTTGAAAAAACAGGTGCATATGAGCAAACAAAGTCAAGCGCAAGAAAGCTTTTGATAGTCTGCTCTTCAAGGTATTTTGTCATCGATCACCAAAACGGTTTGTGGCGTAAGGCGTAAAGAGCCGCGCTAACGAACGCAAGTTTCGCAAGTTCGAGCCTCGGCGGCGACTGATTGTTAATTTAATACTTTTTTCTTTTTCTTCCTTTCAAATATATAACTGTAATCAAATTAATTTGCTTCCAATGGCTTAGAACAAAAACAATGCCACGCGAAAAAACAAATGCTGACAAACGCGAGTTGCAGGTTGCAGGAAAACAAAACAAGGAAATTTGTAACAGTCGGCTCTTCAAGCAATTTTGTCAGCGATCATCAAAACGGCTTGTGGCGTAAGGGGTAAAGTTGCGAACTGGTGAGCGTAAGGTCCTGGGTTCAAGTGCCAACGGCGACTTTGGTCATTTATTTTCATTTTTATACCCTGAACCCATTAAAAATGGGTAAAAAGGGTATAATGAAGTTGTGCAAAAGTATGTAACAGGCATAAGGAAGCATCTCCGACCATATAAAGTATATATATTATTGATCAGTATCAACAGCCGAGTCGATCTAGCCATGTCCGTCTGTCTGTCCGTCTGTCCGTCTGTCCGTCTGTCCGTCTGTCTGTCTGTATGAACACACAGATATCAGAGACTACAAGAGCTAGAGACTTCATATTTGGAACATAAGTTCTCCTAATCCCGGGACAGATCAAGTTTATTAAAATTTATCGATAGCTCGTCCCGTTCAAAAGTTATCGATAAATTTCGATTTTAGACCAGCGTTTTTTGGATATAACTTACAAGTTATAAGAGCTAGAGGCCCCTAATTTGACATGTATAATCTCGAATAGCATACACATGAACAATTTTTCACTTTTTGGATACCACCCCCAAACCCCCCAAAAGTTAAAAAAACGCATTTTTGAAGGTACGACCTTGCAATTTGGTTTGGTCACACATATTATTGACAATTATTTGCCCCAAAAATTTCAATAAGATCGGACGATAAACACAGAAGTTATTTAAGATTTAACTTTCCATTGTGTGGGGCTCAGCGAAAAAGCAAGCTAACTGCTTAAGCCGCTTGCACTGCTTGAACTGCTTGTACTGCAGCATGTGTGTGTTTAGATTAATATGAATGATTGTAAGGACTGGGTTCAGGGTATCTCGTAGTCGGGCACTCCCGACTAGAGCACTCTTACTTGTTTCTTATTCTTCTTTTCAAATATATAATAACTGTAATCAAATTCATTTGCTTTCAATGGCTTAGAACAAAAACAATGCCACGCGAAAAAACAAAAGCTCAGTATAAATCGAGTTTGTCAGCGATTTTTAAAACTGCTTGGTGTAAGCAGTAAAAAGCAAAACAAGAAAGCTTTTGACAGTCTGCTCTTCAAGGGATTTTGTCAGCGATCATCAAAACGGCTTGTGGCGTAAGGGGTAAAGTTGCGAACTGGCGAACGAAAGGTCCTGGGTTCAAGTGACAGCGGCGACTGGTCATTTATTTTCATTTTTATACTCTGATACCGAAGGTACTCATAGTATATTGGTTTTGTCGAATGTCCGTCAGGCCGTCCGTCTGTCTGTCTGGATGAACGCGCGTATTTCCGAAACGATATTAGATAGACTCTTGAAATCTTTTGCGTTATGATTATAGCTATCTGCTTCAGATCAAGTTTATTCCAAATTTATGCCACGCCCACTGGGAGGCTGGCAAATCGATAACATGTCGATACACCTCAAATCACAAATCGATTAAACGTGAATAACTCCCACAATTTTGAAGCTAGAGTAATCAAATTTGGTAGGTATATTGCTGGTGACCTCCCGAAAAAATTGGATCCTAGGTTAATCGGCCACGCCCATTATTACGCCCACCAGCCCCCCTCCAAAATTAATTTGAAATGCTTATATCTCCCGCAGTTTTAGAGCTAAAGTCACCATATTTGGAATATATATTACTGGTGACGTCCTCTACAGATTACAGAAACAAAATTTTGACCACGCCCACTCCCGCCCCCGTAATCGCGAAAATCGATATACATGAATGCACAATTCGATAACACGTGTATATTTCCCGCAATTTTGAAGCTAGAGTCCCCAAATTTGGAATTTAGACTAGGGCTGACCAGCCCAAAAGATTGCGTCCTGGATTTTCCGGCCACGCCCACTAGAACGCCCCCCAGCCACCCCGCCCCCACGAAACACGGAAGCCTATATCTCGCACAGTTTAAGAGCTAGGGCCACCAAACTTTGAGGGTAGACTTCTGGCCAAGTCCTCTAAAGATCGGACAAAAAATTTTGGGGCCACGCCCCCGCCCGCCCCCAAAAATCGCGAAAATGTATATCTTCCACAGTTTTAAAGCTAGAGTCACCAAAATTGGAGGATAGACTTATTGTCAGCCCCCCTAAAGATCGGCAAAAAATTTTGGGGCCCCGCCCCTCCCGCCCCCAAAAATCGCGAAAATTTATATCTTCCACAGTTTCAGAGCTAGAGTCATTAAACTTGGAAGATAGAATTCTGGTCAGCCCCTCTAAATATCGGTAAAAAAAATTTGGGGCCACGCCCCCTCCCGCCCCCAAAAATCGAGAAAATGTATATCTTCCACAGTTTTAGAGCTAGAGTCAAGAAATTTGTAAGATAGACTTCTTGTCACTCCCTCTAAAGATCGGCCAAATTTTTTGGGGCCACGCCCCCTCCCGCCCCCAAAAATCGCGAAAGCTTATATCTTCCACAGTTTTAGAGCTAGAGTCACCAAAATTGGTAGATAGACTTCTGGTCACCCCTCTTAAGATCGACCATGCCCCTCCCGTTCCCAAAAACTTGGAATGCCGATTTCGGGTCACCCAAACACCAGCAAAAATTTTCTGTTCACTTGCTTTCAGCTGTTCTTAAAATGGTATCAGAGTATTACGCAGTCGGCTCCGCCCGAATGCAACGTTCTCACTTGTTTCTTATTCTTCTTTTCAAATATATAATAGCTGTAATCAAATTCATTTATTTTCAATTTCCTAAATTGTTTCTAATTTTTTTTTCATACATAAAGTAGCTTTAATAGCATAATTCAAAAGAAAAATTTAAATTCATTGGCAAAACCAATGCCACGCGAAAAAAAATATGGATCTCAAATTCTGAATATAAGCTCTCGTATGTTCAGATTAAGTTTTATGACAATTCAATTTCCGACAGTGGCCTTGAAAGGTATAAGAGCAACAGGCACAAAATTTGGTATGTATATTGTAGTATATTATAGTATAGAAAAACTGAAACTTGTTTATTGTTCAATTCGGTAGCACTTATGAATGCTAAGGGACGCGTCCACGAGCTGCGGATAGTGAAACGTCCCTGTTTACATGAATACCTTTATATATTTTATTTTATATGTAGGGGTATATGTATGCGACATTAATATCTGCGAATTAAATAAGCAGTCACGGAAAAATAGTGAAAATTGCTTAAAGGTTCGAAAAGAGTATTTAATCTTCGGCACGCCGAAGATAATCCTTCTCCACTTGTTTTTTTCTCAGATGATATCAAATTTAATATTTGACGGTCTGATGACTGTATGTCACAAACCAAACACGGCTTTTCAAAAGCAAAACCATGCACCAACAATGAAACACGGCGGCTGTATAATAATGGTGTGGGGGGTACATGTCAGCTGCTGGCGTGGGCGAGTTGGTCTTTATAGACGGCATCATGAACAAGACCGTTTATTTAGATATTTTAAGGCAAAATCTTAATAAAAGATTCGAAAAGCTAAAACTATCAAGCAAGTTCACGTTTCAGCACGACAATGATCTGAAGCATACGGCGCATGTGAAAAAAATGGCTTGCGCACGTCGTGCTACACCCACCACAATCACCAGACCTAAATCCCATTGAGCATTTGCGTGAAGAACTCGCCAAAATGGTCAAAAGACGGGCTTTTTCGACCAAATCGAAGTTGAAAACGGTTTTATTAGAAGAATGTCAAAAAATTGGGTTGGACATTACCCGGAAATTGGTATATTCTATGCCAAGATGCTTGCAAGAGGTCATAGACGACAAGTAAGAGTGCTCTAGTCGGGAGTGCACGACTAGGAGATACCCTGAACCAAGTCCTTACAATCATGCATACTAGTCTAAACACACACATGCTGCAGTACAAGCAGTGCAAGCAGTTTAAGCAGTTAGCTTGCTTTTCACCGAGCCCCACACAATGGAAAGTAAAATCTTAAAAAACTTCTGTGTTTATTGTCCGATCTTTCTGAAATTTTTAGGACATAACATTGGCTATAAAATGTGTGACCAAACTAAATTGCAAGGTCGTACCTTCAAAAATGCGTTTTTTTTAATTTGGGGGAAATTGGGGGGTGGCCAAATTAGGGGCCTCTAGCTCTTATAACTTGTAAGTTATAGCCCAAAAGCGCTAGTCTGAAATCGAAATTTATCGATAACTTTTGAATGGGTCGAGTTATCGATAAAATGAAATAAACTTGATCTGTCCCGGCACTACGAGAACTTATATTCCAAATATGAAGTCTCTAGCTCTTGTAGTCTCTGATATCCGCGTGTTTATACAGACGGACGAACAGACGGTCAGACGGACAGACAGACAGACGGACATGGCTAAATCGACTCGGCTGTTGATACTGATCAAGAATATATACTTTATATAGTCGGAGATGCTTCCTTATGCCAGTTACATACTTTTGCACAAAACCATAATACCCTTTTTACCCATTTTTAATGGGTTCAGGGTATAAAAAGGGTTGAGAAAAAAATATTAAATACGCACAATTTCGCAATTTTCTGATGTGTAGTGTGCCAATACTTATGTGCAGCGTAAACAACAATTTTTGTTTTTAAAAATAAATGTCGGGAGTGCCCGACTAGGAGATACCCTGAACCCAGTCTTCACATTCATTCATACTTATCTAAGCACACACATGCTGCAGTACAAGCAGTGCAAGCGGTTTCAGCAGTTAGCTTGCTTTTTCGCTGAGCCCCACACAATGGAAAGTTAAATCCTAAATAACTTCTGTGTTTATTGTCCGATCTTATTGAAATTTTTGGGGCAAGCAATTGTCAATAATACGTGTGACCAAACCAAATTGCAAGTAAATTAATCATGTTATGTGGGAAAAATGCGCGAACATCGCACTAAAGCAGCAAAGTCAGAAATGCTTGCTGTGCCAATACTTATGTGTATCTCTGTGTGTATGCGTGTGTGGCATATGTGTGCATTACGTACGCACCTCCAAAGAGTAATGCTGTAGCACTTCGTTGAGCACTTTAAACGCCTCGACTTCGGTCTGGCTATCCATGTTTAGATCCCGGCATAGATTCTCAAACTTGCAGCGCATAGTCTCCAGGCCATCATCAATGGCGGAGCCGGCGCTGGTTACCACCTCGGCACCTAGCTCCTGCTCTTGCACATTATTCATTATAGTTGTTTTTTTGTTGTTGTCTTGAGTTTAAGTTTATCGCGGATTCAAATGCAATAATTGAGTTTCCACAATTAGGCTAGAATTGAACGTTGCTGCTGACGGCAGCAGCAGCAGCTGCGGGTGTACCTCGGTAAATGAGCGCGCGACAGCAGCAACAATAACGACTTAATGGCTCACTTTTTCACAGCGTAGGGAACGCATTAAGTTTGTTGGGTTTTCGTTGCACAGCTGTTAATTGGAGATAAGTGCGTTGTTTTTTCTTTCTTTTAATTCTGTTTTTTGTAAAGTTTGCACGGCATCACTACGACGTAAATATATGTACATAGTCTTCTAATAAAACGGCGGGAAAGCAAAGAGCTGCCAGATAGCTTCACACTGAGTATGGGTATATTTTTTTTGGCGCCAAACACAAAACATGTCGGTAGTTGAATAAATTTCCGCTATAAATATTGTATACCAAACATTTATATTATTAAATTAATAGTGTGATGTGTACGGTCAAGAATCACTTTTGTTTGACTTGATTCTACAAAACATATGGCAACGATACGCTAAGCTACAACAGCTGAGCTCACTCACAACCCATACAACATACAGTGACTCACTAAAGTAATTATTATTAAGCATATGCAGCATAAACCCAAGTATTTCACCATCTTAGAAAATTATTTTCTACATTTATTCTTACTATATTCGTAGAATTATGTTTACGAAAGGCAATGCAAAAAAAAAAAAAGAAAAAAGGAAAAAAAGGGTAGTTGCACCATATAACGAAATTGTGGTCGCCAAATTTGATGCGAGCCCACGAGCCGGCTGAACATGGCAAGTAAGTAAGTTATTTGTTATATTGTAACAATTATATATGATAATAATGTTAAATATTCCATGGTATACAACAATGATTATTATTGTTGTATTTCAGCCAAATGCAGTTTTTGCTATTATCATAAAATTTCGATAAAGCAAAAGCTGTCTACAACAATCATCATTTAATGCAACGCGATATAAAGACGCAGGAACAGAGAATTAGCTGAAAAGGGCATATTTAACAAGTAAGAGTGCTCTAGTCGGGAGTGCTCGTCTAGGAGATACCCTGAACCCAGTCTTCACATTCATTCATACTAACCTATCAGTGTACAAGCAAACACATGCAAGCAGTTTAAACTTGCTTCATCACTGAGCCCCACACTATGGAAAGTTAAATCTTAAACAAATTCTGTGTTTATTGTCCAATCTTATTGAAAATTTGAAATTTTGGGCATCAAATTTGCAACAAAATGGGTGACCAAACCAAATTGCACGGTCATACCTTCAACAAGTAAGAGTGCTCTAGTCGGGACTGCCCGACTAGGAGATACCCTGAACCCAGTTCTGACATCCATTCATACTTGCCTAATAGTGTGCATACATACAAACACACACATACTGCAAGCAGTGCCTGCGGTTTAAGTAGTTATCTTGCTTTTTCACTGAGCCCCACACAATGGAAAGTATAATCTTAAATAACTTCTGTGTTTATTGTCCGATCTTTTTAAAATTTGTAGGACATAACATTGGCTATAAAATGTGTGACCAAACCGAATTGCAAGGTCATACCTTCAAAAATGAGTTTTTGAATTTTTGGGGGATTGGGGGTGGTATCCAAAAAGTGAAAAATTTGTTACATGTGTATACTATTCGAGATTATACATGCCAAATAAGGAACCTCTAGCTCTTATAACTTGTAAGTTATAGCCCAAAAACGCTAGTCTGAAATCGAAATTTATCGATAACTTTTGAATGGGTCGAGTTATCGATAAAATGAAATAAACTTGATCTGTTTCGGCACTACGAGAACTTATATTCCAAATATGAAGTCTCTAGCTCTTGTAGTCTCTGATATCCGCGTGTTCATACAGACAGACGGACGGACGGA
The DNA here is from genome assembly GCA_035042425.1 of Drosophila flavopinicola. Classification (NCBI taxonomy): domain Eukaryota; kingdom Metazoa; phylum Arthropoda; class Insecta; order Diptera; family Drosophilidae; genus Drosophila; species Drosophila flavopinicola. Next base: position 233,729 of record JAWNLL010000265.1, on the reverse strand, counting down.
CGGACGGACGGACGGACAGACAGACAGACAGACGGACATGGCTAAATCGACTTGGCTGTTGATACTGATCAAGAATATATATACTTTATATGGTCGGCGATGCTTCCTTATGCCTGTTACATACTTTTGCACAAAACCATAATACCCTTTTTACCCATTTTTAATGGGTTCAGGGTATAAAAATGGGTTTTTTCAAATTTTGGGGAGATTGGGGGTGAGATCCAAAAAGTGAAAGATTTGTTACATGTGTATGCTATTCAAGAATATACATGTCAAATTTGGGGCCTCTAGTTATTATAACTTTTAAGTTATGACCCAAAAACGCAGGTGTGAAATCGAAATTTATCGATAACTTTTGAACGGGACGAGTTATCGATAAAATGAAATAAACTTGATCTGTCCCGGCACTACGAGAACTTATATTCCAAATAGGAAGTATCTAGCTCTTGTAGTCTCTGATATCCGCGTGTTCATACAGACAGACAGACATGGCTAAATCGACTCGGCTGTTTATACTAATTAAGAATATATATATATATAAGTAAGAGCGCTCTAGTCGGGAGTGCCCGACTAGGAGATACCCTGAAACCAGTCCTTACATTCATTCATACTACCCTATCAGTGTACAAGCAAACACATGCTGCAAGCAGGTTAAGCAGTTTTCTTGCTTCATCACTGAGCCCCACACTATGGAAAGTTAAATCTGAAATAACTTCTGTGTTTATTGTCCGATCTTATTGAAATTGGGCAAACAATTGGCAATAAAATGTGTGCCCATACCAGATTGCAAGGTCATACCTTCAAAAATGCGTTTTTTTAACTTTTGGTGGATTAAGGGGGGGTATCCCAGAAGTGAAATATTTGTTACATGTGTGTGCTATTCGAGATTATATTATATTTGGATCCCCTAGCTCAATTAGCTTTTAAGTTATGGCACAAAAACGTTGGTCTGAAATCGAAATTTATCGATAACTTTTGAATGCGACGAGTTATCGATAAAATGAAATAAACTGGATCTGTTCCGGGATTAGGAGAACTTAAATTCCAACTATGAAGTCTCTAGCTCTTATAGTCTCTGATATCCGCGTGGTTATACAGACGGACGGACAGACAGACAGACGGACAAACAGACGGACATGGCCAAATCGACTCGGCTGTTGATACTGATCAAGAATGTAAATCCTTTATATAATCGGAGATGCTTCCTTATGCCTGATACATACTTTTGCACAACTTCATTATACCCTTTTTACCCATTTTGAATGGGTTAAGGGTAAAAAAAATGAAAATAAGTGTTCAGTCGCCGCTGAGAATCGAACCTCCGCGAACTCGCGTGTGTCAGCGCAGCACTCTACACTAACAAACCCTTTTTGAAAATCGCTGACAAACTTGATTATACTGAGCGTTTTTTTCGCGTGACATTGTTTTGTTTTTGTTGTAAGACATTGGTTGTAGCAAATAAATTTGATTACAGTTATTTTATATTTGAAAAGAAGAATTAGAAACAAGTGAGAACGCTGCAGTCGGGCGGAGCCGACTGCGTAATACTCTGATACCATTTAAAGAACAGCTGAAAGCAAGAAAGCAAAGGATATAAAATTTCTTGATTTTTGTGGAGAGAGGGGGCGAGGCCCCAACAATTTTTTACTGATATTAAGAGGGTGTAACCAGTAGTCTATCTTACAAAGTTGGTGGCTCTAGTTCTAAAACTGTGGAAGATATAAATTTTCGCGACTTTTGGGGGCGGGAGGGGCGTGGCCCCAAAATTGTTTGGCCGATCTTTAGAGGACTTGGCCAGAAGTCAAAGTTTGGTGGCCCTGGCTCGTAAACTGTGGGAGATATAGGCTTCCGTGTTTCGTGGAGGCAGGGTTGCTGGGGGCGTTCTCGTGGGCGGTACCGGAAAATCCAGGACGCAATCTATTGGGCTGGTCAGCCCAAGTCTAAATTCCAAAATTGGGGACTCTAGCTTCAAAATTGCTAGTGAATACGTTGCAGTCGGGCGGAGCCGACTGCGTAATACTCTGATACCATTTAAAGAACAGCTGAAAGCAAGTTAACAACATTTTTGCTGGTGAATGGGTGACCAGAAATCGGCCTTCACAGTTTGTGGGGATGGGAGGGGGCGTTGTCGATCTTAAGAGGGGGTGACCAAAAGTCTATTTTCCAAATTTGGCGATTTTAGCTCTAAAACTGTGGAAGATATACAATTTCGCGATTTTTGGGGGAGGGAGGGGGTGTGGCCCCAAAATTGTTTGGCCGATCTTAAGAGGACATGGCCAGAAGTCTACTCTCAAAGTTTGGTGGCCCTAGCTTTTAAACTGTGCGAGAAATAGGATTCCGTGTTTGGTGGGGGTCGGGGTGGCTGTGGGGCGTTCTAGTGGGCGTGGCTGGAAAATCCAGGACGCAATCTTTTGGGCTGGTCAGCCCAAGTCTAAATTCCAAATTTGGGGACTCTAGCTTCAAAATTGCGGGGAATATACACGTGTTATCGAATTGTGCATTCATGTTTATCGATTTTAGCGATTACGGGGGCAGGAGTGGGCGTGGTCGAAATTTTCAGTGATGTGTTGAGGACGTCACCAGTAATATATATTCCAAATATGGTGAACTTACCTCTAAAACTGCGGGAGATAGAAGCATTTCAAAATAATTCTGTAGGGGGGGCTGGTGGGCGTAATAATGGGCGTGGCCGATAAACCTAGGATCAAATTGTTTCAGGGGTCACCAGCAATATACCTACCTAATCTGATTACTCCAGTCCTAACATTGTGGGTGGTATTCACGTTTAATTGATTTGTAATTTGAGGTGTATCGACATGTTATCGATTTGCCGCCCTCCCAGTGGGCTTGGCATAAATTTAGAACAAACTTGATCTGAAGCAGATAACTATAATCATAACACAAAGGATTTCAAGAGTCTATCTAATATCGTTTCGGAAATACGTGCGTTCATCCAGACAGACAGACGGCCAGACGGACGGCCTGACGGACATCCGACAAAACCAATATAGTATGAGTACCTTCGGTTAACAGAACATTTTTGCTGGTGTATGGGTGGCCAGAAATCGGCATTCCAAGTTTTTGGAGATGAGAGGGGGGTGGTCGATCCTAAGAGGGGGTGACCAAAAGTGTACTTTCCAAATTTGGTGATTTTAGCTCTAAGACTGTGGAAGATATACCTTTTCGCGATTTTTGGGGGAGGGAGTGTGCGTGGCGCCAAATACATTTTACCTATCTTAAAAGGGGGTGACCAGAAGTCTATCTTACAAATTTGGTGACTCTAGCTCTAAAACTGTGGAAGATATACGTTTTCGCGATTTTTAAGGGCGGGAGGGGGCGTTGCCAAAAATTTTGGCCGATCTTTAGAGGGGGTGACAAGAAGTCTATCTTACAAATGTGATGACCCTAGCTTTAAAGCTGTGGAAGATATACATTTTCGCGATTTTGGGGAGGGAGTGTGCGTGGCCCCAAATATATTTTACCTATCTTAAAAGGGGGTGACCAGAAGTCTATCTTACAAATTTGGTGACTCTAGCTCTAAAACTGTGGAAGATATACATTTTCGCGATTTTTGGGGGAGGGAGGGTGCGTTGCCCCAAATATATTTTACCTATCTTGAGAGGGGGTGACCAGAAGTGTATCTTACAAATTTGGTGACTCTAGCTCTAAAACCGTAAAGGATATAAAATTTCTTGATTTTTGTGGAGAGAGGGGGCGAGGCCCCAACAATTTTTTACTGATATTAAGAGGGTGTAACCAGTAGTCTATCTTACAAAGTTGGTGGCTCTAGTTCTAAAACTGTGGAAGATATAAATTTTTTAAAAGCATTTCAAATTAATTTTGGAGGGGGGGCTGGTGGGCGTAATAAAGGGCGTGGCGATTAACTTAGGATCCAATTTTTGGGGAGGTCACCAGCAATATACCTACCAAATTTTATTAATTCAAATTGTATTACTTCAAATTACTTCAAAATTGTGGGAGATATTGACGTTAAAGCGACTTGTGATTTGAGATGTATCGACATGTTATCAATTTGCCAGCCTCCCAGTGGGCGTGGCATAAATTTGGAATAAACTTGATCTGAAGCAGATAGCTATAATCATTACACAAATGATTTCAAGAGTCTATCTAATATCGTTTCGGAAGACGGGCGGCCTGACGGACATCCGACAAAACCAATATACTATGCGTATCTTCGGTATCAGAGTATACAAATTTAAATAAATTATCAGTCGCTGCTGGGAATCGAACCTTCGATCTGTTTGTCAGCGCATCACTTTGCCACTTACGCCACCGAACCGTTTTTATGATCGATGACAAACTCGGTCAAAAAGCAGTCTGAAAAACTTACTTGCACTCGGCTTTGTCTGCTCGTATGCACCTGATCTTTCAAAATATTTAATGACGCATATCTTCGCTATTTATGACTCAACCGTTTTGCAATTTAAACATTGAGGAGCTATTAGGATGTTCAAGTGTTCAAGAAAATTTAAGGCGATTGCTTTGAGAATATCGGCCAATACCGACTTCCAGTTGTGTGACAGCTATAAGATATAGTGGTCCGATCCGGCTGGTTTTGTCTAATGTGCTGTACATTTGAATAATAGATCTCTGTGCAAAGTTAAATCGCAATAATTCAAACTGTATTTCCAGTAAAATAAAGAATTTAATATATTTTTGAAAAGTTAAAGGCAATGCCAGCAGAAATACGTTGAGGCGTTATTGCCAGTTAAATCGACAATTTTCTTCAAACTTACCAAAAAACAAGTAAGAGTGCTCTAGTCGGGAGTGCCCGACTAGGAGATACCCTGAACCCAGTCCTTACATTCATTCATACTAATCTATTAGTGTACATACATACAAACTAAGAAATGCTGCAGTACAAGCAGTGCAAGCGGTTTAGGCAAATAACTGAGCCCCCCACAATGGAAAGTAAAATCTTAAATAACTTCTGTGTTTATTGTCCGATCTTATTGAAATTTTTTTGGGGGGAGTGGAGGGTGGTATCCAAAAAGTGAAATACTTGGTACATGAGTATGCTATTCGAGATTATACATGCCAAATTTGGGGCCTCTAGCTCTTATATCTTTGAAGTTATGTCGAAAAAAACGCTAGTCTGAAATCAAAATTTATCGATAACTTTTCAACGCGACGAGTTATCGATAAAATTAAATAAACTTGATCGGTCCCGGGATTAGAGAACTTATATTCCAAATATGAAGTCTCTAGCTCTTATAGTCTCTGATATCCGCGTATACATACAGACGGACAGACTGTCAGACGGATAGACTGTCAGACGGACAGACAGACAGACGGACATAGCTAGATCGACTCGGCGGTTGATATTGATCAATAATATATAATCTTTATATGGTCGGAGATGCTTCCTTATGCCTGCTACATACTTTTGCCCAACTTCATTATACCATTTTTACCCAATTTTAATGGGTTCAGGGTGATAACAAGTGGGAAAGGATTATCTTCGGCATGCCGAAGATTCTACACACTTTCGAGCAATTTTCACTCTGCCAACTGCACCACTGAAATTTCAAAAGTAGTACAAAATCGATTTATCGCGTGGCATTTATTTTTTGCTCTAAGGATTGGTATCATATGAATTTAAATTTTTCTTTTAAATTATTGAATTCAAGCTATTTGACATATATTTAACACAAATTATTAAAAAAATAAAGCAATAAGTCGCGGCTGGGATTTGAACCGTTCTCTCCCGTTTGTCAGCCAAGCACTCTAATACTTACGCCACCAAGCAGTTTGGAAAATGCGCTGACAAATTCGATTATACAGACATTTTCTTTTGCGTTGCATAGTTTTTGTTATGACCAGTCGCCGCTGAGCTTCGTACCCGCGAGCTTTTGTTTGTCAGCACAAGCACAAGCAGATGATGATCGATGACAAAATCCCTTGAAGAGCAGACTGTGAAAAGCTAACTTGTTTTGTTTTCCTGCAACCTGCAACTCGCGTTTGTCAACGCAGCACTCAACTATTTACACCAAGGAGTTTTAAAAATCGCTGACAAACTCGATTGTACTGAGCATTTGTTTTTTCGCGTGGCATTGTTTTTGTTCTAAGACATTGGAAGCAAATTAATTTGATTACAAATTACGAAAAATGAAAATAAATGATCAGTCGCCGCTGAGACTCGAACTTGGGACCTTTCGTTTGCTAGGGTGTCACTTAAACCCCTACGCCACAAGCCGTTTCAATGATCGATGACAAAATCCCTTGAAGAGCAGACTGTCAAAAGCTTACTTGCGCTTGACTTTGTTTGCTCATATGCACCTGTTTTTGCAAATTATTTAATGATGCATATCTTCGCTATTTATGACTCAATCGTTTTGCAATTTTACCCATTGATGAGTTATAAAGATGTTCAAGTGTACAAGAAAATTTAAAGCAATTGCTTTGAAAACATCGGACTTATGGCCAAAACCGACTTAGAGTTGTATGGCAGCTATAAGATAGTGGTCTGATACGGCCGGCACCAACCAATGTGCTGTTTCTTTAAATAATAAATACTTATACTGTACAAAGTTTTATCGCGATAGCTTTGAAAACATGGGATTTATGACCAAAACCGACTTCAAGTTGTATGGCAGCTATAAGATATAGTGTTCCGATCCGGCCGGCTCCGACCAATGTGCTGTCCCCTTGGATAATAAGTGTCTGTGCAAGGTTGCATCGCGATAGCTCAAAAACTGAGGGACTAGTTTGCATATATACAGACAGACGCGACAGTGGACATGCTAGATCAATTTGTTTTGTTTTTCTAAGCATACTGGCAGTAACTTTTGGGGGTCTCCGACGCTTCCTTCTATGCGTTACAAACTTCAGCACATACTTAATATACTATTTTCTTCGAAAAGAGTATAAAGAGTGTATTGAAAATAATATTAAACGGCTGACAAATACATATGATACACTCCTTTAGGTTTGATTCGGCATTCCCATACGTGTGGCTATTTGCTGCCTTTATCCGATAGGTGCAAAAATTGCTACATTTAGACTTCATATACATACAGCTACATCTACATCCTTTAGGGTTAGTACCAGGCATCAAAACTTACACAACTGCATCCTACCACAAAATACGTAAGATACCTGTATTGTACCAAACCAAAAAAAAACCTAACCAAGATAGATTTAAGAACAAAATACAAAAAAAAATAGATAAATAATTGAGACCGCAAATCATTAAAGCATTGTCATATTAATTTCAGGTGCGTACATAGCACAAATAAAACAAGTGGGAAAGGATTATCTTCGGCGTGCCGAAGATTTTATACTCTTTTCGAACCTTTAGACAATTTTCACTCTGCCAACTGCAGCACTTTTATATGCTGTAAAAATTCGTTTTGTAGCATAGCATTTAGTTTTTTTTTTGTTCTAAGAATTGGTATTAAATGAATTCAAATTTTCTTTTGAAACATTAAAATTTTTCTAGTTATATGGCAGCTATAAGATATAATAGTCTGATCCGACTGGCTCCGATCAATGTGCTATCATTTTCAATAATCAGTACCTGTGAAAAGGATTCGTGGGAAAAATAATTTAGAGTTGAGTACTAGTGTTACCAGTCAGCTCATTTTATTTTATCAACAATGCGGACAATAATTATTATACCCTGATCCCGTTAAAATGGGTTAAAAGGGAATAAGGAAGATGTGCAATAGTATGTAACAGGCATAAGGAAGCATCTGTGACAATACCAGTATAATTTTTCTTCATCAGTATCAATAGCCGAGTTGATCTACCGGAGAATAAACACAGAAGTGTTTTAAGATTTAGTTGTCCATAGTGTGGAGCTCTGGTTCAATAGTTATGCCGCTTGAACTTCCTGCAGCGTGTGTGTGTTTGCATGTATGTACACTGATAGGTTTTTTTTTACCCATTTTTAATGGGTTCAGGGTATAAAAATTGCCGGTGGGCAGTAAATCCACAGAGAGTGCATGCTGTCTTGGCAGAGGGCCAGAGAGCTGTAGCTGTTAACTTAGATGTTGAATTCAAATGCCTTTACATCGGCCGCGATGAATGCCCGTAGGGCTTCAAATATTAATGGGTAAGGGAGCATATCGCTAGATTGCTTTGACACGAGCAATTTGCGGCGCTTTCAAAAGACGGCTTCCAACACCCAACAATCTCAAAGCTAGCTTTGCACTCTGATATGGACAGATAAATGGATTTAACTTTTGGTAAGAAGATTGCAGAACTGACGAATTTTCGAGCTTCGCGATTTTTTTTGCGAACGCTGACTGCTGTATTAAATGAACGACTATCATAAATGTCGATTCAAGCTCAACTGCCGTTGTGTACAAGTGACATGTAAGCTGAGCCCCATCCGTTTATAAAACGAAACATGTATGAAATGATGCGGACAACCTTTAAATACGTTGATGACGTTTCGATTAACTCCAGAATAGGATGTGGATCAATCGCAGCAGTGATTTTTTGTTTTTCCAGCATTGACTGCTCTTTATTCAATTTAATTCTTGGCCGAAGGGAATGATCACGCTTAAAAAATTCTGGACCTTTGAACTAGTGGGATTGAGTCAATTCAATCGTGGAACAACCACGCGATGGCAAATCTGCTGGATTTTTTTTGGTCGGAATGTATCGCCACATTACGTCTGTTGTTAATTCTTGAACGTCTGCCACTCCATTGGCGACGAAAGTTTGCTGATGCTGATTTGTAACCAGCGCAGTACCACCTCAGGATCCGACCAAAATACAAATCGCTCAATTGGCATGTGGAGAAGTTGACTAACCTTCCCCCACAATGATGCCAACAGCTGTGCAGCGCAAAGTTCCAAGCGCGACACTGACTTTATTTTAAAAGGTGTAACCTTGTATTTTGATATCAACTGCAGGGATGAGCCATGCTCATGTTCAATTCGAACATATATGCAGCACCCGTATGCTCTCATCGAGGCGGCAACAAATTCATGAATATGACCCTATGCGACGCCAACGTAACGAAGTATGCGAATTGAATCTAACTCTTCAAATGAATTGTAATGTCTTGCAAATTTTTGAGCAATTAATTAAGTATCCAGTCATCCCATGCGATCTTTTGCAGTCAAAGTTCCTGCATTAAGATCTTTGCTAGAGTTACTATTGGGCATGATAATCCAAGCGGATCGTATAGACGAGAGACGAATGACAAAATGGCACGTTTTGTAAGCAAGAATTCCAGCGATAAGTTGACTGTAGAGTATTTGAGATAATCGTCTCGTGGACTCCGAATGACTCCTATCGTCTTCAAATCCTCTTGATGGTCAATAAGAATTGCCTCAGCCTCGTAGGCTGAGCTTCGAAACGATCACAATTTGATGACCATTTTGTCAAAGTAAAGCGGAATGGATCAAGGACATTGATTATCTCTTTACGCAACAGATGCAATTCTTCAACAGTATCTGCGCCAGATATCAAATAATCAAGTCATTGGCTATTGCGTTTGAAGCTAATTGATATGAATATGCATGCAGCACACTCAAATATTTTAAGCACCGAATAGCAAAAAACGGGGCAGAGGCTGTACCATATGTTACATTGTTCAGCTGATATATTTGTAGTGGGTCTAAAGGTTTTCCTTTTTAAAGAAATAGTGAAAATTTGCGCTGTGTTTCATTGATTTCGACTTGCCGATAAATTTTAGCAATGTAAGCTGAAAATTCAAATGGCCGAAGCCGAAGCCGCAACAAAGGTGAATATAGGCATGGCTGAACCATGAGAATGTCATTTAAGGACTCAGTGGATGTGCTTTGCGGTCGGAGCGCGCATTGATATGGAATGAAATAATGCGGCTCGTTGGGGATCGTGTTCGTGAGTTCATGTGGCCTAGAGAAACGTACTCCTTCACAAAGTCAATTTACATGTCATGAATATTTGGCTGCTTGCAAATTCTTCTTTATAATGCCAGAAATCGTATCTTATCCGTCTTGTACGATGAACCAAAGCAATGTGTTCTCGATTGGAAAGGCAATGAAAGGCTGAGACTACCCAACGGTATGCGAGTGATAGTTTCTGCAAACGACTTCTCGCAAAGCAACTGTTCTGGCATATTCAAATTTGAGACTTATTCTGCTCCAAGCAGCATATTAATGCGATGAGGAAGGTTAAATTGCGGATCAGCCAATTCAATATGCTGAGGCACTTACACGCCAACAATAAGCTTTTCAGGCTGACAGGACGAAATGCTTCCCAAAACGACAAGCTCAGTCATCAATTCGAAGTCATCGACTCGAGAAGCTATTGATGTATGAACAACATGACGCACTGCGGACTTTCATTTTCCAAAACCCAGCAAATTGATGTCCTTCTGCTCCCTCTCTAGATCCAAATTTCTGGCTAAGTTCTCAGTTATGAAATTGATCAGTGACCCAGAATCTAACAGAGCTCTAGCTAACTGGACAGAACCGGAGTTATCCATTACACGAACATCTGCTGATGCCAATATGACTTGGTCAGCTGTTGTGTAATTGACGGAAGAGCACTGCGTGGGAGCACAGTGAATAATCTTTAACAAACGTGAAGCGATCGTCTTGTCTTCGGTCTACAAACGAAGTGCAAGATGTTCTAAAATGGTCATTCGACGAGCAGAACGGACATTTTGGAGACTGCCTCTGGGGCTGGCTTGGCTGCGAGACTGCCAAAGTCATTTTACCAACTCTTCTTTGACCATCAAAGTTAGATTTTTGCGCTCGCGTGTGACCAAAAAGCGTCTATTAAGAGCAGATTCGCAATCTTCCCAAGATAGAAGCTGACTGTTATCTAGACTCTCTTCCCATTTAGAATGCGTAATGTGATATACTTTGCTAATAATCATATGTATGAGGAGAACGTTAGAAATCTGTATGTGATTGCCTAAGAACAATAGCGACTCGTAGCTAGTAGTGGATGGAGGCCCTTGCATCTTTGGAAGATCGAATAATTTTGCGATAGTATCCGATACTATCAAACAACTTTTGTCATAGACTCCCCACTGAGGATTGGGTTTTAAAGTTTAAAGTTATAACGGCCTGGAAATAGGGTAAACACCCTATGTAACATGCAAATAAAAATAAAAAAAAAGTCATAGACACGCTTTAAGGCTACAAAAGCCTTCGGATAGTTGTCGTGTGTAACCTGATATGCTTCAATCTCCAAACATGATAGCAGATGGTTAAACTTATGTACATTTGAAATTAATGCATCATTAACAAGCTGGTCTTTAAGCGAGCTTGTCATCGATCATCAAAACGGTTCGTTAGCGTTAGTAGTAAAGTGATGCGCTGACAAAACGGTCCACATCCCGCTCGCGACTTCATTTATTTTCATTTGTATACCCTGAACCCATTAAAAATGGGTAAAAAGGGTATAATGAAGTTGTGCAAAAGTATGAAGCAGGCATAAGGATCAGTATCAACAGCCGAGTCGATCTAGCCATGTCCGTCTGTATGAACACGCGGATATCAGAGACTATAAGAGCTAGAGACTTCATACACATGTAACAAATATTTCACTTTTTCATACTCTGATACCGAAGGTACTCATAGTAAATTGGTTTTGTCGGATGTCCGTCAGGACGTCCGTGTGGATGAACGTACGTATTTCCGAAAGGATTATCTTCGGCGTGCCGAAGATTCTATACTCTTTTCGACTGCACCACTGAAATTTCAAAAGTAGTAAGAAATCGCTTTATCGCGAGGCATTAATTTTTTTGCTCTAAGAATTGGTATCATTATTGAATTGAAGCTATTTAATATATATTTGAAAAAAATAATTAAAAAAAAAATAAAAAGCAATGAGTCGCGGCTGGGATTTGAACCATGTTCTCCCGTTTTTCAGCGCAGCACTCTTATACCTACACCACCAAGCAGTTTTGAAATGCGCTGACAAACTCGATTATACTGATCTTTTATTTTGCGTTGTATGTGTAATGACCAGTCGCCGCTGAGTGTCGAACCCGCGAGCTTTCGTTTGTCAGCGATACTTTACCCCTTACGCCACAAGCAGTTTTGATGCTCGATGACAAAATCCCTTGAAGAGCAGACTGTCAAAAGCTAACTTGTTTTGTTTTCCTGCAGCTCGCGTTTGTCAACTACTTACACCAAGCAGTTTTGAAATGCGCTGACAAACTCGATTATCTGATCGTTTTTTTCGCGTTGTATAGTTTTTGTTCTAAGACATTGGTAGCAAATGAATTTGATTAAATTTATTTTATATTTGAAAGGAAGAAAATGAAAAAAATGAAAATAAATGACCAGTCGACGCTGAGACTCGAACTCCTTTCGTTTGCTAGGGCGTCACTTAACCCCTTACGCCAGAAGCCGTTTCAATGATCGATGACAAAATCCCTTAAAGAGCATACTGTCAAAAGCTTACTTGCGCTTGGGTTTGTTGGCTCATATGCACCTGTTTTTCAAAATATTTAATGATGCATGTCTTCGCTATTTATGACTCAATCGTTTTGAAATTTAACCCATTGAGGAGTTACAAGGATGTTCAAGTGTATAAGAAAATTTAAAGCAATTGCTTTGAAAACATCGGATTTATGGCCAAAACCGGCTTAGAGTTGTATAGCAGCTATAAGATATAGTGGTCCGATCCGGCCGGCACTAAGTGTCTGTGTAAAGTTACAGCGCGTTAGCTCAAAAACTGAGGGACTAGCTTGCATACATACAGACAGACAGACGGACATGGCTAGATCAATTTGTTTTGTTTTTCTGGCATACTCTTAAAGCAGGTGCTGCAGGATGAATGGTCCAAAATAAGGGACGATTATTGCCCTAAATTGGTGTAATCGATGCCAAGACGCTTGGAGGGACAGTAAGAGACACAAAAAAAAATAATAACTTTAGCATTACCTAAATTTTCGTAAAATAAGTAAATACATCTAAGAAAAACGAATACTTTTGTGAGATAAAAATATGCAATTTTTTTTTTGTTTTGTTGCTCTATTTTGATAATTGTTAAACTTTTTCCAATTTTTAAACTCTTTTCGAAGAAAATAGTATATTAAGTTTGTGCTGATGTGTGTAATGCATAGAAGAAAGCGTCGGAGACCCCCAAAGTTACTGCCAGTATAGCTAGAATGACAAAACAAATTGATTAGCCATGTCCGTCTCTCCGTCTGTCTGTCTGTTTGTCCGTCTGTCAAACTAGTCCCTCAGTTTTTGAGCTATCGCGATGCAGTTTTGCACAGACATTTATTATTCAATGGGACAGCACATTGGTCGGAGCCGTCCGGATCGGACCACTACATCATCTAGCTGCCATACAACTCGAAGTCGGTTTTGGCCATAAATCCGATGTAATTTCCTTGTACACTTGAACATCCTTATAACTCATCAATGGGTAAAATTGCAAAACGATTGTGTCATAAATAGCGAAGATATGCGTCATTAAATATTTTGAAAAACAGTCGCATATGAGCAAACAAACCCAAGCGCAAGAAAGCTTTTGACAGTCTTCAAGGGATTTTGTCATCGATCATCAAAACTGCTTGTGGCGTAAAGGATAAAGTGGCGCCCTGTCAAACGAAAGGTTCTGGTTCAATTCCTAGCGGCGACCAATCATTATGTTCATTTTTTCTTATTCTGCTTTTCGAATGTAAAATAACTGTAATCAAATTAATTTGCTACCAATGTCTTAGAACAAAATCAATGCCACGCGAAAAGACAAATGCTCAGTATAATCGAGTTTGTCAGCGATTTTTAAAACTGCTTGGTGTAAGCTAACAAACGCGAGTTGCAGGTTGCAAAGAAAACAAAACAAGTTAGCTTTTGACAGTCTGCTCTTCAAGGGATTTTGTCATAGATCATCAAAACTGCTTGTGTCGTAAGGGTAAAGTGGCGCTATCAAACGAAAGCTCGCGGGTACGAAACGCAGCGGCGACTGGTCATTACACATACAACGCAAAAGAAAAGATCAGTATCATCGAGTTTGTCAGCGCATTTCAAAACTGCTTGGTGACGTAAGTATAAGAGTGCTGCGCTGAAAAACGGAGAACAAGGTTCAAATCCCAGCCGCAACTTGTTGCTTTTTTTTATTATACCCTGAACCCATTTAAAATGGGTAAAAAGGGTATTTTGGTTTTGTGCAAAAGTATGTAACAGGCATAAGGAAGCATCTCCGACCATATAAAGTAAACTTGTTGCTTTTTATTTATTATACCCCGAACCCATTTGAAATGGGTAAAAAGGGTATTATGGTTTTGTGCAAAAGTATGTAACAGGCATAAGGAAGCATCTCCGACCATATAAAGGATATATATTATTGATCAGTATCCACATCCAAGTTGATTTAGCCATGTCCGTCTGTCTGTATAAGGGCTAGAGGCCCCAAATGTACTGTTTCATGTACAATCTCGAATAGCATACACATGTAACAAATATTTTACTTTTTGGATACCACCCCCCAAACCCCTCAAAAGTTCAAAAAGGTACGACCTTGCAATTTGGTTTGGTCACACATATTAATGACAATTGTTTGCCCCAACAATTTCAATAAGATCGGACAATAAACACAGAAGTTATTTAAGATTTAACTTTCCATTGTGTGGGGCTCAGCGAAAAAGCAAGCTAACTGCTTAAACCGTTTGTACTGCAACATGTGTGTGTTTAGATTAGTATGAATGATTGTAAGGACTGGGTTCAGGTATCTTGTAGTCGGGCACTCCCGACTAGAGCACTCTTACTTGTTTTTAATTATTTTTTTTCAAATATATATCAAATAGCTTGAGTACAATAATTTAAAAGAAATATTTAAATTCATTTGATACCAATTCTTAGAGCAAAAAAATATATGACACGCGATAAAACGATTTTTTAATACTTTTGAAATTTCAGTGGTGCAGTTGGCAGAATGAAAATTGCCTAAAGGTTCGAAAATAGTATAGAATCTTTGGCACGCCGAAGATATTCCTTTCCCACTTGTTTTATTTAATTATATTTAATCATATTTATTTCCTTCGTTCATATTTTATATTGGAAGTAGAATATTTCTCTCCACTGCTTCTTTTTTTGTTGGTCGTTTTTTTTAAATGGGCTCTGATCAACTTTATGTTTTTCTTTGGAGCTATATTTTCCCCCACCAAGTAAACGCCACGAATCTTCCATTCTTATATTTATATACATATATAATATTCTATGATATATACTTTTTATATTTAATTTTGTTTTCTTAATTCATTTATTTTAATTATTTAGATTTCTGAATAATTCTAATTCTAAGCTTAGTATATTGAGATACTGTTTTCACTCATCATGCCACAGGACGCTTTTGAGTGAAAGCATCCTGCTGTTCCTTCTCTCTCGTTGGAGTTGCTAGTCATGCAGCTTCCAACGATCAGCTGAGTTGCCACTAAACAATTCGAGTACCAAAATAAATCAAACAACAGATGTCGCGTCTGAGTGAACGGCCAACAGAGGGTGGTACTTGCATATTAAGTAGATGCCTACTTTCAGGTGTTATGCTAATCTCGACTTAAGAAGAAAGTGATGTTGGGCACTTAATAAATCTTTGCTGATGAGCTTTTGAAAGATTGGACTTTTAAGAGATTGAGCTTTCTGCTCCTATGTAATCAGAGATCAGATGGATCTCTCTCTTAAAATTATGACGAATGATTTAGGGTGTCTTACATCAGCCTGCACTTATGCCACGTCGACAGAATTGACCCTTTGACCACGATTCAAGCGTGTGTTTACAATAACTATGTGAACGTGTGAGCGCTTGAATTGCTATTTCTTCCAGTGGTATCTTATTACATGATATCATAATTTGGGTGCGAGTAGAAAATAGGTATTAGGTGCAATACATATGTCACTTCCCCATCCTTAAAATTTAGCCTGTCGTCTGGCGATTATCTTAGCATACAGTGTTAGAGTAGTGGTGTAATGTACGTTTAAATTATTCGTGGAAAAATTTTGGGGAAGTTAGGGAGGTGGGGGTAATTATCGGGGAGTATTAACAGGGATCATAATTGATGGCCATTATCAGTGGTCAATATTATAAATCAATGTCACATAATGTTGTGAAATAGACCCAAAACCATTAAAAAAGCAATAAATTAATTTGGGGTTGACAGCTAGCTCCTAGGCAGGTGTCCCAAAAAACAGGTGGACACATTCAGATCTCACAGATATGCAGATCTGTACGGTAAGGATAATGTGACATTTATGACCCACATATCAAAGGTTTGACCCTAAAAAGGTTTGAACCATAAACAAGCCAACCACACTTGCGGTGGGCTCGGTTTGAGTGGTTTATGATATAATGAGAATAGATCAAAGGATCGTGCCGCTAATGATAAAACATCAAAGGATCGTGCCGCTAGTGATAAAACATCAAAGGATCTTACCGCTAATGACACACACACACACACACAAATCATGAATCGGTCAATAGCTAGCGTCGCGTACCTGCTAAGGGCAACATTTTTAAGGAATTATTAATATATATATATATATATATATATATATGAGTATATCTAACATACTCCCAAATCCGCAATATGTTTTAATAAAAGATCTATTAAATTGAATACATCTTTATTTTATTTAATAATATTAATTATTAACTATATTTAACAATCATATTTATTTCATTCGTTCGTATTTTATATTGGAAGTAGAATATTTTTCTTCCTGCTTTTTATACCCTGAACCCATTAAAAATGGGTAAAAGGGTATTATGGTTTTGTGCAAAAGTATGTAACAGGCATAAGGAAGCATCTCCGACCATATAAAGTATATATATTCTTGATCAGTATCAACAGCCAAGTCGATTTAGCCATGTCCGTCTGTCTGTCTGTCCGTCCCCGTCCGTCCGTCCGTCCGTCGTCTGTATGAACACGCGGATATCAGAGACTACAAGAGCTAGAGACTTCATATTTGGAATATAAGTTCTCGTAGTGCCGGGACAGATCAAGTTTATTTCATTTTATCGATAACTCGACCCATTCAAAAGTTATCGATAAATTTCGATTTCAGACTAGCGTTTTTGGGCTATAACTTACAAGTTATAAGAGCTAGAGGCTCCTAATTTGGCATGTATAATCTCGAATAGCATACACATGTAACAAATATTTCACTTTTTGGATACCACCCCCAATCCCCCCAAAAATTCAAAAAACCCATTTTTGAAGGTACGACCTTGCAATTTGGTTTGGTCACACATTTTATAGCCAATGTTATGTCCTACAAATTATAAAAAGATCGGACAATAAACACAGAAGTTATTTAAGATTTTACTTTCCATTGTGTGGGGCTCAGTGAAAAAGCAAGATAACTGCTTAAACCGTTTTCACAGCTTGCAGTATGAATGGATGTCAGAACTGGGTTCAGGGTATCTCCTAGTCGGGCAGTCCCGACTAGAGCACTCTTACTTGTTTTTTGTTGGTCGTTTTTTTAAATGTGCTCTGATCAACTTTATACTGTTTTTCTTTGGAGCTATCTTTTCTCCCACCAAGTAAACGCCTCGAATCTTCCATTCTTATATTTATTTATATATATATATACATAATATTCTATGATATATACTTTTTATACTCTGATACCGAAGGTACTCATAGTATATTGGTTTTGTCGAATGTCCGTCAGGCCGTCCGTCTGTCCGTCTGTCTGTCTGGATGAACGCACGTATTCCCGAAACGATATTAGATAGACTCTTGAAATCTTTTGCGTTATGATTATAGCTATCTGCTTCAGATCAAGTTTATTCCAAATTTATGCCACGCCCACTGGGAGGCTGGCAAATCGATAACATGTCGATACACCTCAAATCACAAATCGATTAAACGTGAATAACTCCCACAATTTTGAAGCTAGAGTAATCAAATTTGGTAGGTATAATGCTGGTGACCTCCCGAAAAAATTGGATCCTAGGTTAATCGGCCACGCCCATTATTACGCCCACCAGCCCCCCTCCAAAATTAATTTGAAATGCTTATATCTCCCGAAGTTTTAGAGCTAAAGTCACCATATTTGGAATATATATTACTGGTGACGTCCTCTACAGATTACAGAAACAAAATTTCGACCACGCCCACTCCCGCCCCCGTGATCGCGAAAATCGATATACATGAATGCACAATTCGATAACACGTGTATATTTCCCGCAATTTTGAAGCTAGAGTCCCAAAATTTGGAATTTAGACTAGGGCTGACCAGCCCAAAAGATTGCGTCCTGGATTTTCCGGCCACGCCCACTAGAACGCCCCCAGCCACCCCGCCCCCACGAAACACGGAAGCCTATATCTCGCACATTTTAAGAGCTAGCGCCACCAAACTTTGAGGGTAGACTTCTGGCCAAGTCCTCTAAAAATTTTGGGGCCACGCCCCCGCCCGCCCCCAAAAATCGCGAAAATGTATATCTTCCACGGTTTTAGAGCTAGAGTCACCAAAATTGGAGGATAGATTTCTTGTCACGCCCTCTAAAGATCGGAAAAAATTTTTGGGGCCACGCCTCCTCCCGCCCCCAAAAATCGCGAAAATGTATATCATCCACAGTTTTAGAGCTAGAGTCACCAAATTTATAAGATAGATTTCTTGTCACGCCCTCTAAAGATCGGAAAAAATTTTTGGGGCCACGCCTCCTCCCGCCCCCAAAAATCGCGAAAGTTTATATCTTCCACAGTTTTAAAGCTAGAGTCACCAAAATTGGAAGATAGACTTCTTGTCACCCCCTCTAAAGATCGGAAAAAATTTGGGGCCACGCCCCCTCCCGCCCCAAAAATCGCGAAAATGTATATCTTCCACAGTTTTAAAGCTAAAATCACCAAATTTGGAAAATAGACTTCTGGTCACCCCTCTTAAGATCGACCACGCCCCTCCAGTCCCCAAAAACTTGGAAGGCCGATTTCGGGTCACCCAAACACCAGCAAAAATGTTCTGTTCACTTGCTTTCAGCTGTTCTTAAAATGGTATCAGAGTATTACGCAGTCGGCTCCGCCCGACTGCAACGTTCTCACTTGTTATATTTAATGTTTTTGTTTTCTGTATTAATTTATCTTAATTATTTAGATTTCTGAATCATTCTAATTCTAAGCTTAGTATATTGAGATACTGTTTTCACTCATCATGCCACAGGACGCTCTTGAGTGGAGTTGCTAGTCATGCAGCTTCCAACGATCAGCTAAGTTCCAAGGATGCCATCCTGCCGGAAAACAGATGACACTTACTAAACAATTCGAGTACCAAAATAAATCAAACAACAGATGTCGCAAACAACACATGTCGCGTCTGAGTGAACGGCTGACAGAGGGCAGTACTTGCATAACTAAAGAATAAAGTGATGTTGGGCGCTTAATAAATCTTTGCTGATGAGCCTTTGAAAGATTGGACTTTTAAGAGATTGAGCTTTCTGCTCCTATGTAATCAGAGATCAGATGGATCTCTCTCTTAAAATTATGACGAAAGATTTAGGGTGTCTTACATCAGCCTGGACCTTTGTCACGTCGACAGAATTGACCCTTTGATAGAAATAGCGATTCAAGCGTGTGTTTACAATAACTATGTGAACGTGCGAGCGCTTGAATTGTTATTTCTCCCAGTGGTATCTTATTACATGATATCATAATTTGGGTGCGAGCACATAATAGGTATTAGGTGCAATACATACGTCACTTCCCTATCCTTAAAATTTAGCGTGTCCTCTGGCGATTATCTTAGGATATAGTGTTGGGTCGATGACAATTATTTCGTTTTGGTTTGATATTGGAATTGGGGGGGTATAATATTTGATTGTGAGGTTTCTATTTGTTTCTTAAATTTATCATTATACCCTGAACCCATTAAAAATGGGTAAAAATGGTATTATGGTTTTGTGCAAAAGTATGTAACAGGAAGCATCTCTGACCATATAAAGTATATATATTCTTGATCAGTATCAACAGCCAAGTCGATTTAGCCATGTCCGTCTGTCTGTCTGTCTGTCCGTCCGTCCGTCCGTCTGTATGAACACGCGGATATCAGAGACTACAAGAGCTAGAGACTTCATATTTGGAATATAGGTTCTCGTAGGCCCGGGACAGATCAAGTTTATTAAATTTTATCGATAACTCATCCCGTTCAAAAGGTATCGATAAATTTCGATTTCAGACCTGAGTTTTTGGGTCATAACTTCAGAGGCTTAAGAGCTAGAGGCCTCAAATTTGGCATGTATAATCTCGAATGGCATACATATGTAACACATATTTCACTTTTTGGATACCACCCTCCAAACCCCCCAAAAGTTCAAAAAACGCAGTTTTGAAGGTACGACCTTGCAATTTGGTTTGGTCACACATATTATTGACAATTGTTTGCCCCAAAAATAACAATAAGATCGGACAATAAACATAGAAGTTATTTAAGATTTAACTTTCCATTGTGTGGGGCTCAGCGAAAAAGCAAGCTAACTGCTTAAACCGCTTGCACTGCTTATACTGCTTATACTGCAGCATGTGTGTGCTAAGATTAGTATGAATGATTGTAAGGAATGGGTTCAGGGTATCTCGTAGTCGGGCACTCCCGACTAGAGCACTCTTACTTGTTTTAAACAGCTTTTATAAAAACTGTTTTTTAATAGGCCTGTTTTTTTTTTTTAACAGGGCTATTTATAATGAGCCTGTTGTCACCGCTTCCATTTCGGTACCAGCTGCAGGTTGGGTCAGCTTCATGACCGAAGCGGTGCAGATAGCTCCTGAAGCAAAAATGTTCGCTTAGTAGCTAGGTAAGCGCGAGACCTTCCATTGCCTCTACCAGAAATCCAGCACTACGCTTTCTGATTTGTACTCTTGCTTGGTTTGCTGTCCGCCGACATAGGTCAGCCTTTGTTTTTACATTAAAGAAAACTATCATATCATAGAAATACATTTAGTTTCATATTTAAATATCATTATTATTTTATTTTATTTTTTTTCTAGTATAACGGTCTTCTCATATCCTAATTGATTTAAGAAAAGCAAACGATTTCGAAACAGAAGTCTATTCCTATAAAATAAAGTTATTTATATTTTATGTCTATGAGATTTGTCTAGCCGCGCCTAGATTAATTGATGGATCAGGAAATTTCCTTTTCAAAATATTTTATTTTACTTTAATTAATATAACTTTTATATTTACATCATCAATAATTACATCACATATCTTTTTGGTGAAGTTCGATATGAGCTTAACGGTGTCGAAATTGATAGTACGCGCTTTGTTGGTACCACAACACCCCCCCACCACCCCCTCCCTCTAATGAACTTGATTATTTTTTTAAAAGTCAATAAACGCAATTTTCAGGTGCTAATTTTTTCATTATTGGATAAAACCGTAATATTTTATTTGTTCTATATCAATGGATAAGACCGTAATATTTTATTTGATATAGAGCTTGCTTTGCTTTCCTTAAATCAATTAGGATATGAGTGGTCCAATATACTAGAAAAGAAAAAAAAAAGATGAAGATATTTATATATGAAACTAAATGTATTTCTATGATATGATAGTTTTCTTAAATGTAAAAAAAAGGCTGACCTATGTTGGCGGACAGCAAACCAAGCAAGAGTACAATCAGAAAGCGTAGTGTAGGATTTCTGGTAGAGGCAATGGAACGTCTCCCAGAAGGGCAGGTGGACGTTCAGCCTTATACCGGAGCTGTGGGATGTGAATTGGTAGGAAGCATGGAGCAGTCAACTTCGCGCTTACCTAGCTACTCAGCGGACATGGTTGCTTCAGGAGCTATCTGCACCGCTTCGGTCATGAAGCTGACCCAACCTGCAGCTGGTACCGAAATAGAAGCGGTGACAACAGCCTCATTATAAACAGCCCTGTTAAAACAAAAAAAAGGCAGCCCTATTACAAAACAGTTGTTATAAAAGCTGTTTAATAAAAACAGCCCTGTTCAAAAAAACAAACAGCTGTTATAAAAGCTGTTTTCTGTGGAAGCTGTTCTTGATCGGCTCTATAGCTGTTCGGATGAAATATTTAAAATGAAGGAGAATTTACTGATGTAATTAAGTTAATCAAGAAACGCTCTGAAAAGAAAATTTCAAAGTATTCGATTGAGTCGAGCTGCTAATGAAATCCAATTGGAAGAAACATTTAAACGAATTAAAAGTAATAAACTATTTTCATAAAACCAAAATACTAATATTGTACAAGAAAGTGACAAACACCCATGCTAAAAGAATATTTATTCACTAAGAAAAGCGTAATATATTTTCTTAGCGGTGCAGACTTTTTAGTTTTCCAAACTGTCTTCATAGAAATAATCAGTCCCAGTAACCTAAGAAAGGTAATGAAATCTACTAAAACCCTAACAGACATTCAAAAATATGCAGAATTTAAAGAATTCGTCAGTAAATCTCATAATGAATTATTACACCCAGGTATAGAAAAACTCACCTCGTTATTTAAAGAAAAGTACTATTACCCTGAATACCAAAACTTAACTCAAAACATTATTAATGTCTGTCAATCTTACAATATTGCTAAAACAGAACACAGAGACACAAAGTTAGCATTGGAATTAACTCCAGAAACGTTCAATCCTATAGAAAAATATGTTATACGCTTTACATGGTAGATAATAAACAATTTTTATCATGCATGGACATATCCTCTAAATTCGCCTCCCTAATCAAAGTCAAAGGCAGAGAGATTCGTTAGAAGCTAAAAGAGTATTACTTAAAATCTATAATGAAACGGGAAAACCACAATTAAATAAAACAAACAAAATAGACAAACTAAATGAAAAGCGTACAGAACTCGAAATTGATACCGAATACAGACAATCACCATTGGTACGTTCATATTCAACAAAAACCTTTTAAAGAGATAGGTAATTTAAAACAGTTAGATGAAAAACAATTTAAAGAGACAAATAATACATTACAAATCAAAGTTCAAAAAGAAAATGAAAATTAAAAAGAAATTTTGATAATTTCCCATATTCCTCCATATGTATAACGAGAATATTAAAACAATTCACAACCGAAGGTAGATATTCAAAAGCACCCCAAAACTTTTGAAATAAAATACGTAGAGCCTAATATAATGTTAACTTGGAATTTACCCCAAACCATTTTAAATCAAAATTGTTTGAATAGAGAAATAATAATAGAAGAAAATAATAGTATTATAAGACATTCAATTGTTCAATCCAACTAGATGAAATTTTAATGACTAGTATAGATTATACCCAAATGATTTATGTGAACAATTTGTTAACTAAATTATAACCAATTTCCTGCATTCAAGCAAAATAACTTATACAAGAACAAACGAAACATTATAACACATTCCATATTAAAACTCTAACAACACTTATAATTGTTATAGTTACATTAATAACATATTTTAGCTATAAGTACAAAAAACATACCACACAAAAAAAATAAATAAAAAATGATAAATTTAAGAAACAAGCAGAAACCTCACAATCAAATATTATACCCCCCAATTCCAATATCAAACCAAAACGAAATAATTGTCATCGACCCAACACTATATCCTAAGATAATCGCCAGAGGACAGGCTAAATTTTAAGGATGGGGAAGTGACATATGTATTGCACCTAATACCTATTATGTACTCGCACCCAAATTATGATATCATGTAATAAGATACCACTGGGGGAAATAACAATTCAAGCGCTCGCACGTTCACATAGTTATTGTAAACACACGCTTGAATCGTGGTCAAAGGGTCAATTCTGTCGACGTGGCATAAGTGCAGGCTGATGTAAGACACCCTAAATCATTCGTCATAATTTTAAGAGAGAGATCCATCTGATCTCTGATTACATAGGAGCAGAAAGCTCAATCTCTTAAAAGTCCAATCTTTCAAAAGCTCATCAGCAAAGATTTATTAAGCGCCCAACATCACTTTATTCTTTAGTTATGCAAGTACCGCCCTCTGTCGGCCGTTCACTCAGACGCGACATGTGTTGTTTGCGACATCTGTTGTTTGATTTATTCTGGTACTCGAATTGTTTAGTAAGTGTCATCTGTTTTCCGGCAGGATGGCATCCTTGGAACTTAGCTGATCGTTGGAAGCTGCATGACTAGCAACTCCACTCAAGAGCGTCCTGTGGCATGATGAGTGAAAACAGTATCTCAATATACTAAGCTTAGAATTAGAATGATTCAGAAATCTAAATAATTAAGATAAATTAATACAGAAAACAAAAAAATTAAGTATAAAAAGTATATATCATAGAATATTATGTATATATATATATAAATAAATATAAGAATGGAAGATCGAGGCGTTTACTTGGTGGGGGAAAAGATAGCTCCAAAGAAAAACAGTATAAAGTTGATCAGAGCCATCAGATAAATTTGGAATAAACTTGATCTGAAGCAGATAGCTATAATCATAACGCAAAAGATTTCAAGAGTCTATCTAATATCGTTTCGGAAATACGTGCGTTCATCCAGACAGACAGACGGACAGACGGACGGCCTGACGGACATTCGACAAAACCAATATACTATGAGTACCTTCGGTATCAGAGTATAAAAATGAAAATAAATGACCAGTCGCCGCTGGTCTTGAACCCAGGACCTCTTGCTCACCAGTTCGCAACTTTACCCCTTACGCCACAAGCCGTTTTCATGATCGCTGACAAAATCCCTTGAAGAGCAGACTGTCAAAAGCTTTCTTGTTTTGCTTTTTACTGCTTGCACCAAGCAGTTTTAAAAATCGCTGACAAACTCGATTTATACTGAGCTTTTGTTTTTTCGCGTGGCATTGTTTTTGTTCTAAGCCATTGAAAGCAAATGAATTTGATTACAGCTATTATATATTTGAAAAGAAGAATAAGAAAAAATGAAAATAAATGACCAGTCGCCGCTGGTCTTGAACCCAGGACCTCTCGCTCACCAGTTAGCAACTTTACCCCTTACGCCACAAGCCGTTTTGATGATCGCTGACAAAATTGCTTAAAGAGCCGACTGTTACAAATTTCCTTGTTTTGTTTTCCTGCAACCTGCACAACTCGCGTTCGTCAGCATTTGTTTTTTCGCGTGGCATTGTTTTTGCTCTAAGCCATTGGAAGCAAATTAATTTGATTACAGTTATATATTTGAAAGGAAGAAAAAGAAAAAAGTATTAAATTAACAACCAGTCGCCGCCGAGGCTCGAACTTGCGAAACTGGCGAAACTTGCGTTCGTTAGCGCGGCTCTTTACGCCTTACGCCACAAACCGTTTTGATGATCGATGACAAAATACCTTGAAGAGCAGACTATCAAAAGCTTTCTTGCGCTTGACTTTGTTTGCTCATATGCACCTGTTTTTTCAAAATATTTAATGACGCATATCTTCGCTGTTTATGACTCAATCGATTTGCGATTTTACCCATTGATGAGTTATAAGGATGTTCAAGTGTAAAAAGAAATTTAAGGCAATTGCTTTGAAATCATCGGATTAATGGCCAAAACCGACTTTGAGGTGTATGGCAGCTATAAGATATAGTGGTCCGATCCGGCCGGCTCCGACCAATGTGCTGTCCCCTTGAATAATAAGTGTCTGTGCAAAGTTGCATCGCGATAGCTCAAAAACTGAGGGACTAGTTTGCATACATACAGACAGACAGACAGACAGACAGACAGACAGACAGACAGACGGACATGGCTAGATCAATTTGTTTTGTTGTTATAAGCATATTGGCAGTAACTTTTGGGGGTCTCAGACGCTTCCTTCTATGCGTTACAAACTTCAGGACAAACTTAATATACTATTTTCTTCGAAAAGAGTATAAAACAAGTGAGAACGTTGCAGTCGGGCGGAGCCGACTGCGTAATACTCTGATACCATTTTAAGAACAGCTGAAAGCAAGTGAACAGAACATTTTTGCTGGTGTTTGGGTGACCCGAAATCGGCATTCCAAGTTTTTGGGAACGGGAGGGGCATGGTCGATCTTAAGAGGGGGTGACCAGAAGTCTATCTACCAATTTTGGTGACTCTAGCTCTAAAACTGTGGAAGATATAAGCTTTCGCGATTTTTGGGGGCGGGAGGGGGCGTGGCCCCAAAAAATTTGGCCGATCTTTAGAGGGAGTGACAAGAAGTCTATCTTACAAATTTCTTGACTCTAGCTCTAAAACTGTGGAAGATATACATTTTCGCGATTTTTGGGGGCGGGAGGGGGCGTGGCCCCAAATTTTTTTTACCGATATTTAGAGGGGCTGACCAGAATTCTATCTTCCAAGTTTAATGACTCTAGCTCTGAAACTGTGGAAGATATAAATTTTCGCGATTTTTGGGGGCGGGAGGGGGCGGGGCCCCAAAATTTTTTGCCGATCTTTAGGGGGGCTGACAATAAGTCTATCCTCCAATTTTGGTGACTCTAGCTCTAAAACTGTGGAAGATATACATTTTCGCGATTTTTGGGGGCGGGCGGGGGCGTGGCCCCAAAATTTTTTGTCCGATCTTTAGAGGACTTGGCCAGAAGTCTACCCTCAAAGTTTGGTGGCCCTAGCTCTTAAACTGTGCGAGATATAGGCTTCCGTGTTTCGTGGGGGCGGGGTGGCTGGGGGGCGTTCTAGTGGGCGTGGCCAGAAAATCCAGGACGCAATCTTTTGGGCTGGTCAGCCCTAGTCTAAATTCCAAATTTGGGGACTCTAGCTTCAAAATTGCGGGAAATATACACGTGTTATCGAATTGTGCATTCATGTATATCGATTTTCGCGATTACGGGGGCGGGAGTGGGCGTGGTCAAAATTTTGTTTCTGTAATCTGTAGAGGACGTCACCAGTAATATATATTCCAAATATGGTGACTTTAGCTCTAAAACTGCGGGAGATATAAGCATTTCAAATTAATTTTGGAGGGGGGCTGGTGGGCGTAATAATGGGCGTGGCCGATTAACCTAGGATCCAATTTTTTCGGGAGGTCACCAGCAATATACCTACCAAATTTGATTACTCTAGCTTCAAAATTGTGGGAGTTATTCACGTTTAATCGATTTGTGATTTGAGGTGTATCGACATGTTATCGATTTGCCAGCCTCCCAGTGGGCGTGGCATAAATTTGGAATAAACTTGATCTGAAGCAGATAGCTATAATCATAACGCAAAAGATTTCAAGAGTCTATCTAATATCGTTTCGGAAATACGCGCGTTCATCCAGACAGACAGACGGACAGACGGACAGACGGACGGCCTGACGGACATTCGACAAAACCAATATACTATGAGTACCTTCGGTATCAGAGTATAAATATTCTACTTCCAATATAAAATACGAACGAATGAAATAAATATGATTGTTAAGTATAGTTAATTATTAATATAATTAATAAAACAAGTGGGAAAGGATTATCTTCGGCGTGCCGAAGATTTTATACTCTTTTCGAACCTTTAGGCAATTTTTACTCTGCCAACTGCACCACTGAAATTTCAATAGTAGTAAAAAATCGTTTTATCGCGTGTCATTTATTTTTTTGCTCGAAGAGTTGGTATCATATGAATTTAAATTGTTCTTTTAAATAATTTGAAAAAAATAATTTAAAAAAAATAAAAAGCAATGTGTCGCGGCTGGGATTTGAACCGTGCCTCCCCGTTTGTCTCTCCCCGTTTGCACTCTAATACCTACGCCACCAAGCAGTTTTGAAATGCGCTGTCAATCTCGATGATACGTTTGTTTGTTTTTTCGCGTGGCATTGTTTTTGTTCTAAGGCATTGGTAGCAAATGAATTTGATTACAGTTGTTTTATATTTGAAAAGCAGAAAAAGAAACAAGTAAGAGTGCTCTAGTCGGGAGTGCCCGACTAGGAGATACCCTGAACCCAGTCCTTACAATCATTCGTACTAATCTAAACACACACATGCTGCAGTACAATCAGTGGAAGCAGTGCACGTAGTCTAAGCAGTAAGCTTGATTCTTTACTGAGCTCCACACAATGGAAAGTTAAATCCTTAAAAAGTCTGTGTTTATCACCCGATCTTATTGAAATTGGGCACAGACTGGGCCATAAAATGTGTGACCAAACCAAATTGCAAGGTCATAACTTCAAAAATGCGTTTTTTGAACTTTTGGGGGGATTGGGGGGTGGTATCCAAAAAGTGAAATATTTGTTACATACGTATGCCATTCGAGATTATACATGCCAAATTTGAGGCCTCTAGCTTTTCAGCCTCTGAAGTTATGACCCAAAAACTCAGGTCTGAAATCGAAATTTATCGATAACTTTTGAACGGGATGAGCTATCGATAAAATTTAATAAACTTGATCTGTCCCGGGCCTACGAGAACTTATATTCCAAATATGAAGTCTCTAGTTCTTGTAGTCTCTGATATCCGCGTGTTCATACAGACTGACGGACGGACGGACGGACAGACAGACAGACGGACATGGCTAAATCGACTTGGCTGTTGATACTGATATGCTTTATATGGTCAGAGATGCTTCCTTATGCCTGTTACATACTTTTGCACAAAACCATAATACCCTTTTTACCCATTTTTAATGGGTTCAGGGTATAAAAATTGAGGAATATCAATTGGAAACAAAATTTATTTTGTTTTTTGTAGGATCGAAACGCTTTCGCTTTATTCAGTATCAAAATTAGAACTAAATTACATTCGTGGTCTTATGCTGCAAGTCAGCTAAATATGCCAAAGCTTCTTTTGGAGTTCAATACTGTGAGAATATGTATATGTCGGTGCAAGCCGGATCGGAACACTATATGTTATAGCTGCCATATAACTCTCAGTCGGTTTTGGCCATATATCCGATGTTTTCAAAGCAATTGCTTTAAATTTCCTTGTACACTTGAACATCCTCATAACTCATCAATGGGTAAAATTGCAAAACGATTGAGTCATAAATAGCGAAAAAAACAGGTGCATATGAGCAAACAAACCCAAGCGCAAGAAAGCTTTTGACAGTCTGCTCTTCAAGCGATTTTGTCATCGATCATCAAAACTGCTTGTGGCGTAAGGGGTTAAGTGGCGCTGACAAGCGAAAGGTCCTGGGTACGAGTCTCAGCGGCGGCTGATCTTTTTTTTTCTTTTTCTTCCTTTCAAAAATAAAATAACTGTAATCAAATTAATTTGCTTCCAATGTCTTAGAACAAAAACAATGCCACGAGAAAAAACAATGCTCAGTATAATCGAGTTTGTCAGCGATTTTTAAAACTGCTGGGTGTAAGTAGTTGAGTGCTGCGTTGACAAACGCGAGTTGCAGGTTGCAGAAAAACAAAGATTAAGTTTATTTAATTTTATCGATAACTCGTCGCGTTCAAAAGTTATCGATAAATTTTGATTTTAGACTAGCGTTTTTGGGACATAACTTCAAAGATATAAGAGCTAGAGACCCCAAATTTGGCACTTTTTGGATACCAACCCCCACTCCCCCCAAAAAAATTTCAATAAGATCGGACAATAAACACAGAAGTTATTAAAGATTTTACTTTCCATTGTGGGGGCTCAGTTAATTGCCTAAACCGCTTGCACTGCTTGTACTGCAGCATTTCTTAGTTTGTATGTATGTACACTAATAGATTAGTATGAATGAATGTAAGGACTGGGTTCAGGGTATCTCCTAGTCGGGCACTCCCGACTAGAGCACTCTTACTTGTTTTTTGGTAAGTTTGAAGAAAATTGTCGATTTAACTGGCAATAACGCCCCAACGTATTTCTGATGCATTGCCTTTAACTTTTCAAAAATATATTTTATTCTTGATTTAACTGGAAATACAGTTTG
Source organism: Drosophila flavopinicola (assembly GCA_035042425.1). NCBI lineage: Eukaryota > Metazoa > Arthropoda > Insecta > Diptera > Drosophilidae > Drosophila > Drosophila flavopinicola. The sequence goes on along the minus strand of JAWNLL010000265.1, from coordinate 204,055 downwards.
AATTATTGCGATTTAACTTTGCACAGAGATCTATTATTCAAATGTACAGCACATTAGACAAAACCAGCCGGATCGGACCACTATATCTTATAGCTGTCACACAAATGGAAGTCGGTATTGGCCGATATTCACAAAGCAATCGCCTTAAATTTTCTTGAACACTTGAACATCCTAATAGCTCCTCAATGTTTAAATTGCAAAACGGTTGAGTCATAAATAGCAAAGATATGCGTCATTAAATATTTTGAAAGATCAGGTGCATACGAGCAGACAAAGCCGAGTGCAAGTAAGTTTTTCAGACTGCTTTTTGACCGAGTTTGTCATCGATCATATAAACGGTTCGGTGGCGTAAGAGGCAAAGTGATGCGCTGACAAACAGATCGAAGGTTCGATTCCCAGCAGCGACTGATAATTTATTTAAATTTGTATACTCTGATACCGAAGATACGCATAGTATATTGGTTTTGTCGGATGTCCGTCAGGCCGCCCGTCTTCCGAAACGATATTAGATAGACTCTTGAAATCATTTGTGTAATGATTATAGCTATCTGCTTCAGATCAAGTTTCTTCCAAATTTATGCCACGCCCACTGGGAGGCTGGCAAATCGATAACATGTCGATACATCTCAAATCGCTTTAACGTCAATATCTCCCACCATTTTGAAGTAATTTGAAGTAATACAATTTGAATTAATAAAATTTGGTAGGTATATTGCTGGTGACCTCCCCAAAAAATTGGATCCTAAGTTAATCGCCACGCCCTTTATTACGCCCACCAGCCCCCCTCTGAAGTTATGACCCAAAAACTCAGGTCTGAAATCGAAATTTATCGATAACTTTTGAACGGGATGAGTTATCGATAAAATTTTATAAACTTGATCTGTCCCGGGCCTACGAGAACTTATATTCCAAATATGAAGTCTCTAGCTCTTGTAGTCTCTGATATCCGCGTGTTCATACAGACGGACGGACGGACGGACAGACAGACAGACGGACATGGCTAAATCGACTTGGCTGTTGATACTGATCAAGAATATATATGCTTTATATGGTCAGAGATGCTTCCTTATGCCTGTTACATACTTTTGCACAAAACCATAATACCCTTATTACCCATTTTTAATGGGTTCAGGGTATACAAATTAAAAAAATTATTGGTCGCCACTAGGGATCGATCTCGGGACCTTTCGTTTGACAGGGCGCCACTTTATCCCTTACGCCACAGGCAGTTTTGATGATCGATGACAAAATCGCTTGAAGAGAAGACTGCCAAAAGCTTACTTGTTTTGCTTTTTACTGCTTACACCAAGCAGTTTTAAAAATCGCTGACAAACTTTATTATACTGTTTGTTTCTTTTTTCGCGTGACATTGTTTTTGTTCTAAGGCATTGGTAGCAAATGAATTTGATTACAGTTATTTTATATTTGAAAAGCAGAAAAAGAAAAATGAAAAAAATTATTGGTCGCCACTAGGGATCGATCTCGGGACCTTTCGTTTGACAGGGCGCCACTTTATCCCTTACGCCAAAGGCAGTTTTGATGATCGACGACAAAATCGCTTGAAGAGCAGACTATCAAAAGCTTACTTGTTTTGTTTTCCTGCAACCTGCAACTTGCGTTTGTCAGCATTTGTTTTTTCGCGTGGCATTGTTTTTGTTCTAAGCTATTGGAAGCAAATTAATTTGATTACAGTTATATAGTTGAAAGGAAGAAAAAGAAAAAAGTATTAAATTAATAATCAGTCGCCGCCGAGACTCGAACTTGCAAAACTTGTGAAACTTGCGTTCGTTAGCGCGGCTTTTTACGCCTTACGCCACTAACCGTTTTGATGATCGATGACAAAATGCCTTGAAGAGCAGACAGTGAAAAGCTTACTTGCGCTTGGGTTTGTTTGCTCATATACACCTGTTTTTTCAAAATATTTAATGACGCATATCTTCGCTGTTTATAACTCAATCGATTTGCGATTTTACCCATTGATGAGTTATAAGGATGTTCAAGTGTTCAATGTGCTTTCCCCTTGAATAATAAGTGTCTGTGCAAAGTTGCATCGCGATAGCTCAAAAACTGAGGGACTAGTTTGCATACATACAGACAGACAGACGGACATGGCTAGATCAATTTATTTTGTTTTTATAATATTTGATTGTGAGGTTTCTGTTTGTTTCTTAAATTTATCATTTTTTATTTTTTTTTCCGGCCGGATCGGACCACGATATCTTATAGCTGCTATATAGCTCTAAGTCGGTTTTGGCCATAAATCCGATGTTTTCAAAGCAATTGCTTTAAATTTTCTTGTACACTTTAACATCCTTATAACTCATCAATGGGTAAAATTTAAAAACGATTGAGTCATAAACAGCGAAGACATGCATCATTAAATATTTTGAAAAACAGGTGCATGTGAGCAAACAAACCCAAGCGCAAGTAAGCTTTTGACAGTCTGCTCTTCAAGGGATTTTGTCATCGAGCATCAAAACTGCTTGTGGCGTAAGGGGTAAAGTATCGCTGACAAACGAAAGCTCGCGGGTTCGACACTCAGCGGCGACTGGTCATTACACATACAACGCAAAATAAAAGATCAGTATAATCGAGTTTGTCAGCGCATTTCAAAACTGCTTGGTGGTGTAGGTATTAGAGTGCTGCGCTGAAAAAGGGAGAACATGGTTATTGCTTTTTATTTTTTTTCTAATTATTTTTTCAAATATATATTAAATAGCTTGAATTCAATAATTGAAAAGAAATATTTAACTTCATTTGATACACATTTTTAAAGCAAAAAAATAAACGCCACGCGATAAAACGATTTCTTACTACTTTTGAAATTTCAGTGGTTCAGTTGGCAGAGTGAAAATTGCCTAAAGTTTCGAAAGAGTATAGAATCTTCGGCATGCCGAAGATAATCCTTTCGGAAATACGTACGTTCATCCAGACGGACGGCCTGACGGACAACCGATAAAACCAAGTTACTATGAGTACCTTCGGTATCAGAGTATAATAAGTGAATTGCAAGGTAGTACTTTGCGGAGAAGGCGGGGTGGTATCCAAAAAGTGAAATATTTGTTACATGAGTATGAAGTCTCTAGCTCTTATAGTCTCTGATATCCGCGTGTTCATACAGACGGACATGGCTAGATCGACTCGGCTGTTGATACTGAGTCTTATGCCTGCTACATACTTTTGCACAACTTCATTATACCATTTTTACCCATTTTTAATGGGTTCAGGGTATACAAATGAAAAGAGCGGGATGTGAACCGTTTTGTCAGCGCATCACTTTACCACTAACGCTAACGAACCGTTTTGATGATCGATGACAAGCTCGCTTAAAGACCAGCTTGTTAATGATGCATTAATTTCAAATGTACATAAGTTTAACCATCTGCTATCATGTGTGGAGATTGAAGCATATCAGGTTACACACGACAACTATCCGAAGGCTTTTGTAGCCTTAAAGCGTGTCTATGACAAAAGCTTTTTGATAGTATCGGATACTATCGCAAAATTATTCGATACTCCAAAGATGCAAGGGCCTCCATCCACTTCTTTGCGCTTACTAATCGATCAAGTTTGGGCTAGTTACGAGTCGCTATTGTTCTTAGCCAATCACAGTCAGATTTCTAACGTTCTACTCATACATATGATTATTAGCAAAGTAGTTCACATTACGCATTGTAAATGGGAAGAGAGTCTAGATAACAGTCAGCTTCTATCTTGGGTAGATTGCGAATCTGCTCTTAATAGACGCTTTTTGGTCACACGCGAACGCAGAAATCTAACTTTGATGGTCAAAGAAGAGTTGGTAAAACGACTTTGGCAGTCTCGCAGCCAAGCCAGCCCCAGAGGCAGTCCCGAAATGTCCGATCTGCTGGTCGAATGACCATTTTAGAACATCTGCACTTCGTTTGTAGACCGAAGACATGACGAACGCTTCACGTTTGTTAAACATTTATCACTGTGCATCAAATGCCTCAGAAAGATGACCCTTACCAAAATGACATACCCATGACTTGCAAATCAAGTACATATAGAGATTGCTCCAAGCCCCATCACACTCTCCTACACAAGTTTGTGCCCAACTCAGCAAACCTATCAGCCTGTCCTTAAAGGCCCAAACTGCGGCTCCCACGCAGTGCTCTTCCGTCAATTACACAACAGCTGACCAAGTCATATTGGCATCAGCAGATGTTCGTGTAATGGATATCTCCGGTTCTGTCCAGTTAGCTAGAGCTCTGTTAGATTCTGGGTCACTGTTCAATTTCATAACTGAGAACTTAGCCAGAAATTTGGATCTAAAGAGGGAGCAGAAGGACATCAATTTGCTGGGTTTTGGGTAAAGAGATAGTCAATGTCCTTGATCCATTCGGCTTTACTTTGACAAAATGGTCATCAAATTGTGATCGTTTCGAAGCTCAGCCTACGAGGCTGAGGCAATTCTTATTGACCATCAAGAGGATATGAAGACGATAGGAGTCCACGAGACGATTATCTCAAATACTCTACAGTCAACTTATCGCTGGAAGTCTTGCTTACAAAACGTGCCATTTTGTCATTCGTCTCTCGTCTATACGATCCGCTTGGATTATCATGCACAATAGTAACTCTAGCAAAGATCTTAATGCAGGAACTTTGACTGCAAAAGATCGCATGGGATGACCGGATGCTTAATCAATTGCTCAAAAAATTTGCAAGACATTACAATTCATTTGAAGAGTTAGATTCAATTCGCATACTTCGTTACGTCGGCGTCGCATAGGGTCATATTCATGGATTTGTTGCCGCCTCGATGAGAGCATACGGGTGCTGCATATATGTTCGAATTGAACATGAGCATGGCTCATCCCTGTTTTTGATAGCAAAATTCAAGGTTACACCAGAATTTTTTAAGCGTGATCATTCCCTTCGGCCAAGAATTAAATTGACCAAAGAGCAGTCAATGCTGGAAAAACAAAAAATCGCAGCAGTTATGATCCACATCCTATTCTGGAGTTAATCGAAACGTCATCAACATATTTAAAGGTTGTCCGCATCATTTCATACATGTTTCGTTTTATAACGGCAGTACAGCTTGAATCGACATTTATGATAATCGTTCAATTAATACAGCAGTCAGCGTTCGCAAAAAAAATCGCGAAGCTCGAAAATTCGTCAGTTCTGCAATCTTCTTACCAAAAGTTAAATCCATTTATCTGTCCATATCAGAGTGCAAAGCTAGCTATGAGATTGTTGCGTGTTGGAGGCCGCCTTTTGAAAGCGCCGCTGCCCCATAACGCAAATTGCTCGTGTCAAAGCAATCTAGCGATATGCTCCCTTACCATTAATATTTGAAGCCCTACGGGCATTCATCGCGGCCGATGTAAAGGCATTTGAATTCAACAACATCTAAGTTAATTATAGCATCAACAGAAAACCATGAAAATTAACAGCTACAGCTCTCTGGCCCTCTGCCAAGACAGCATGCACTCTCTGTGGATTTACTGCCCACCTGCCATTTTTATACCCTGAACCCATTAAAAATGGGTAAAAAAAAACCAATCAGTGTACATACATGCAAACACACACACGCTGCAGGAAGTTGAAGCGGTTTAACCATTGACCTTGAGCTCCACACTATGGACAAATAAATCTTAAATCACTTCTGTGTTTATTCTCCGGTTTTTGAAACAGTTTTTCGGTCATCAAATTTACAATAAACACTGTGAAGTCACTGAATTGCAAGGTCATATCTTCAAAAATTTTTGGTTGGATGTAGGTTGTATCCCATGCTTAAAACCAAGTCTGTGATATCCGTGTGTACAAACAGATGCCCGGACAGATGTATATGGCTAGATCAACTCGGCTATTGATACTGATCAAGAAAAATTATACTGATATTGTCACAGATGCTTCCTTATTCCTGTTACATACTATTGCACATCTTCCTTATTCCCTTTTAACACATTTTAACGGGTTCAGGGTATAATAATTATTGTCTGCATTGTTGAAAAAATAAAATGAACTGACTGGTAACACTAGTACTCAACTCTAAATTATTTTTGTTACATACGTATGCCATTCGAGATTATACTGCCAAATTTGAGGCCTTTACCTCTTAAGACTCTGAAGTTATGACCCAAAAACTCAGGTCTGAAATCGAAAATTATCGATAACTTTTGAACGGGGTGAGCTATCGATAAAATTTAATAAACTTGATATGTCCCGGGCCTACGAGAACTTATATTCCAAATATGAAGTCTCTAGCTTTTGTAGTCTCTGATGTCCGCGTGTTCAAACAGACGGACGGACGGACGGACAGACAGACAGACGGACATGGCTAAATCGACTTGGCTGTTGATACTGATCAAGAATATATATACTTTATATGGTCAGAGATGCTTCCTTATGCCTGTTACATACTTTTGCACAAAACCATAATACCCTTTTTACCCATTTTTAATGGGTTCAGGGTATAAAAATTGAGGAATATCAATTGGAAACAAAATTTATTTTGTTTTTTGTAGGACCGAAACGCTTCCGCTTTATTCAGTATCAAAATTAGAACTAAATTACATTCGTGGTCTTATGCTGCAAGTCAGCTAAAGATGCCAAAGCTTCTTTTGGAGTTCAATACTGTGAGAGTTCAATACAGTCGGTTTTGGCCATATATCCGATGTTTTCAAAGCAATTGCTTTAAATTTCCTTGTACACTTGAACATCCTCATAACTCATCAATGGGTAAAATTGCAAAACGATTGAGTCATAAATAGCGAAAAAACAGGTGCATATGAGCAAACAAACCCAAGCGCAAGAAAGCTTTTGACAGTCTGCTCTTCAAGCGATTTTGTCATCGATCATCAAAACTGCTTGTGGCGTAAGGGGTTAAGTGGCGCTGACAAACGAAAGGTCCTGGGTACGAGTCTCAGCGGCGGCTGATCTTTTTTTTTCTTTTTCTTCCTATCAAAAATAAAATAACTGTAATCAAATTAATTTGCTTCCAATGTCTTAGAACAACAAGTAAGAGTGCTCTAGTCGGGAGTGCCCGACTACGAGATACCCTGAACCCAGTCCTTACAATCATTCGTACTACTCTAAACTCACACATGCTGCAGTACAAGCAGTACAAGCAGTGCCAGCGGTTTAAGCAGTTAGCTTGCTCTTTCGCTGAGCCCCACACAATGGAAAATTAAATCTTAAATAACTTCTGTGTTTATTGTCCGATCATATTGAAATTGGGGCAAGCAATTGTCGATAATATGTGTTACCAAACCAAATTGCAAGGTCGTACCTTCAAAAATGCGTTTTTTAACTTTTGGGGGGTTTGGGGGGTGGTATCCAAAATATTTGTAACATGTGTATGCTATTCGAGATTATACATGTCAAATTAGCCTCTAGCTCTTATAACTTGTAAGTTATATCCAAAAAACGCTGGTCTGAAATCGAAATTTATCGATAACTTTTGAACGGGACGAGCTATCGATAAATTTTAATAAACTTGATCTGACCCGGGATTAGGAGAACTTATGTTCCAAATATGGCATGTATAATCTCGAATAGCATACTCATGTAAAAAATATTTCACTTTTTGGATACCAACCCCCACTCCCCCCAAAAAAATTTCAATAAGATCGGACAATAAACACAGAAGTTATTTAAGATTTTACTTTCCATTGTGGGGGGCTCAGTTAATTGCCTAAACCGCTTGCACTGCTTGTACTGCAGCATTTCTTAGTTTGTATGTATGTACACTAATAGATTAGTATGAATGAATGTAAGGACTGGGTTCAGGGTATCTCCTAGTCGGGCACTCCCGACTAGAGCACTCTTACTTGTTTTTTGGTAAGTTTGAAGAAAATTGTCGATTTAACTGGCAATAACGCCCCAACGTATTTCTGATGCATTGCCTTTAACTTTTCAAAAATATATTTTATTCTTGATTTAACTGGAAATACAGTTTGAATTATTGCGATTTAACTTTGCACAGAGATCTATTATTCAAATGTACAGCACATTAGACAAAACCAGCCGGATCGGACCACTATATCTTATAGCTGTCACACAACTGGAAGTCGGTATTGGCCGATATTCTCAAAGCAATCGCCTTAAATTTTCTTGAACACTTGAACATCCTAATAGCTCCTCAATGTTTAAATTGCAAAACGGTTGAGTCATAAATAGCAAAGATATGCGTCATTAAATATTTTGAAAGATCAGGTGCATACGAGCAGACAAAGCAAGTAAGTTTTTCAGACTGCTTTTTGACCGAGTTTGTCATCGATCATAAAAACGGTTCGGTGGCGTAAGTGGCAAAGTGATGCGCTGACAAACAGATCGAAGGTTCGATTCCCAGCAGCGACTGATAATTTATTTAAATTTGTATACTCTGATACCGAAGATACGCATAGTATATTGGTTTTGTCGGATGTCCGTCAGGCCGTCCGTCTTCCGAAACGATATTAGATAGACTCTTGAAATCATTTGTGTAATGATTATAGCTATCTGCTTCAGATCAAGTTTCTTCCAAATTTATGCCACGCCCACTGGGAGGCGTCATGTCGATACATCTCAAATCCCAAGTCGCTTTAACGTCAATATCTCCCACAATTTTGAAGTAATTTGAAGTAACACAATTTGAATTAATAAAATTTGGTAGGTATATTGGTGGTGACCTCCCCAACAATTGGATCCTAAGTTAATCGCCACGCCCTTTATTACGCCCACCAGCCCCCCTCTGAAGTTATGACCCAAATACTCTGGTCTGAAATCGAAATTTATCGATAACTTTTGAACGGGATGAGTTATCGATAAAATTTTATAAACTTGATCTGTCCCGGGCCTACGAGAACTTATATTCCATATATGAAGTCTCTAGCTCTTGTAGTCTCTGATATCCGCGTGTTCATACAGACGGACGGACCGACGGACAGACAGACAGACGGACATGGCTAAATCGACTTGGCTGTTGATACTGATCAAGAATATATATACTTTATATGGTCAGAGATGCTTCCTTATGCCTGTTACATACTTTTGCACAAAACCATTATACCCTTTTTACCCATTTTTAATGGGTTCAGGATATAAAAAAACTAAATGCCACACTATAAGACGAATTTTTACAGCATATAAAAGTGCTGCAGTTGGCAGAGTGAAAATTGTCTAAAGGTTCGAAAAGAGTATAAAATCTTCGGCACGCCGAAGATAATCCTTTCCCACTTGTTTTAAAAGGTTTTCGTTGATTATGAACGTTCCAATGGTGCTTGTCTGTATTCGGTATTAATTTCGAATTCTGTACGTTTTTCATTATACCCTGAACCCATTAAAAATGGGTAAAAAGGGTATTATGGTTTTGTGCAAAAGTATGTAACAGGCATAAGGAAGCATCTCCGACCATATAAAGTATATATATTCTTGATCAGTATCAACAGTCGAGTCGATTTAGCCATGTCCGTCTGTCTGTCTGTCCGTCCGTCCGTCTGTCTGTATGAACACTCGGATATCAGAGACTACAAGAGCTAGAGACTTCATATTTGGAACATAAGTTCTCCTAGTCCCGGGACAGATCAAGTTTATTTCATTTTATCGATAACTCGTACCGTTTAAAAGTTATCGATAAATTTCGATTTCAGACTTGCGTTTTTGGGACTTAACTTCAAAGTTATAAAAGCTAGAGGCCCCAAATTTGGCATGTATAATCTCGAATAACATACACATGTAACAAATATTTCACTTTTTGGATACCCCCCCCCAAACCCTCCAAAAGTTCAAAAAACCCATTTTTGACCTTGCAATTTGGTTAGGTCACACATATTATTGACAATTGTTTGCCCCAAAAATTTCAATAAGATCGGACAATAAACATAGAAGTTATTTAAGATTTAACTTTCCATTGTGTGGGGCTCAGCGAAAAAGCAAGCTAACTGCTTAAACCGCTTGCACTGCTTGTACTGCTTGTACTGCAGCATGTGTGTGCTTAGATTAGTATGAATGATTGTAAGGACTGGGTTCAGGGTATCTCGTAGTCGGGCACTCCCGACTAGAGCACTCCTACTTGTTTAGTTTTGTCTATTTGGTTTGTTTTATTTAATTCTGTGTTACATTCTGGGGTTCCTGCGTATATGAAAGTATCTGCTGGTGTTCTATCTATTGTGTTGTGTTTAGTTTTATGGTTATAAGTATAAAGTATTATTTCGAGTCTAGTTAATTTATTTTCTGGATCTGAATCACTATTTATGATTCTGAGATTTTCGGTACCTGTTTTATGGAATCTTTCATCATCAGAGATGCCATTTTTACTTGTTGTGATATTTTTATCAACTCCTTTAGATTTTAAATATATTTGTAATGAAGCTCACATAAATGCTAAGACTTTATCTGCTTTTGTTTATTGTGTTTCCCCATTTCAATATAGATTTTAAGTAATACTATTTTGGCATCTAACGAATCTCTGCCTTTGACTTCGATTAGGGAGGCGAATTTAGAAGATATGTCTATGAACGATAAAAATTGTTTATTATCTACCATGTAAAGCGTATAACATATTTTTCTATTTTCAATGCTAACTTTGACATTAATAATGTTTTGAGTTAAGTTTTGGTATTCAGAGTAATAGTACTTTTCTTTAAATAACGAGGTGAGTTTTTCTATACCTGGGTGTAATAATTCATTATGAGTTTTACTGACGAATTCTTTAAGTTCTGCATATTTTTGGATGTCTGTTTGGATTTTAGTGGATTTCATTACCTTTGTTAGGTTACTGGGACTGATTATTTCTATGAAGACAGTTTAGAAAACTAAAAAGTCTGCATCGAGAAAATAGATTACGCTTTTCTTAGTGCATAAATATTCTTTTAGCATGGGTATTTGTCTTTTTCTTGTGCAATATTTGTATTTTGGTTTTATGAAAATAGTTTATTACCTTAACTTCGTTAAAATGTTTCTTCCAATTTGATTTCATTAGCAGCTCGACTCAATCGAATACTTTGAAATTTTCTTTTCAGAGCGTTTCTTGTTTTACTTAATTACATCAGTAAATTCTCCTTCATTTTAAATATTTTATCCGAACAGCTATAGAGCCGATCAAGAACAGCTTCCACAGAAAACAGCTTTTATAACAGCTGTTTTTTTTGAACAGGGCTGTTTTTTTATACTCTGATACCGAAGGTACTCATAGTATATTGGTTTTGTCGAATGTCCGTCAGGCCGTCCGTCTGTCCGTCTGTCTGTCTGGATGAACGCGCGTATTTCCGAAACGATATTAGATAGACTCTTGAAATCTTTTGCGTTATGATTATAGCTATCTGCTTCAGATCAAGTTTATTCCAAATTTATGCCACGCCCACTGGGAGGCTGGCAAATCGATAACATGTCGATACACCTCAAATCACAAATCGATTAAACGTGAATAACTCCCACAATTTTGAAGCTAGAGTAATCAAATTTGGTAGGTATATTGCTGGTGACCTCCCGAAAAAATTGGATCCTAGGTTAATCGGCCACGCCCATTATTACGCCCACCAGCCCCCTCCACCAGCCCCCCTCCAAAATTAATTTGAAATGCTTATATCTCCCGCAGTTTTAGAGCTAAAGTCACCATATTTGGAATATATATTACTGGTGACGTCCTCTACAGATTACAGAAACAAAATTTCGACCACGCCCACTCCCGCCCCCGTAATCGCGAAAATCGATATATATGAATGCACAATTCTATAACACGTGTATATTTCCCGCAATTTTGAAGCTAGAGTCCCCAAATTTGGAATTTAGACTAGGGCTGACCAGCCCAAAAGATTGCGTCCTGGATTTTCCGGCCACGCCCACTAGAACGCCCCCCAGCCACCCCGCCCCCACGAAACACGGAAGCCTATATCTCGCACAGTTTAAGAGCTAGGGCCACCAAAATTGGAGGATAGACTTATTGTCAGCCCCCCTAAAGATCGGCAAAAAATTTTGGGGCCCCGCCCCCTCCCGCCCCCAAAAATCGCGAAAATTTATATCTTCCACAGTTTTAGAGCTAGAGTCACCACAATTGGAGGATAGACTTATTGTCAGCCCCCCTAAAGATCGGCAAAAAATTTTGGGGCCCCGCCCCCTCCCGCCCCCAAAAATCGCGAAAACTTATATCTTCCACAGTTTCAGAGCTAGAGTCATTAAACTTGGAAGATAGAATTCTGGTCAGCCCCTCTAAATATCGGTAAAAAAATTTGGGGCCACGCCCCCTCCCTCCCCCAAAAATCGCGAAAATGTATATCTTCCACAGTTTTAGAGCTAGAGTCAAGAAATTTGTAAAATAGACTTCTTGTCACTCCCTCTAAAGATCGGCCAAATTTGGGGCCACGCCCCTTCCCGCCCCCAAAAATCGCGAAAGCTTATATCTTCCACAGTTTTAGAGCTAGAGTCACCAAAATTGGTAGATAGACTTCTGGTCACCCCCTCTTAAGATCGACCATGCCCCTCCCGTTCCCAAAAACTTGGAATGCCGATTTCGGGTCACCCATAAACCAGCAAAAATGTTCTGTTCACTTGCTTTCAGCTGTTCTTAAAATGGTATCAGAGTATTACGCAGTCGGCTCCGCCCGACTGCAACGTTCTCACTTAGTTTAAACAGCTTTTATTCAACTGTTTATACTCTTTTCGAAGAAAAAAGTATATTAAGTTTGTGCTGAAGTTTGTAACGCATAGAAGGAAGCGTCTGAGACCCCCAAAAGTTACTGCCAGTATGATAGAAAAACAAAACAAATTGATCTAGCCATGTCTGTCTGTCTGTCTGTCTGTATGTATGCAAACTAGTCCCTCAGTTTTTGAGCTATCACGTGCAACTTTGCACAGACACTTATTATTCAAGGGGACAGCACATTGGTCGGAGCCGAATGGATCGGACCACTATATCTTATAGCTGCCATACAACTCTAAGTCGGTTTTGGTCATAAATCCCATGTTTTCAAGGCTATCGCGATAAAACTTTGTACAGATACTTATTATTCAAAGAAACAGCACATTGGTCGGTGCCGGCCGGATCAGACCACTATATCTTATAGCTGCCATAAACTCTAAGTCGGTTTTGGTCATAAATCCCATGTTTTCAAAGCAATTGCCTTAAATTTCCTTGTACACTTGAACATCCTTATAACTCATCAATGGGTAAAATCGCAAATCGATTGAGTCATAAACAGCGAAGATATGCGTCATTAAATATTTTGAAAAAACAGGTGCATATGAGCAAACAAACCCAAGCGCAAGTAAGCTTTTGACAGTCTGCTCTTCAAGGCATTTTGTCATCGATCATCAAAACGGCTTGTGGCGTAAGGCGTAAAGAGCCGCGCTAACGAACGCAAGTTTCGCAAGTTCGAGTCTCGGCGGCGACTAATTATTAATTTAATACTTTTTTCTTTTTCTTCCTTTCAAATATATAGCTGTAATAAAATTAATTTGCTTCCAATGGCTTAGAACAAAAACAATGCCACGCGAAAAAACAAATGCTGACAAACGCGAGTTGCAGGTTGCAGGAAAACAAAACAAGTAAGCTTTTGTTAGTCTGCTCTTCAAGCGATTTTGTCATCGATCATCAGAACTGCCTGTGGCGTAAGGGATAAAGTGGCGCCCTGTCAAACGAAAGGTCTCGAGTTCGATCCTTAGCGGCGACCAATAATTATTTTCATTTTTTCTTATTCTGCTTTTCAAATATAAAATAACTGTAATCAAATTCATTTGCTACCAATGCCTTAAAACAAAAACAATGCCACGCGAAAAACAAACAAACAGTATAATCAAGTTTGTCAGCGATTTTTAAAACTGCTTGGTGTAAGCAGTAAAAAGCAAAACAAGCAAGCTTTTGACATTCTGCTGATCAAGCGATTTTGTCATCGATCATCAGAACTGCCTGTGGCGTAAGGGATAAAGATGCGCCCTGTCAAACGAAAGGTACAGGTTCGATCGCTAGCGGCGACCAATATTTATTTTCATTTTTTATACTCTGATACCGAAGGTACTCATAGTATATTGGTTTTGTCGAATGTCCGTCAGGCCGTCCGTCTGTCCGTCTGTCTGTCTGGATGAACGCGCGTATTTCCGAAACGATATTAGATAGACTCTTGAAATCTTTTGCGTTATGATTATAGCTATCTGCTTCAGATCAAGTTTATTCCAAATTTATGCCACGCCCACTGGGAGGCTGGCAAATCGATAACATGTCGATACACCTCAAATCACAAATCGATTAAACGTGAATAACTCCCACAATTTTGAAGCTAGAGTAATCAAATTTGGTAGGTATAATGCTGGTGACCTCCCGAAAAAATTGGATCCTAGGTTAATCGGCCACGCCCATTATTACGCCCAGCAGCCCCCCTCCAAAATTAATTTGAAATGCTTATATCTCCCGCAGTTTTAGAGCTAAAGTCACCATATTTAAAAAGTTTATATATATCTGGTGACGTCCTCTACAGATTACAAAAACAAAATTTTGACCACGCCCACTCCCGCCCCCGTAATCGCGAAAATCGATATACATGAATGCACAATACGATAACACGTGTATATTTCCCGCAATTTTGAAGCTAGAGTCCCCAAATTTGGAATTTAGACTAGGGCTGACCAGCCCAAAAGATTGCGTCCTGGATTTTCCGGCCACGCCCACTAGAACGCCCCCCAGCCACCCCGCCCCCACGAAACATGGAAGCCTATATCTCGCACAGTTTAAGAGCTAGGGCCACCAAACTTTGAGGGTAGACTTCTGGCCAAGTCCTCTAAAGATCGGACAAAAAATTTTGGGGCCACGCCCCCGCCCGCCCCCAAAAATCGCGAAAATGTATATCTTCCACAGTTTTAGAGCTAGAGTCAAGAAATTTGTAAGATAGACTTCTTGTCACTCCCTCTAAAGATCGGCCAAATTTTTGGGGCCACGCCCCCTCCCGCCCCCAAAAATCGCGAAAGCTTATATCTTCCACAGTTTTAGAGCTAGAGTCACCAAAACTGGTAGATAGACTTCTGGTCACCCCCTCTTAAGATCGACCATGCCCCTCCCGTTCCCAAAAACTTGGAATGCCGATTTCGGGTCACCCTAACACCAGCAAAAATTTTCTGTTCACTTGCTTTCAGCTGTTCTTAAAATGGTATCAGAGTATTACGCAGTCGGCTCCGCCCGACTGCAACGTTCTCACTTGTTCTTATTCTGCTTTTCAAATATAAAATAACTGTAATCAAATTCATTTGCTACCAATATCTTAGAACAAAAACTGTACAACGCGAAAAAAAAGATCAGATAATTGAGTTTGTCAGCGCATTTAAAAACTGCTTGGTGGTGTAGGTATTAGAGTGCTGCACTGACAAACGGGGAGATACGGTTCAAATCCCAGCCGTGACATATTGCTTTTTATTTTTTTTTTTAAATTTTTTTTTTCAAATATATATCAAATAGCCTGAATTCAATAATTTAAAAGAAAAACTTAAATTTATATTTATTTATTTTTTTATTGTCGACTATTGACAGTCGACACAAAAGAGTTTATATAAAACTATAAAACATTTATAGGTATATTAAAAATGTACATAAAATTTAAAAAATTAAATTAAAGATAAAAAGTTAAAATTACGTTAAGTTCTGGGGATATCAATAACAAAATTAAAACATTGGTCCAACATTTGTTGCAAGGATTGGGGAAAACCCAGAAAAACCCAATCAAACCAAAAATAAAAAAATAAAAAAAATTTTTTTAATAAGTTTGTTAATATAGAAAAGAGAAAAAAGATATTTGTTTTGAGTTAAAGAGAAAAAAAGAGAAATAGATGATAGAGAGAGAAGAAAAAAGAAAAGTAAAGGAGCGAAATAAAGATATAGTAAGAAAACAAAAGGGAAAATAGATTTAACTAAACACGGGCAGAGGAGTCCCGTAAATACAAAAGAATATAAGATTTTATTAATGGGAGAGAGAGCTCAACCGAGATTACATTAAAAACGTTATTGTAGTCCTTGCAAAGAACACGAAGCGGATTGTGCAAAGCGTAATCAGTCGTACATGAAGGTAAAATCAAGGGGACGTACTTTCTAGTTGGCCTACTAGGAACAAAAAAGTTTAGGCGAGCTAACAGAAAGGAAGAATCTATGTCGCCGTTAATTAACTTGTGTAGGAAGACAACACCAAGCGTTGTTCTACGGTTAAGTAACGACGGAAGATTAATAAGTAAAAGCCTACTGGAATACGATGGCAAACGGAGATTGGGATCACAGTTAAGTCCACGTAAGGCAAAGAGCAGAAATTGCTTCTGTACGGATTCTATTCGCTCTTGGAAGTTTTGGTACTGCGGACTCCAAATACATGAGCAGTATTCAACGATAGGACGAACTAGAGAAACATAGAGCAGTTTTGTAGTGAAAGGATCATTAAATTCTTTCGACCATCGCTTAATGAAGCCAAGTACACCTTTGGCCTCATTAGTGATAGTCGACATATGCAGATTAAAGGAAAGCTTGTTATCAAAAAGGACTCCAAGGTCTTTAACTGTAAAAATACGTTGCAATGGAACATTGTCAATCGTATAAGTGGTTAAGTCGGGTCTAGTCCGACTAAAAGTCATGAACATACATTTAGAACAATTTAGCTGCAGTTGATTGGCCGAACACCAGCGCTGCATAGAGTTCAAATCATCTTGCAGATGAGTATGACACAAGGGATCGGTTTACGAAAAAATAAGTTTCACATCATCTGCGTACATAAGAATACGAGAGTGTGATACAATCGAAGGCAGGTCATTAATGTAAAGAGTAAACAATAAAGGTCCAAGATGACTACCTTGAGGTA
This sequence comes from Drosophila flavopinicola, assembly GCA_035042425.1. Lineage (NCBI taxonomy): Eukaryota > Metazoa > Arthropoda > Insecta > Diptera > Drosophilidae > Drosophila > Drosophila flavopinicola. Next base: position 187,280 of record JAWNLL010000265.1, on the reverse strand, counting down.
CACCAGAAGTAACGTGAACCATTTTCGAGGTAGTCGACCTAAGCAATACTCTTTGAGTGCGACCTTTCAAATAGGTGGCAATCCATAAAAGAAATGAGGGAGGGAATCCTAAACAATCAAGCTTATATAGCAATATATCATGGTTAACAGAGTCAAATGCTTTACTGAAGTCAGTATATATAACGTCAGTTTGCATTTTCGATAGAAATGCATCATTTACCAGGGAGGTAAATTCAAGCAAGTTGGTCGTAGTGGACCGACTCTTAATAAAACCATGTTGGGCAGGGGAAATAATCGACTTACAGAGATGTTGCAAAGTCGAAGTAAGGATTTTTTCAAATAATTTTGGGATGGCTAATAACTTTGCAATACCTCTATAATTCGAAATATCTGACTTCCCACCTTTTTTATGTAAAGGAATCACAAACGATTCCTTTCATATAGATGGGAAGACTGCAGAATCAAGAGATAGATTAAAAAGCTTTAGCAATGGTTGAATAAGCGAATTACAGCACTCCTTGAGCACACAACTAGGGATGTTGTCAGGCCCTGGAGAGAAAGAAGATTTTAGAGATTTAATAGAAGATAGAAGTGAAGTGTTAGAGATGGTTGGGGTAAATAGGTGGTTAGAAGGCGAAATTTGAAAATGATAAGACACATTAGTAGGGGTGACAGAGGAATAGGTTGACTGAAAAAATTTAGCAAATAGGTCAGAAGCAGCAGAATCATTACTAGCTTTTTCCATCCCAAGAAAAACGAAGAAAGCAAACCAGAAGATTTGCGCTTGGAATTCACAAAGTTGTAAAATTGTTTAGGATTCTGACTAAACTGACGTTTGCAGCGAGCAAGATAATTCTCATAGCATTGAGAGTTTAGAAGAAAAAAGTTTGACTTGGCTATAGAATATTTAGACAAATCGAAATTGGAGCCAGACTTCTTAAATTTTTTAAAACACTTTGATTATTGGTTTTTTAAATAAGAAAGTCTTGGCGTGAACCATGGTGGTTTCTTTAAACCAGATGTTCGAACGTATTTTGGTATACAAACGCCAAAGAGCGCATATATGTTTTCGTAGAATCTTTTAATAGCTACATCTATATCAACAGCGTTGTCTAAAAAAGACCGATCAGTTGAATAAATAAGCTGATTAAGTAGGGTGTAATTCCCCTTACGAAAACAAAATATTGGGTTACTTGAGGCTGGTGAAGGTAAGGCGGAAGCCTTTGAAAGGAAAGAGAAATTTCTATAGTGGGATGGTAAGAATCTTCAGGGACAGTTACTGGAGGTGACCTAGACACAGAAGCACTGGGACAGTCATTGATAAAAACGAGATCAAGTATTCTATTCAATTGGTTATGAATTGAATTGATCTGAAACAACGAAAGATCAAACATGCCATCAAGAAAATCATGCTGAGCTGACGGAATAAGATAATTTGTGCTGCTGAAAAATGACCATATGATATTTGGCAGATTAAAATCGCCTAAAACCACAAAAAGGTCATTATCACGCACATGGGTAGAAACTTCTCTGATATAAGATATGTGTCTCATATAAACTTGAATATCAGAAGATGGAGGGATATAAGAGCAAGTAATAAAAAGAGCCATTGATGGGAATATTACTTTAACAGCAACAATTTCTACATCAGCGGGCATAGTAAAATTAAAAATTTCCGATTGGAGCGTGGCTTTAATGGCAATTAGAACACCACCACCTCTAGTCGGCCGGTCGCGTCTATAGATATTAAAATTATTTGAAAAAATTTCGCAATCAGAAACAGTAGTGTTTAACCAAGTTTCAGAGAAAGCGATAATATCTGACTCAAAAGATGTGCTATTAGAGAATAGACTTTTGAGTTTAGACATAAGGCCTCTAACATTCTGATATTGAATGGTAGTTAAATCGGAATTTAGTTTTTTGAAGGATTGCTGGATGACGAACTACCAGCTGGAAGAGAGACAGGAGGAGGGGTGTTACGATTTTTGGGTTTAAATTCGTGAACAATCATGTTTGGTGGCCAAAATTTTGGGTCACAAATTATATGGAAAGTGTCATTCGAAACACTTATTTTGAAAGACGCTATTTCAAGAGGTGAAGAAAAATTAAATTTGGTAACTTATACGCTAACGGTAGTTTTGCTAGCAATATATGAGACTATAGAGTCTGAAGTAGTATCAGAAGCAAGCCTAGATATGAAAACTTGCTTCCTAGCGGCAACCACATTTAAAACTGGTGGTTGCGCTGAAATTGCAATATTATTGTTGTTAATTTCAGTAGTAATTGGGCTATGAGAAGTTCTGCGTTTCCACCGAGAAGCAACTCGAACCGATGTAGAAAGATCTACAGAATTTGGTATAATATGATTCACTGGGGTCGGTATAATGGAGGGATGGAGAAGGAGACAAAGAAAGTATAGGCGAAACGTCCACATTATTGGGAGTTCCCAAAAGTATGGGAGTAGCCTGGACAGCGGTAGAAGGCACAGATACAGGCACACTTAAGAAGTGCGACTCTAACTGGCGAGCAGGTGGGGACTCAAATTTATATTGGCTAAGCAGTTCAGCGCTTGAATCAATATCATTCGCCAGAAGCTGTAGCCACAGTCTGCAATTTAGTAAACTGATTTCTCACGGAATTATACATTCGTGAAAAATCAATTTGTATGTCAATGCATATTGGGCACGACCACTTCAAGCCACCGCTGCCTTTTTTAGCAATTGCGGTGACTTTGTCACATTCGCGACCAGTAAGTCCTGCACATTTAGCATGCATAATATTATCACACAACCAACAAAAAATAAATTGTGGCTGTGCAGCATCTTCAGCCTGCTTAAAAGTGCAATTTTGTTTGCAACACGACATATTGACTACTGGGGTTAAATACAAATATAATACAAGAATGTGCGAGAGCGCAAGTATAAAGAAATCGCAAAAATTGAAGCGAGCTAAACGAAAGAGCACTCAAGTTTCACTCAAATCTAGAGTAAATACACGAATAATGCGTTTGAAGAACAAAACAACAACAAAAAGTTAGGTGAGCGCGATGCACAAAGAGAATATGCACAGGCGAACACACGCACAAACAGATGCTTGCAAACGAAAGCACCGAAAACAAGATAAGCGAAAAAAAAGAGCACAAACAACAAGTGCAGAACTGACGCCGCGTTAATAAATTGAATAATTACTATTATTCGATGCACAGCTGATAAAACTTTGCACAAAAACCAAAGCGTTGTCACTTGACCACAATATTGAGACAATATTAGATAATTAAATGCTTAAACAGCGTTAGGAAAAAATAAAAATTGCAGAGCACAAAAAAAACACGACAATTACACTCAAACTGAGATCTTTCTCTCTATGATACCAACTCTTAGAGCAAAAAAATACAAAATACAAAAAATACAAAGCGCGTACTATCAATTTCGACACCGTTAAGCTCATATCGAACTTCACCAAAAAGATATGTGACGTAATTATTGATGATGTAAATATAAAAGTTATATTAATTAAAATAAAATAATGAAAAAGTAAAATAAAATATCTTGAAAAGTAAATTTCCTGATCCATCCTCATAGATATAAAAGATAAATAACTTTATTTTATAGGAATAGATTTCTGTTTCGAAATCGTTCTAATCGAAATAAAAATGATATTTAAACATGAAACTAAATGTATTTCTATGATATGATAGTTTTCTTAAATGCAAAAAAAGGCTGACCTATATCGGCGGACAGCAAACCAAGCAAGAGTACAATCAGAAAGCGTAGTGTTGGATTTCTGGTAGAGGCAATGGAACGTCTCCCAGAAGGGCAGGTGGACGTTCAGCCTTATACCGGAGCTGTGGGATGTGAATTGGTAGGAAGCATGGAGCAGTCAACTTCGCGCTTACCTAGCTACTCAGCGGACATGGTTGCTTCAGGAGCTATCTGCACCGCTTCGGTCATGAAGTTGACCCAACCTGCAGCTGGTACCAAAATGGAAGCGGTGACAACAGCCTCATTATAAACAGCCCTGTTAAAAAAAAGCAGCCCTATTAAAAAAACAGTTATTATAACAGCTGTTTAAAAAAACAGCCCTGTTCAAAAAAAAAACAGCGGGAATAAAAGCTGTTTTCTGTGGAAGCTGTTCTTGATCGGCTGTTCGGATGAAATATTTAAAATGATGGAGAATTAACTAATATAATTAAGTAAAACAAGAAACACTCTGAAAGGAAAATTTCAAAGTATTCGATTGAGTCGAGCTGCTAATGAAATCAAATTGGAAGAAACATTTAAACGACGTAAAAGTAATAACTATTTTCATAAAACCAACATACTAATATTGTACAAGAAAGTGACAAATACCCATGCTAAAAGAATATTTATGCACTAAGAAAAGCGTAATCTATTTTCTTAGCGATGCAGACTTTTTAGTTTTCCAAACTGTCTTCATAGAAATAATCAGTCCCAGTAACCTAACAAAGGTAATGAAATCCACTAAAATCCAAACAGACATCCAAAAATATGCAGAATTTAAAGAATTCGTCAGTAAAACTCATAATGAATTATTGCACCCAGGTATAGAAAAACTCACCTCGTTGTTTAAAGAAAAGTACTAGTACCCTGAATACCAAAACTTAACTCACAACATTATTAATGTCTGTCAATCTTGCAACATTGCTAAAACAGAACACAGAGACACAAAGTTAGCATTGGAATTAATTCCAGAAACGTTCAATCCTATAGAATACAAGTAAGAGTGCTCTAGTCGGGAGTGCCCACTAGGAGATACCCTGAACCAAGTCCTTACAATCATGCATACTAATCTAAACACACACATGCTGCAGTTCAAGCAGTACAAGCAGTGCAAGCGGTTTAAGCAGTTAGCTTGCTTTTCACCGAGCCCCACACAATGGAAAGTAAAATCTTTAAAAACTTCTGTGTTTATTGTCCAATATTTCTGAAATTTTTAGGACATAACATTGGCTATGAAATGTGTAACCAAACCAAATTGCAAGGTACCTTCAAAAATGCGTTTGTTAAAATTTGGGGGAAATTGGGGGGTGGTATCCAAAAAGTGAAAAATTTGTTACTGTGTATGCTATTCGAGATTATACATGCCAAATTAGGGGCCTCTTGCTCTTATAACTTGTAAGTTATATCCCAAAAACGCTGGTCTGAAATCGAAATTTATCGATAACTTTTGAACGCGAGTTATCGATAAAATAAAATAAACTTGATCTGTCCCGGCACTACGAGAACTTATATTCCAAATATGAAGTCTCTAGCTCTTGTAGTCTCTGATATCCGCGTGTTCATACAGACAGACGGACATGGCTAGATGGACTCGGCTGTTGATACTGATCAAGAATACATATATACGTTATATGGTCGGAGATGCTTCCTATGACTGTTACATACTTTTGCACAACTTTAACTGATTTAACTTCCATAGTGTAGAGCTCAGTGAAGAAGATATCTAGCTGCCTAAGCTGCTCGCACTGCTTACAACATGTGTATGTTTGTTTGTACACTGACTGGTTAGTATGAATGAATGCAAGGACTGGGTTCAGGGTATCTTCTAGTCGGGGACTCCCGACTAGAGCATCGTCAATGTACCGAGTCAAAACATCTAGCCTACACTCAAACTCCAATATCTCAATTTTGCCTGTGTACGGCTTGACAAACTTTTTTATGCGCAGAATGTCCTTCGCAACATTTGTGTGAAACTCTAGCAATGTGTCTGCTTTAATTGAGTTGGCTTCTGGACTAAAGCCGAGCTCTTGGATGGATATACATAAGTGCTCTTTGCCCTCTTGCTAGGCATGGCGTATCGGACTGGAGGTACTAGCGATAGTAATCAAAATGCAAAGAAATAGTGGCACTATATACATACTGATGTGTGTGCGCTGCTTTGACATTTGATGTCAATATCGCTCGCAGCCAAACGAACCAATATATTAAGACAGTCCCAGATACACTTGCTCTAGCGTTAGTAGCTAATATACAGAACCGTCCTGTTATATTAGTCTCATATACTTGTAATATTAGTAACAGTTACCTTTTCTTATACACTGGCAGTGCCTTCTCATAACAGTAAACATATGTACAGTGACTCACTAAAGTATTCGTTGCTAACCATATGGAGCAGAAACCCAAGTATTTCACCATCTTGGCAAATACTTTTTTATATTTTTTTTACTGCATTCGTAGAATTATGTTTCCGAAAGGCAATGCAAAATACCATGGTAGGAGCAGCTGAAAAGCTGGTGGAACCTAACATTTTTGCTGGTGTATGGGTGACGGCGTTTGTGGTCGTGGTTTGACCGTTGTGTAAGCTTTACAGAAATCTACCTTTCTAGTTTTGTGATTCTAACTCTAAGACTGTGGGAGATATGGATTTTCCCGATTTTTAGGGGCGGGAGTGGTCGTGGTCGAAATTTGATTATATGATCTGTAGAGGACGTCACCAGTAATATATATTCCAAGTATGGTGACTTTAGTTCAAAAATTGCGGGAGATATAGGCATTTCCAATTAATTATGAAGCTGGTACGCTACTAGTGGGTGTGGCTGGGTAACCTAGGACCCAATTATTTGGGGAGGTCACTGGCAATATACCTACCAAGTCTGACGCATATATATTTTGACATAGTTAATAACTTTCTTAATGAGCATTGAAAACATTTAAAATAAATATGGTGTAAAGATATGTTTATTTATTTTCAAAATATATGAAAAAATATTACAAAAGTATTTTAGTAAGAATAATGTTTAAGCAGCAGCTAACATTAATTAATTGCCAGTTGGCAATAAACAAATGATTTGGTGATTTTAATAGAATACGATTGAAAGATAACCGCAAAATTTGACTGATTTTTTCTTTAGCAATGTTTCTGCATTTTATTTGTTTCAGTTAAGTGACAGAGGCAGAGAGTGTATGCTGTCTTGGCAGAGGGCCAGAGAGCAGCAGCTGTTAATAAGCATGTTCAGTTTTTACAATTCAAATGCCTTAACATCGGCCACGTTGAATGTCCGTAGAGCTTCAAATATTAATTGGTAAGGGAGCCAACCGATTGATTAGTCCTGACGCTGGCCACTCGCACTCCTCCATCCGTGCTTTTCGTCGTCTCCTCCACTACCCCCAACATCCATTGCTGTGGTGGAGCGTTGTCCTCGTGGAACACGACTACGGTCCCGACGCTGATGTTGGGCTGGCCGACTGCCATCTTTTGGCGCTTCTGCAGGCTCAGTAGGTAGTCTTTGGGCCAGTTGACCAAGAACCGCTGCTTGATGCGGCAGATCAGCTGCCACCATTGCAAGTATGTCGGCTTGCTTTCTGGGCCGAGCCTTGTGGGCGCGGATGGCAGCGCTACGAGCGTTGTCCCGACGAGCAGTTGCGCTGGCGTTATCGTCTCGCCGTCGTTGGGATTGGCCCAACATCATTGTCGAGACCGTAGTACTGTTCCACGCAGACAACGCTCCAGCACAAAACAAATTGATCTAGTCATGTCCGTCTGTCTGTCTGTCTGTTTGTATGTTTGCAAATTAGTCCCTCAGTTTTTGAGCTATCGTGATAAAACTTTGTACAGAGACTTATTATTCAAGGAGACAGCACATTGGTCGGAACCGGCCAGATCGGACCACTATATAGCTGCCATACAACTGGAAATCGGTTTTGGCCATAAATCCCATGTTTTCAAAGCTATCGCAATGAAAATTTGCTAAGATACTTATTATTCAAAATGTCAGCACATAGATCTGAGCCAGCCGGATCGGACCACTATATCTTGTAGATGCCATACAACTGGAAAAAAATTTAATATTCTCAGAACAAAAAAAATATATGCCACGCGATAAAATGAATTATTACAGCATATGAAAGTGTTGCAGTTGGCAGGATGAAAATTTTCTAAAGGTTCGAAAAGAGTATGAAATCTTCGGCATGCCGAAGATAATCCTTTCCCACTTGTTTTGTTCTAAGACATTGGTATCATATGAATTTATCTTTACATTACAGTTATTTTATATTTGACAGAAAAAAATTAGAGACAAGAGTGCTCTCGTCGGGAGTGCCCGACTAGGAGATACATTGAACCCAGTCCTTCCATTCATTCATACTAATCTATCAGTGTGTATACACACAAACACACACATGCTGCAGTGCCTTTTCACAATTGAAAGTAAAGTCTTACATAACTTCTGTGTTGATTGTCCGAACTTTTTTAAATTCTTAGGACGTAACATTGGCTATAAAATGTGTGACCAAACCAATTTGCAAAAGTCATACCTTCAAATATTTTTTTAACTTTTGGGGGGATTTGGGGGTGGTATCCAAAAAGTGAAATGTTTGTAAAATGTGTATGATATTCAAGATTATACATGCCAAATTTGGAGCCTAGCTATTATATCTTTTAAATTATTGCCCAAAAACGCTAGTCGGAAAACGAAATGTGTCGATAACTTTTGATCGGGACGAGTTGTCGATAAAATGAAATTAAGTTGATCAGTCCCGGGACTACGAAAACATATATTTCAGACATGAAGTCTCTAGCTCTTATTAAAAGAAATTGATCGATAGCTTTTGAACAGGACGAGTTATGGATAAAATGAAATAAACTTGATCTGTCCCGGGACTACGAGAACTTATACTCCACATATGAAGTCTCTAGCTCTTAAAGTCTCTGATATCCGCGTGTTCATAAAGACAGACGGACATGGCTAGATGTACTCTGCTATTGATACTGATCAATAATATATATTTATATGGTCGGAGATGATTCCTTAAGCCTGCTACATACTTTTGCAGAGCTTCATTATACCCATTTTACCCATTTTTAATGGTTTAAGGGTATAAAAACCAAAGGCTTTATTATAAATCAATTGTAAAGCCACATATATGTTCTTGAGTCCTCGCCAAACGCAACATTTCATTCCGGTGCTTTTAACAAAATGAATAGAGCAAATCTTAACTTTTAACTCGTACTCTGTAAAAATGATGCGTTTTATTTAACAAATAAGAAACAAAAATTTATTTATATATATATTAGATTATCATATATTACAAGTAAGAATGCTCTAGTCGGGAGTGCCTGACTTGAGATACCCTCAACCCAGTCCTCACATACATTCATAACATACAAAAACACACATGATGCAAGCAACGCAAGCGTTTCGGTAAGTAGTTCCTTGGCCGAGGTATAGATCCCAGTCTGACCAAGGCCGGATTACAAGAATATTTGTATGCCCCTGGGCCGTTGAAATGAGAGTTAGTTATGATCCCTAAATTACACTTGGGGCTGTCTCCGTTTATGCAAATCTTCACCACCCGGAAGCTCAACTATTCTGGGCCGAGCTAGAAGCTCGTATACCCACCGCCTAACCATGCCGGGCTAGAGCCAAGTACATACCTACTGCTATTGCTGGGCTAGAGAAACACACATGCCGACTAATTGTGCTGGGCCAGAGCCAAGTACACACCTACTACTAGTGCTGGACTACAGAAACACACATGCCGACTAATTGTGCTGGGCTAGAGCCACAAACACGCGAATCGGTGCTGGGCTGTTTCTCCTTATGAGACGGTGCGGCGGTTGTTCGGTCGATCTCGACCGGCCGAAGGAAGGATGGTTCTCTTTTTGCGACGTATGTGCTTGATCGTGCGGAAGAATAATCCATCTCCTTTTCGGTCGCGCGTCAAATTCGGCCGACTGGAGGAGGCTCGCTCTCCTTTCGTTTGGACGCAGGGGCCTTTTCCCTGGCCCGTATATGTCGGACGTTCTGGGCCAAGTGAGGCCCGATCTGCCGCTGGTCGTCGTCCGTGGTTGGATGATCGGGTGTCGGATGGCTGGGTGTGGGCGGCATCTCTTGACCAGACGACGCTGTGGTCATACCAGCGCCTACCGGAGTCACAACCCTTCTGCCGGGGACACTACACGCGTCTGTGTCATCTGCTGGCAGCGGCTGAGGTAATGCCAACAAGGGGGATGGCGAGGCTGGCTCTATCACGTAAGGTGGTGAATTCCTGGCTTTCGGGCACTCAATGATGATACTCGTCGTCTAAGACGCTACCATTTTTAATTTCCCCCCAACCTAGTATGATCGAGTTTCTCTGGTTCGTCTGTAGGCTCGCCGTGCTGATGGTATGGTTTGAGTTGTGGAACATTGCAAGCACGCCTCCTCCTCCGCTCGCATTCTTGAACCAGCTGAACGATATTAGGCGATACGAACTTCGCTACTCGATAAGAGCCGTCGCTTTAGAGAAGCAGAACAGGCGTAACAGCACCAGCGACTTGAAGGATGTTATCGACTCTCGTCGATGTAGATTGTATTGCCGACCCTGGTCTTGGGAAGCACACTGTATGTTGCTGTGGGCAATATTTGATGATATTTTTTGACCTTGCGGTTGTTTGGGGGTGCTCGCTGATCCTGGCGTCAGCTCGTCATATAGTGCACCGGGAGACGGGGCTCCCATTACTGAATTGGGAAAGCCGAAGAGAAACTAGTGGAGTCCGCAATGCTGGAGTTTATGGCCTATAAAATTTCTGCGAGTAAGAACTTTGATGGTCATGGATGAATTGTTCCACCATCGTTTCACTTTGCGGTTTGTCTTTTCCATAGGGTTTTTCTAGGGGCAGTATGGCGCAGTGTACTGTATCTCCACTCCGAGAGATTTCGTGACTTAAACGCTCGACGCAAATTTACGGGGGACTCCAAATCGACACAGTATCCGTTCTCTGAATGCTGTTTGTATGAGCTCCACCCACTTGGAAAATACGTTATGAAAAACCAAGAGAATCGTGTTCTCATGCTTGAAGCGCGGTAACCAACCAACCAAATCCGCACATAACTGCATCCATGGCTCTGCCACTTGAGGTGACGGGTGAGCATTCGGCCTACTAGCTTGAACTGCTCGACCATGAACTTCTGATACGTTTCACAACACTTCACGTACCGAGCCGCGTCCCCAAACATCCCAGGCCAATAATACCGTTGTGCCAACCACGAAATCGTCTTGCGCATTCCTTGGTGCCCTATTGTTGGCGCGTCGTGACATTCTTCTGGGACCAGGGCACATAGTCTTAATCGTCGGCACGGTATCATAAATGACGGTATAAATTCCCGTTTTTCACCACGAAGCCGGTGAACTTTTCAGGGTTTTGGGCGATGCGCTCCAGCATCAAGGATATCCATCCGCAAGGGGATTCCTCCTCCACTGCCTACTGAAACGTCTCTAGAGGCTGCCTGAACAGCGTATCGGCCACCACATTAAGTTTTCCTTTTCATGTGCCATGTGGGCAGTTATTACATCAACCATGTAACACCTCATTTTCCGTATTGACCTAATATGGCCAAGCACTCCTTTTTCGTGTATGAATAATTGATCTCAGCGATCAGCAGCTTACGACTGTCATAGGCAATTACACGCTCCTGGCCACCTATATGTTGCGTCGAAATCGCGCCTAGATCATGATCGCTTGCGTCTCTCTGAAGAACAAGCTTCACGGAAAAGCCGGGACACGCGAGAACAGGGGCAGTCAACAAACTATCCTTCAAAATATCCAAAGCTGCCAGCTTTATATAGAAGAGCCGTCATTGGTTGAATGATATACTCAAAATTATTATTTATTCGGCCCCCGGCACTAAATCACTAAATTTACAATTGCACGTGTGCCATCACTCTCCCTACGTGAAGACTTGGAGGTAAAACTAAATGATTTGTAAAAAAACAAATGTGTTTTGATTCTAATCAACAATTAATAAAAAAAAACCCTTAATTGAGTGACCGACGTAACATTTCCACAAAGAAAAAAATATTATATTTTATTTATTTATACTGAGGGAGGACCCCTACGCGAGCATATACTGCGCACGCATAGCCGCGGTGCGTCCCGTTACTTTTCTCCCACTTAGCAGTGCAGTCGCGACGTATCTACTTCGCTCGCTATCGCTCGCCTTTTTTACAACCAAGATCTCGGTAAGCTCTAAACAGAGACTTGAAAAAGTATCACTATGTTTTGGGATTTGGAGGATGTTCCAATGAAACCAGACAACGAGTTTGATTTCTTCCGTTAAGGCAACTTCATTGGCACCACCTCAATAAATAGAAGCGGAAGTTACACTGTGACACTACCATTCAAATATCCACATCAGTTACATATGGGACACTCCAGATCCATGGCACTAACTTAATTAATCAGAAACGAAAGAAAAATTATATTTTTTTGCAGTAGCAGTCAATCTCCGTTATCCATGAGTACCTGTGATGGGTCACATGAAACAGGTGCCTTCCGTCACCGATCGCAACTCCTTCTATTTACCCCATCATGCTTCAAACCCAATAGCACCACCATAAAAGAACGTATTCTGTTCAACACCTTAAGTACATTTTCGAATTCAATTCCGATGTTCCAAAAATGTATCGTAAAATCCTAGTAGCCCGTGCAACATACACCCTTCCAACGAATAATTTTTCGCAATCATGCTGGAGAACTGTTCGACTTTGAATTATGGACAGTCACTTTTGGTGTTAGCTTTGGCCCCTCCTTAGCAATACGTTTATTGCAACACCTTGCCAAGGACTACACTCCCCAATGCGAACATAATCCTGCTCAATAGTATGTATTTTGATGATTTTGTAGGGGTTTTTCAAACTCAACAAGAAGCAATTACCGCTATCCAAGAACATCGAGATCAAATCAACTCCGCATGGGTTTCCACTCCGAAAATGGTCAGCAAACCATAAGATTGCGGTGAAGCACATCTCAAAAGATCACAGATTTCGTGAATATTTTTTAGAAATTGATGAGTCATGTATCGCGAAGACTATCGGCATTTGGTGGCAAGCAGAATCTGACGAATTCTTTTTTGTCCTTTCTCCACTGTCAACGAAGCAATCATTTACGAATCGTGAGGTTCTATCACCGATTGCGAAGCTATTCGATCCAGCAGAATGGTTGGCTCCTTTCATCGTTAGGGCTAAGATTTTCGTACAAGAAATATGACGTCACGAAATAGGCAGCGATGTTTTCTTAACGGCGGAACTCGTCAAAAGTTGGCAAGAATTGCTTTCCAGCTATCTGATATGAAAAATCCGTATTCCCCGATGGATTAGTTTCCAAAAATAGTCCAAACTAAAATATCATGGGTTTTTTTCGGCATCACAGCGAGTCAACGGCGCTGCAATCTATGCTCGCATAAAATGGCATGAACAGGTATCCGTTCATCTCCTCACTGCCATGACCAGAGTAGCTTCGGTAAAACAATCTCGCTGGCACTATTAGAACTATGTAAAGTAGTCCTAGTCAGTGAACTATCCTCAGCACTTCTTCCGCCAAGTGAGAATCACAACTCCTCTATCTGGACGAATTCCACTATCGTCCTTGCATGGCTAAGCAAACCATAGTTTGCATAGACAACCTTCGTGGCAAAAAGAGTGACGAAGTTCAATAAAGCCAAACACGCTGATATCTGAAGTTCAAGCCGAAGACAATCCTGCCAATCTGGCCATCAGAGAAGTTTCATCCTCAGAGCTAGTTGCCAATCTTCTGTGGTGGCAGGGACCTAAGTGGTTGCAACTCCCTCAACAATAATGACCTTCTCTGCACGAGCTAGTTCCTGAGACAAACGATGTATAAAGTCCCATTAAAAGTCATCTTGCAAGGGCACTACTAGAATCTGATATCCTTGAACGCTTTCAAAAATCAATAGAGAAGTACTCAGGGTTTGCATATCCAAAGGAGTACAAGTGCTTGCTCGACCAAATTCAAAATTCGAGAATCATCCTAAATTTAGACCCGCTTCTTGATATTTTATAAACGCACGGATGGATTAGCTGCATCCAATCATACTCCCATAGTCATGCGCATTTACCCGCCACCCCATCCAAATTACGCTTGCTCGGTGGAAGCTAGCTAAAGAGGCTTCAAATGCACCGAATGGGCCAATTGATCAAAGAACTGGTCACATTTTCCAGCTCATTCACGTATACTGGTGTCGATTTTGCAGTTACTTTCGATATACAAAATTACATAGGACGAGCATTCCCACTCCAAATGCATTCCAAAAACGGCGCAAAGTTTGTTTAGGAACCCGCATACAATAATCAGAATATAATCTGGCATTTCAACCCCCAATGCCTCCTCACATGGGAGGTTCATGGGAAGTGGGTGTGAAGAGTTTCAAATCTCTCTTTTATCAATCGATGGTCATTCTCAAATACACATTTGAAGAGCTCTCCACTTTTCTCTGTCGAAAAGAAGCCTGCATGCTCCTGGTCCACTTCATTCGTGTCAGAAGACCCTACTGATTTGGTCGCTTTGACTCTTGGTTACTTTCTGATCGGCACACTATAGCTTTCCATTCCTGAGCCATAAATAAAGGAATCCGCAATGTCAATTCTGAGTCGATGACAGCGCTTGAAAGCACTGACTCAACAGTCACGTCAGCGCTGGAAACAGGAGTACTTTATGGAGTTACAAACTCAGAATCATCAAAAGTCAGTAGCCAAGCTTATCCTCCTTCCCATCGACTCCAATATTAAAGTCCAAAAGTAAGAGTCTCCGTAATCCTAGCTAACTCGCATGTTGCCTGCTGAGAAGCGTCTCCAAACAGTCCTCATCAACAAATATATATATATATTGCCATATTGCCTTGCACATCGATTACACCCACACATCACCACATTCCCGCACTTAAAAGACCTAATTACTTTTGCTATGTACAGACGAGAGCCGACTGCTCTCGTATTCGTTATTATCGAATAACTTAACAATAACAAAGTGTATTACGCAAAATACAACAAGTAAGGGTTATCTAGTCGGGGGTGCCCGACTAGGAGATAATCTAAACCCTGTTCTTTCATTAATACTTACCTATCAGTGCACATACATACAAACATACATATACTGCAAGTAGTTAGCTTGCGTCTTCACTGAGCCCCACACTATGGAAAGTAAAATCTTTAACAACATCTGTGTTTAATGTCTAATTTTATTGAAATTGTTTGGACATGGAATCATATTGTCGATCATCTGCATAAACCCGTATTACTCATATACTCCACATATTTTCCATAGGATTCAGGTCTGAATAAAAGGCAGGCCTGTCAATAATTTGAATACAGCATGAACATGAATGCAAGCGTTATCATGCTGAAAAACTAACTGTACTACCCTGTTTGCTTCGAAATAAAATTAAGGAGATTGCTTTGTAACACTTTAATGTATTCCCTGCTGTTCAATCGGGATGATGTGAACTATAATTTAAGCGTTTCTTTCGATGTAAAAGCACACTCACACCATTACAGCGCCACCACTGAAATTTAACATGAAAATAAAAAGGATTCTTTAGCAGAAATCTCCAATAGAATTGGAAATCATCGGGGTAATCAAGATTCAACTTTTTCTTGTCCTAAAGTTGTGGTTTTTGACACTTTATTAAACCGTCAATACCTAGTCAATATTTGTATTCGCTATTTATCCCAGAGTATTGTACCTGTATTTTTGTTAAAAATTATTTAATATTACATTTAAGTTGAAAAAAAGTAAGAACACTGCAGTCTAACGTAACCGACTGCTGGTGGCTGGGGGGTGTCCAAGTGTGCGTAGCTGAGAAATCCGGGTCGCACTTTTTGCGGGAGGTCATCAACAACCTAAATGCCAAATGGTGACACTAGCTTCAAGCTACCTAACTTTGAATGATTGGGGACCATCCAGAGGACCGTATAAAACCTAGAATTCGTTTGAAGATTAGAGTTGAAAGCTCTGAAAGATCGGACTGGAAGAAGACACCAATGTATAGATGCCTTGCTTTACATAGAGTTGGGTAGTTATCGAAGAGGTGAGAGACAGTTTGCTATTCTTCCTCATCACAACAGCTTCTACAGAGGTTGTTATAGGCGGCTATTTGTCTAGCAGTATGCATTCCTACCACTGACCTGTGATTGCGCTATCTACCGTGTCGTATTTAGTCCTATCTAATTGGTAGTGCTTTTTGAGCGCTGTTAACTGCGACTCGACCAGGTTTACCTACCGATTATACAGGTTTTGGTGATTTGCTGGGACGCAAATTCTTGATTCCCATCCTTGCCAGCTCATCAGCATGGCAGTTGCCCTAAACTGCTCTGCCATCTCTTTAAGAGATCTGTGGCAATTGTTCACCAATATCGAATTCTATTTTATCGGATGTGGAGACTTGATAGCAGCCGCTTGGAAAACACTGCAATGGTCGAGGAGTAAGCTGGTCAGAGGGGATCGATATTCCAACTCGCTCTGGAACATATGAGAGTATGGAAAAAATTGATAGTATGGTTCCTGCTAGCTGCAGTAGTCAGTGGATCTTGGAATTGGACAGTTTCGCAAGAGAGTCTTGGCCTGACGAAAACATTGCTCGGTCCATTGCTTACCGTCCCTCTTGCACAGAGCAGAGATCGTTTTTCCCATCAGCTCGTAGGGGACAATGTGTAGGATGTTATCCAAGGTTTCGCTGTTTGTTGTTCGCAGCGCGCCCGTAATGGTCAGCTCAGCCGTGAGCTGCAATTTGCCCTGTTTGTGGACGGAAGTCTCTTTGGAAAGAGTCGGACTCCATATGCAAACACACGACAGGCAGCCCCTTTTGTCGAGCGTATCAGCCCATTTGTTGTCTGGATCCCAAGATTTGTAGGACTTAAAGCTCCTAATGGCCCGAGTTACGTTGCTCTCAATAAGGAGATTCGACGGAAAATTTGTATTTGCGAGTGGCTCGAGTGATTCTTTGCTTAAGGCTGTCCAGGAGTCATCAGGCTCACGCAGACCAGTATCGTTCTTGAAAAGCATCCTGGGATTGATATGGAGCTCTTAAATTTGACTTGACCACCATGGTGGCTCTCTTTCCCTCTTCATTTGCTGAGGGGCATAATTTGTTAAAAGCCCTCGCATGCGTGAGTGAAATTGCCTATGAGACGTTCGTCGTAATCTGGGGTGTTTGGTCTCTGTGATGGAGTGGTCAGCAGCCGGCCTTGGAGGTGTCCTATCTATTGTTGCCAGCTAGTTTGTTTGGCATCAAGAAGCCAGTTAGGCGCGTGGTGCTACGAAACAATAGGGTTTCATCAAGTAATCTCCAGGAGTGCAAACGATAATATAGAGAGTTCGAGCCAAGGTCCCAAACTTTATTACGATTTATGACTATAAATGTGGGATCATTTCCAGAGTTGCACAGTAACATGTTTGTAAGAGAATGCAGCTAAAAAGTGACTAACTTCGGTCGTTGGTGCCAGTGCTTCTCCACTGAATATAAAAAGAGTTGGCATTCAATTTAGTAGCTTTGTTTGCGGCAGCTGATCCCGATGGTCGTGGGCCGTGTAGCATGAACTATGCCTTATGGCTTGGGCTTAAGCTCAATGTGCGCTGCTCCATTGTCTCCATCATTAAAATTAGTAAGCAACAATATATACATATTTAACACTTGTTATGGGCTACTAAGAGCTTGTATTCTTCTGTCGCTAGTCCAGAAACCTTGGCTCCACATATCCAAGACTCCTGGATAAAAACGGCATCGAAACCACCTTGGCTAAGGAGAAACAGGAGAGCAGCGGCTGCTACTTTACAGTTTTGAACATTAATAATAAAAAGTCAGTTAGAGACATCTTCAGTTCTAATCTACACCTCAGTTTGACAGGCATCGTTGGGTTCTTCCAGCAAAAAGTCCAGATCGATTGTGTTGAAATGGTTGAGGTCCCTGGCCAGCTCTGATATGACAGAGTCCATACCATCCGATTTGGCTACAGCCTCAGCACATTTGTCGTTGACCATCAACCAGTCTTCAGTGTTGTATTGTGAGTTGCATACCTCAAAGATCTGGAGGACCTCGTAAGGTACATCCGGTTTTGAGGACATCCATACCCTGGCTCGCTGTATGATAAGCACGTCGCACCAAACTACTGCCTCTAGTCGCGCTTCTGGGTACACTCCTCATAATGCAGACATCGCCTTTTTATACGCCTTATCCGAGCGCACATCTTCGCAGGCGAGGACTTTGATGCTGTTCTGATATAAGCCCTCCGTGGGTGACTGTTGTTTCGGCTGTCCTTTTTCGTATTTCTTGATCTGATCCGGCCTTCTATATGGCCAAAATCGACTTTGAGTTGTATGGCAGCTACAATATATAGTGGTCCGATCCGACCGGTTCCGACCAATGTGCTGTCCCGTTGAATATTAAGTGTCTGTGCAAAGTTTTATCGCGATAGCTCAAAAGCTGAGGGACTATTTTGCATACATACAGTCAAACAGACAGACAGACAGACGGACATGGCTAGATCAATTTGTATTGTCATTCTAAGCATACTGGCAGTATCTTTTGGGGGTCTCCGACGCTTCCTTCTATGTGTTACAAACTTCAGCACAAACTGAATATACTATTTTCTTCGAAAAGAGTATAATAAACGTATAAATCATTGATAAAACCAAAACCGAACGGTGTGGTCAGTATGTTTGCTAGTGCTCTAATTTATTGCCCACCGGCAAGCTTTAGCTGTTCGCTTAGTGCTCGAACATTTTGTCGCCCCCGGGTGGACAACGTTGAAATTGGCATTTGTGAGTCGACCGCCGTTTGGACTTGGACTTCGCCAGCTTCGCATTTGCTGATTTTGATTTCTCTAGTGGATATTGTCCAGTGGATATCGCCCAGATTAATTGCTGAGGAAACCAGGAAAGTTCAAAGTTTTTATTATAAAACATTTTTGCTGGTGTATGGGTGACGGCGTTTGTGGTCGCGGTTTGACCGTTGTGTAAGCTTTACAGAAATCTACCTTTCCAGTTTTGTGATTCTAGCTCTAAGACTGTGGGAGATATGGATTTCGCATTTTATAGGGGCGGGAGTGGGCGTGGTCGATATTTGATTATATGATCTGTAGAGGACGTCACCAGTAATATTTATTCCAAGTATGGTGACTTTAGTTCTAAAACTGCGGAAGATATAGGCATTTCCACTTAATTATGAAGCTGGTACGCTACTAGTGAGTGTGGCCGGGTAACCTAGTACCCAATATAATTGGGGAGGTCACTGGCAATATACCTACCAACTCTGACGCATCTTTATTTTGACATAGAAACTACCATGCGTTTTCGTTAATAACTTTCTTAATGAGCATTGAAAAAATTTAAATGTATATAATTTAAATTTAAATGGTGTAAATATATTTATACTCTTTTCGAAGAAAATAGTATATTAAGTTTGTTCTGAAGTTTGTAACGCATAGAAGGAAGCGTCGGAAAACCCCAAAAGTTACTGCCAGTATGCTTAGAATGGCAATACAAATTGATCTAGCCATGTCCGTCTGTCTGTCTGTCTGTCTGTCTGTATGTATGTATGCAAACTAGTCCCTCAGCTTTTGAGCTATCAAGATAAAACTTTGCACAGACACTTATTATTCCAGGGGACAGAACATTGATCGGAGCCGGCCAGATCGGACCTCTATATCTTATAGCTGCCATACAACTCGAAGTCGGTTTTGGCCATATATCAAATGTTTTTTAATCTATCACGATGAAACTTTGCACTGATACTTATTATTCAAAGAGACATCACATTGGTTGGAGCCGGCTGGATCAGATCACTATATCTTATAGCTGCCATACAACTCGAAGTCGGTTTTGGCCATATATCCCATGTTTTTTAATCTATCGCAATGAAACTTTGCACTGATACTTATTATTCAAAGAGACATCACATTGGTTGGAGCTGGCTGGATTTGATCACTATATCTTATAGCTGCTATACAACTGGCAACGAATTAAATATTTTTAGAACAAAAAAAAATGTTACGAAACAAAACGATTTTTTACAGCTTATGAAATTTCAGTGGTGCAGTTGGCAGAGCGAAAATTGCCTATTGGTTCGAAAAGAGTATAAAATCTTCGGCACGCCGAAGATAATCCTTCCACACTTGCTTTATTTATTTTCAAAATATATGAATAATGTTTAAGCAGCAGCTAACATTAATTAATTGCCAGTTGGCAATAAACAAATGATTTGGTGGTTTTAATAGAAAACGATTGAAAGATGACCGCACAATTTGACTATGGTTTTTTTTAACAATGTTTCTGCATTTTATTTGTCTCAGTTAAGTGACAGAGGCAGAGAGTGTATGCTGTCTTGGCAGAGGGCCAGAGAGCAGTAGATGTTAATAAGCATGTTAAGTTTTTACAATTCAAATGCCTTAACATCGGCCACGTTGAATGCCCGTTGGGCTTCAAATATTAATTGGTAAGGGAGCCAACCGATTGATTAGTCCTGGCGCTGGCCACTCGCACTCCTCCATCCGCGCTTTTCTTCGACTCCTCCACTACCCCCAACATCCATTGCCGTGGTGGAGCGTTGTCCTCGTGGACCACGACTACGGCCCCGACGCTGTTGGACTGCTTTGTGGGCCGAGCCTCGTGGGCGCGGATGGCAGCGCTACGAGCGTTGTCCCGACGAAAAGGTGCGCTGGCGCTATCGCCTCGCCGTCTTTGTGGTTGGCGCTGTCTGGGACGATTGACCTGGATTTTAAAATGGCCTCCACCAGCTCGGCTGCCAGCTCGACTTGCTGTAGGAGCTCGCCTCCAATCGCCCTCATCATTAGGTGCTTCCCTTTATTTTGTTTGCCAATGTCGGCTTGTACCTAAAACAATGATCGCAACGCCGAACTATGGAACTGCAAGAATGGCCAGTGTTTATGAGCCAAATTTGCTGATGAAGCAAGCGCACGTGGACCAGTTTCGGTGCAACAACTGCAGATACAAATTGACAAACCGATAAGCTTTTAGCATAAGCAATGGGGCAGCGGCACTTTCAAGAAGCGGCCTCCAACATGCAGCAATCTCCAAGCTAGCTTTCCACCCTGATATGGACAGCTAAATGAATTTAACTTTTTGTAAGAAGATTGCAGAATTGGCGATTTGTCGAGCTTCGCGATTTCTTCTGCGAATGCTGACTGATGTATTAAATGTATGATTATCATAGATGACAAATCCAGCTCAGCTGCCGTTGGTACAAGTGAAGTGCAATCTGAGCCCCTTCAGTTTATAAAACGAAACATGTATTAAACAAGTGAGAAAGGATTATCTTCGGCGTGCCGAAGATTCTATACTTTTTTCGAACCCTTAGGCAATTTTCACTCTGCCAACTGCACCACTGAAATTTCAAAAGTAGTAAAAAATCGTTTTATCGCGAGGCATTCATTATTTTGCTCTAGGAATGGTATCAAATGAATTTAAATATTTCTTTTAAATTATTAAATTCAAGCTATTTAATATTAATTGAAAAAAAAATTTGGAAAAAAAAATAAAAAGCAATAAGTCGCGGCTGGGATTTGAACCATGCTCTCCCGTTTTTCAGCGCAGTACTCTAATACCTACGCCACCAAGCAGTTTTTAAATGCGCTGACAAACTCGGTTATACTGAGCATTTGTTTTGCGTTGTATGTGTAATGACCAGTCGCCGCTGAGTTTCGTACCCGCGAGCTTTCGTTTGTCAGCGATACTTTACCCCTTACGCCACAAGCAATTTTGATGATCGATGACAAAATCCCTTGAAGAGCAGACTGTCAAAAGCTTACTTGTTTTGTTTTCCTGCAGCTCGCGTTTGTCAACTACTTACACCAAGCATTTTTGAAATGCGCTGACAAGCTCGATTATCTGATCATTTTTTTCGCGTTGTATAGTTTTTGCTCTAAGCCATTGGAAGTAAATTAATTTGATTACAGTTATTATATATTTAAAAGGAAGAAAAAGAAAAAAAGTATTAAATTAATAATCAGTCGCCGCTGAGACTCGAACTTGCGAAACTAGCGTTCGTTAGCGCGGCTCTTTACGCCTTACGCCACAAATCGTTTTGATGATCGATGACAAAATCCCTTAAAGAGCAGACTGTCAAAAGCTTACTTGCGCTTGACTTTCTTTGCTCATATGCACCAGTTTTTTAAAAAATATTTAGTGACGTATATCTTCGCTATTTATGACTCAATCGTTTTGCAATTTTTTGGTGAGTTATAAGGATGTTCAAGTGTACAAGGAAATTGAAAGCAATTGCTTTTAAAACATCGGATTTTTGGCCAAAACCGACTTAGAGTTGTATGGGAGCTATAAGATATAGTGGTCCGATCCGGCCGGCTCCGACCAATGTGCTGTCCCCTTGAAAATAAGGTGTCTGTGCAAAGTTGCATCGCGATAGCTCAGAAACTGGGGGACTAGTTTTCATACATACAGACAGACAGACGGACATGGCTAGATCAATTTGTTTTGTTTTTCTAAGCATACTGGCAGTAACTTTCGGGGGTCTCAGACGCTTCCTTCTTCAAAAAGAGTATACAAATTTTGCGGACAAGTATAAATACGATGATGATGTTTTGAGTAACTCCAGAATAGAATGTGGATCAAAAGCGCTGAGACATTTTGTTTTTACAGCATTAACTGATCTTTGGTCACTTTTAATGTGTGCATTACTTGGCCAAAGGGAATGATCATGTTTAAAAAATTCTGAGCAATTGAACCAGTGGGACTTAGTCAATTCAATCGTGGAACAACCATGCGATGGCAAATCTGCTGGATTTTCTTTGCTCGGCACGTATCGCCACATTACGTCTGCTGTTAATTCTTGAACGTCTGCCACTCTATTGGCGACAAAAGTTTGCAGATGTGAGGGGTGCATTTGTAACCAGTGCAGTAACACCTTAAAATCCAACCAAAATACAAATCGCTCCATTGGCATGTGGAGAAATTGACTAACCTTCTCCCACAATGACGCCAACAGCTGTGCAACGCAAAGTTCCAAGCGAGGCACTGACTTTATTTTAAAAGGTGTAACCTTGAATTTTGCTATCAACAACTGCACGGATGTGCCATGCTCATGTTCAATTCGAACATATAAGCAGCACCCGTATGCTCTCATCGAGGCGTCAACAAATCCATAAATTTGACAATTCGTACCCTATGCGACGTCAACGTAACGAGGTCTGCGAATTGAATCTAACTCTTTAAGGGAATTGTAATGCCTTGCAACTTTTTGAGCAAGTGATTGGGTATCTAGTCATCCCATGCGATCTTTTGCATCCAAAGTTCCTACATTAAGATCTTTGCTGGTGTTACCATTGGGCATAATAATCTAAGCGGATCGCGCAGACGAGAGACGAATGACAAAATGGCCCGTCTGGTAGGATATACCTCCAGCGATAAGATGACTGTAGAGTATTTGAATTAATCGTCTCGTCGACTCCAAATGACTCCTAACGTCTTCATATCCTCTTGATGGCCAATATGAATTGCCTCGCCAGTAGGCTGAGCTTCGAAACGATCACAATTTGATGACCATTTTGGCAAAATAAAACCGATAGGGCCAAGGACATTGATTATCTCTTTACGCAATATAGGCAATTATTCAACAGTATGTGCGTCAGTTATGAAATCATCCACATAAAAGTCATTGGCTATTGCCTTTGAAGCTAATGAATATGATTCTGCATGCAGCACACTCAAAAATCGTAGTTATCATTTTCTTGACCCTAAAACAGTCTGTACCTTCCTTTTCCACTCTCGTATTGTGGTCGACTACTCGGGCGCAGACTTCGGCAATCAAGGGCTGTCGAGATAGTGTAAATTAAATTGCCATGCTATACCTGATGCAGTTCCAGTTCAAAGCTGTTGGGTTTGAAAAAAAATTTATTGGGAGTGAGTTCTTTAAGAATTTGAAACGTAGCTTGGTTAGGATATGATATGCGCAGTTTATTGATATACATATGTCCTAATGTTATAAATATGTTGCTTTGACAGTGTCGGTAAATGTTGTTAATGTTGTGCTTGATGTAATAGGTTACCTTTAGTGTGTTCAAGTCTAAGCCTTATAAATTTAGTTTGAATGTCTTGGTAGTGTTTGATGATCTATATTTTTAATATACTGGTTGACATTTTTAGTCTGTGTTTATTGTATTCTTATTAAATTTCAAAAGTAATAATTAAAATATGTTGATTGTGTGAAAGGGACTCTGTTATGAGATTATCCATGTAAGGTATATTATCTAAAATAGACTTCCCTTTCTTAAAGCCAAGTTGGTTATTGTGAATAAGTTTGCTGGTTGTAACAAACCACCATAGCCGTTTGGCTATAATTTTATCTAGTAGTTTGGTAAGGCATGGATTTATTCTGAATTGTTCAAATAACCACGAATATTCCATTGAATAAGATTTAAAAACATTGTGTTTCTTTTAAAAATAAATATCGTTATGAATTATTATGTGTAGAGTTATATTTTTACAGTGTTTTTGTGTCCGTATGTGATAAAGTGTCCCCGGCTGACTGACTAAGGAGCCCATACTATCACAAGGAAGTGTGGATGTCTATAGTCACTCCATGTTATCGGAGCTGTCTAAAAAATTGTCGACAGACAATTTATTTATTGTTTTTTCGAATTTGTTGTGAAATTTTAATATTTTTAATGTTCTTTTGGAGGTAGTCCTAGGTAGGACTTGGACTCTTGGTTTTTTTTTTTGTAATTGATATCTTGTTTGTGTTGGATTTACTGGGTAGTGATGTGACGAGATCATTCAAGTCGCTATAATCTATAGCTGCAGCGGATCGCTTTCTATTACTATTTTGGTTTTGTGCAAAAGTTTGTAACAGGCATAAGGAAGCATCTCCGACTATATAAAGTATATATATTCTTGATCAGTATCAATAGCCGAGACGATCTAGTGTCGATCCGTCTGTCTGTTCGTCCGTCTGTTTGTCTATCCGTCTGTCTGGCAGTCTGTCTGGCCGTCTGTATGTCCGTCAGTCCGTCCGTCGGTATGAACACGCTGATATTAGAGACTATAAGATCAAGAGTTTCATATTTGGAATATAAGTTCTCGTAGCCCCGGTACAGTACAAGTTTCTTTAATTTTATCGATAAATCGATCCCTTTCAAAAGTTATCGCTAAATTTCGATTTCACACCAGTGTTTTTTGGCCATAACTTAAAAGTTATAAGAGCTAAAGGCACCAAATTTTGTACATATAGTCTCGAATAGAATACACATGTACAAAATATTTTATCACTTTTGGATACCTTTTCCCAATCCCCAAAAAGTAACAAACACACATTTTTCAAGGTATGACCATGTTATAGCCATCTTATGTCCCGAAAATTTCACAAAGATTGGAAACTAAACACAGAAGTTATTTAAGATTTACCATTCCATAGTGTGGGGCTTGCTTAAACTGTTTGCACTGCATGCAGCATGTGTGTGCATTGACAGGAATGTATGAACGGATGTAAGGACTTCGATCAGGGTATCTCCTAGTCGGGCACACCCGACTAGAGCACTCTTACTTGTTTTGATTGCAAATGGGGATAATTTAAATTGTTTATCTGAGTCATTATTTTTCGAAATAACAATGTATTTTGAATCAGTTGAAAGAGTTCATTGTTCTTGGCGATCGAAGGGGGCCCCGCTCGCCCATCGTGCTGTCGATTACAGTTAGCTTTTGTTTCGAATCTCTTTTGTACTTGTTAGTAACGGGACGGAGATAATAAATAAAGATAAGAAATGTGTGTTTGCGTAACATTAGGGAGCTGACGACTGTTCACCTTGATATCACAAGTGAGACTGTTCATTTTAGAAACTTTAGAATCTTAAGACAACTGCTACATATTATCAATTAG
Organism: Drosophila flavopinicola; assembly: GCA_035042425.1. Classification (NCBI taxonomy): domain Eukaryota; kingdom Metazoa; phylum Arthropoda; class Insecta; order Diptera; family Drosophilidae; genus Drosophila; species Drosophila flavopinicola. Next base: position 161,644 of record JAWNLL010000265.1, on the reverse strand, counting down.
ATTTTTATACTCTTTTCGAAGAAAATAGTATATTAAGTTTGTCCTGAAGTTTGTAACGCATAGAAGGAAGCGTCCGATACTCCCAAAAGTTACTGCCAGTATGCTTAGAAAAACAAAACAAATTGATCTAGCCATGTCCGTCCGTCTGTCTGTCTGTCTGTATGTATGCAAACTAGTCCCTCAGTTTTTGAGCTATCGCGATGCAACTTTGCACAGATACTTATTATTCAAGGGGACAGCACATTGGTCGGAGCCGGCCGGATCGGACCACTATATCTTATAGCTGCCATACAACTCAAAGTCGGTTTTGGCCATAAATCCGATGTTTTCAAATTAATTGCCTCAAATTTCCTTGTACACTTGAACATCCTTATAACTCATCAATGGGTAAAATCGCAAATCGATTGAGTCATAAACAGCGAAGATATGCGTCATTAAATACTTTGAAAAACAGGTGCATATGAGCAAACAAAGTCAAGCGCAAGAAAGCTTTTGATAGTCTGCTCTTCAAGGTATTTTGTCATCGATCATCAAAACGGTTTGTGGCGTAAGGCGTAAAGAGCCGCGCCAACGAACGCAAGTTTCGCAAGTTCGAGCCTCGGCGGCGACTGATTGTTAATTTTAATACTTTTTTCTTTTTCTTCCTTTCAAATATATAACTGTAATCAAATTAATTTGCTTCCAATGGCTTAGAACAAAAACAATGCCACGCGAAAAAACAAATGCTGACAAACGCGAGTTGCAGGTTGCAGGAAAACAAAACAAGGAAATTTGTAACAGTCGGCTCTTCAACCAATTTTGTTAGCGATCATCACAACGGCTTGTGGCGTAAGGGGTAAAGTTGCGAACTGGCGAACGAAAGGTCCTGAGTTCAAGTGCCAGCGGCGACTTGGTCATTTGTTTTCATTTTTTCTTATTCTTCTTTTCAAATATTTAATAAGTGTAATCAAATTCATTTGCTTTCAAATGGCTTAGAACAAAAACAATGCCACGCGAAAAAACAAAAGCTCAGTATAAATCGAGTTTGTCAGCGATTTTTAAAACTGCTTGGTGTAAGTAGTTGGGTGCTGCGTTGACAAACGCGAGTTGTGCAGGTTGCAGGAAAACAAAACAAGAAAATTTGTAACAGTCGGCTCTTCAAGCAATTTTGTCAGCGATCATCAAAACGTCTTGTGGCGTAAGGGGTAAAGTTGCGAACTGGTGAGCGAAAGGTCCTGAGTTCAAGTGCCAGCGGCGACTTTGGTCATTTATTTTCATTTTTTCATATTCTTCTTTTCAAATATATAATAACTGTAATCAAATTCATTTATTTTCAATTTCCTAAATTGTTTCTAATTTTTTTTTTCATTCATAAAGTAGCTTTAATGGAATAATTCAAAAGAAAAATTTAAAATCATTGGCAAAACCAATGCCACGCGAAAAAAAATATGGATCTCAAATTCTGAATATAAGCTCTCGTATGTTCAGATTAAATTTTATGACAATTCAGTTTCCGACAGCGGCCTTGAAAGGTATAAGAGCAACAGGCACAAAATATGGTATGTATATTGTAGTATACATATGTAATGTAGTTTTGACTTTTTGGAAAAACTGAAACTTGTTTATTGTTCAATTCGGTAGCACTTATGAATGCTAAGGGACGCGTCCACGAGCTGCGGATAGTGAAAAGTCCCTGTTTACATGAATACCTTTATATATTTTATTTTATATGTAGGGGTATATGTATGCGACATTAATATCTGCGAATTTAATAAGCAGTCACGGAAAAATTGTGAAAATTGCTTAAAGGTTCGAAAAGAGTATTTAATCTTCGGCACGCCGAAGATAATCCTTCTCCACTTGTTATACCCTGAAAATGGGTAAAAAAGACCATAATGAAGTTGTGAAAAAGTATGTAACGGGCATAAGGAAACATCTCCGACCATATAAAGTATATACATATGTATGCCATGCACTCGTTTTCCACATCTGCCACTTCCAAATGATTTATAGGACAATATTCTGAGCGCTAAAATTTCATGTCTGTTCGAAACCTTTGCTCATAACGATAAAGCGACTCCAAGTATACAGAAGTTCAATCATCTCATAATAATCGAAGTTAATTTTCGTGTATTGTGGCTAGTGTTACAAACAATCAGATGCAAACATCAAGTGCAGAGTATGCAGTCCAGAATGTGTCTGATAGTGTGATCCTAGCTACATAAGTCGATGGCGTCAAAACCAGAAGTGGCGTTGTCGTTTTGGCCAGACGAGCTAGCACACTGCTTGCAAGTATCAGCTTATTTGGGATTGCACTATGCAATACGCAAGTAAGTAAGAAGTCGCGTGTCAATTACTGCAAGCTCTCGCTAGTTATGTGGATTTTAAAGACTATCTCTGAGTACCAGCCTGACCACTGACCGGTCAATGCTTGTGGTTTGAAAATCACTGAGAACCTGCAATTGGCTTGTCCATAGTTTTACAAGCCATATAATATCGATATGCTCATCGGAGCTAAGACGTTCATTGAATTTATCTCTGTCGGTCAAATTCAACTAGGCCCGAATTGTCCGATTCTGCAAAGAGCACTTGTGGGTCGGATTGTGGCAGGGCGCTACACGCCAACAGGACCCAAGAAGACCCATGTGGTCAATCTTAGTTGTCGGGAAGAAGCATTTACCTCGATAGACAACACTTTGCAGAAATTCTGGTCATTGGAAGAATTACCTTCCCCCAAAAAGAGTATTTATTGTAGAACAGCAGTTATGCGAGAGCCACTTTCTAGATAATTTGGAAACATTGCCGTCATGTCGATTTAAAGTAAGATTGCTATTTAAATCAGATCCTGTTCAGCTTGGTAACTCCTTTGAGTTTGCGATGCGGTGGTTTTTGTCTCGAGACTCCGAGCGTATGAACTAGGAATTCATGTCATAAAGATAAATATAATTATAAATATATATTTCAAATATATAACTGTGATAAAATTAATTTGCTTCCAATGGCTTAGAACAAAAACAATGCCACGCGAAATAACAAATGCTGACAAACGCGAGTTGCATTAAAGGTTGCAGGTTGCAGGAAAACAAAACAAGAAAGCTTTTGTTAGTCTGCTCTTCAAGCGAATTTGTCATCGATCATCAGAACTGCCTGTGGCGTAAGGGATAAAGTGGCGCCCTGTCAAACGAAAGGTCCCGAGATCGATCCCTAGCGGCGACCAATAATTATTTTCATTTTTCTTATTCTGCTTTTCAAATATAAAATAACTGTAATTAAATTCATTTGCTACCAATATCTTAGAGCAAAAACTGTACAACGCGAAAAAAACGATCAGATAATCGAGTTTGTCAGCGCATTTCAAAACTGCTTGGTGGCGTAGGTATTAGAGTGCTGCACTGACAAACGGGGAGCTACGGTTCAAATCCCAGCCGCGACATATTGCTTTTTATTTTTTTTCAAATTATTTTTTTCAAATATATATCAAATAGCATGAATTCAATAATTTAACAGAAAAATTTAAATTTATATGATACCAACTCTTAGAGCAAAAAAAATAAATGACACGCGATAAAACGATTTTTTAATACTATTGAAATTTCAGTGGTGCAGTTGGCAGAGTAAAAATTGCGTAAAGGTTCGAAAAGGGTATAAAATCTTCGGCACGCCGAAGATAATCCTTTCCCACTTGTTTTAAATTTGGTTTACTACTTATTTTTGAATTTATAGCTTAGTGTGAGGAAATTTGGTTGTTTTGAAATAGTTTTGTGGGGGCTGTGAGGCATTGCTTCACAAAGCTACTTGCTCGCATAATTTACTCCTCCCCTCCTCGTGCGTTCAGCAAACCGCAGTTCGGTCACAATGGACGATGCGAACTCACTGATCGCTTCAGAACTCTCGCTGGACTGGAGCATGTGTGGGACCAAGTTGTCCACTCAGATAGCGCCATCAAGCAATGCCTCCAAACGCTGGCTCTGCAACGCAAATTTGCTGCATTCGAAGATTGCGTGCTCTGCGTTTTCCTGCACGCCGTGTCTGCAGTGTGGACACTCAGCCGTCGTCTCGTAGCCGTAACGCCGATTAGGAGCCTGGTCAGGTGAATGTTAACCTGAGCCAATGAGTCCAGCGGCCGTTGGTAGACTCATCTAATCGCTGCTGCCAACTCCGAACGCACTGCTGCTTGGCTGCCTGACGGATAGCCCTCTTCTCCTGCTGAGTCATTCCTCTACCGTGCATCTCCGAATATACCTTTACCCGTTCTTCTGCAAGCTCCTTTAAGGTCACCACACCTGCCAGTACATGCGCTGCCTCCTCCAACACTGTTCTAAAGGCACTTATGATCCGGATTGCTTCGAGAGGCCAGAGCCCGAGAGTAGCTTCTTTGGCCCAGATTGGAGCTGCGTACAGCATGACTGACCTAGTCACGCTATTCAGCAGGATCCGTCTCCAATGCCTCGGCCTCGCCTATTCAGTCTGATGCGCGAGAGTGCCGTGTTGCCCTGGAATTAATGTATGCTATGTGCTCGCGGAAATACAACCCAGTATAACACCTAGGTACTTAATCAGATTGCTACCCCATGCTGCCGTGTTGAAGGCGCTACTATGCAGTGCCTCAGATTTAATTGAATAACTAACATTTCGTATGGCTATGGGAAAATCTTCTGCCAGCGTGCCGCATTTTTGGCTCCGCTTCGCCTTAAAAAGTTAAGTATTAAGTATTGTGCAACCCTAGAAGCCACATAATCAACAGCTGTGAAATTTACAACCCTGACACCTGCAAGTTGCGTGGTCCACGAAGAGCCGAAAAACGCTGAGTGATAGTAGAAAACACTCGATCTGTAGCGTTCCTCCCCCGTTGCCCTGGTGGAGGCAGCAAGCCTTCAGCCTGGAGCGATGCCAATTTCGAGTAAACACGCGACGAATGATGTGGGGTTTGGTGTGTCGGGTAGACCGTCAGTTGATCGATGTCTTGCACTCACGACTTTGTTTACTAACGCAGGGAATACGGAAAAACTGGGAAAAAACTTACACAGCCGGAGCGATTTTTGGTCGCGACAGACTTCAAGCAAGTTGTCTGTATCATCAGACTGTGAGATCATGCATTCTTTCCTTTAAATGCAACTTCGATTGCTAACCCAAATATGGGAAATTTACCAGCAGCTCGATTCCGAGCACTCCGCCCATTTTCTTTTTGTGGCGTCGACTTTGGTGGCAATTAGCACAGCCTTCAGAATACGTGGAAAGCCTACGTATATCCGCAATCATTGAAATATTGGGCATGGGGTACCTGTCTGGTATGGTTCTTTCGTTGCGTTTCTGAACGTCCATTACGAGGCTCATCAGTCGGTTATCTATTTCATCCGTGCACTTTTTGTCTACCACCCAATGGAGAGAATTATACGATTTCTTAAAAGGTTCACAATTTCCTTGTTGACAAATTCAGCCGTACCCATAGAGTATGGGTTATGGGTATAGCTTCATTGATGGTCCTAATAGTGGACATTGCAGGGTCAATGTCCGTAGCTTGCTGTTCGTCGCCGCAGTTGCGTGTGGCAGTTTGTCTCTGAAACTTTTGCTGCATTGAATAGTGTGGGCCACGTTGTGTCTCTACTGCGTCTGTGCTCTTTTGCCGTTGTTGTAATTGAGGCGTTTGATCGGGTTTCTGAGCCCTTTCTCTTTCATGGTTATCCTCAATCAGTACAAGTGCAAGGTGGGTGTGTCGCAAATAGTACAATAAGTTTTGATGCAAGGTGAATTGTCCCTGCCAAAGAGTGGTAGCTCTTGTTCGATAATATGAATTAGTCTCTTATCGTTGAAACTGATATCAAAACGGTTGATGATGGCCGTCGGCCGGACCCCCTTATCTTGCTCCTGAGGATTATCACAACCTGATAATGTGGAGAGCTGCCATTATACCGTCCGAATATTTTGTATGCTGCCATCGCAGCTTGCCGCCATGAAAAATAAGCTTCTTATTCCCCTGTAAATTCGGGAAGGCATTTTACTGCATTTAGAGGCTCATCGCGATTTGTATCTCTTTCAATGTGTCTATTGTTACCATTTCTGATAGTTCAGCAATTCGCGGGTTAAGGCTGTCTTTTCTAGACGCGTCTCTATCATTGGGCACCTTTCCCTGCGTTGCTGTTGGAGCTGTAATCACTGACTCGACTAAAACCCTAAATTCATGTCTTTTGTTAACTTTATACTTATTATTATTGTCTTTAGTTGCTGTGTTTCCTTATTGGTTTTTACGCAACACACACACACATGGTCCACAAACATATATACATGGAACTTCTCTTCCCTCTATTATTCTAATAAATTTAAAATAAGAAAAATATATAATTAAACGTTCTTTAATTGATATGTTTGTTGAGATCAGAGCTAAGAAAGTGAAAACTCCACATACACTCCGTTTAATATTGAATAGCATACTCTACAAATTTAACTTCACTTCTTTATATATTTAAACAAAACAGGAAATCATAAATATTTGCAGGATTTATGGAATTTTGAGATAAGAAAGTAAAAATAAAAAATAAAATCGACATAAATGTTGTTCCACTTGAATACCACAATTTTGTGCTGCAGTGTGTAACGCATAGAAGGATGCGTCGGAGAACCCCAAAAGTTACTGCCAGTATGCTTAGAATGACAAAACAAACTGATCTAGCCATAACTTGATCCTGAATTTTTGAGCTATCGCGATAAAACTTTGCACAGACACTTATTAATCAAAGGGACAGCACATTGGTCGGAACCGGCCGGATTGGACCACCATATCTTATAGCTACCATACAACTGGAAGTCGGTTTTTGACCATAAATCCCATGTTTTCAAAGCTATCACAAAAACACTTTGCACAGATACTTATTATTCAAACATCCATCACATTGGTCGATTTCGGCTGATTCGGAACACTATATCTTATAGCTACATTACAACTCGATTTCGGTTATGGCCATATATCTCATGTTTTTAAAGCTATCGCAAAGAAACTTTGCACTTATTCTTTTTAATTAAAAATGATAGCGCATTCAACGTAGCCAGCCGAATCAGACTACTATATCTTATAGCTGCCATACAACTAGAAAAAAAATTTTATATTTCAAAAGAAAATTTAAATTCATTTGATACCATTCCTTAGAGCAAAAAAAATAAATGCCAAGCCATAAAACGTTTTTTTACTACTTTTGGCAGAGTGAAAATTGTCTAAAGGTTCGAAAAGACTATAAAATCTTCGGCACGCCGAAGATAATCCTTTCCCACTTGTTTTAAATTTAATTTCAATCAGCGTCGCACGGACATTTTTCCATTATAATATTTATGTTGTTTCTGTTGCTGTTTTACGAAATTATTTATACATAAACTTAGGTATAATGATAACACGAAGTGTGCTATTCGGAGTGTATATGATATTCCACTTGAATAGCACAGGTTTTTATACCCTGAACTCATTAAAAATGGGTAAAAAGGGTATTATGGTTTTGTGCAAAAGTATGTAACAGGTATAAGGATGTATCTCCGACCATATAAAGTATATATATTATTGATCAGTATCAACAGCCGAGTCGATCTAGCCATGTCCGTCTGTCCGTCTGTATGAACACGCAGATATCAGAGACTACAAGAACTAGAGACTTCATATTTGGAATATAAGTTCTCGTAGTGCCGGGACAGTACAAGTTTGTTTCATTTCATCGATAACTCGTCCCGTTTAAAAGTAATCGATAAATTTAGATGAAGTAAACTTAACCATTTCTGTCTAAGAATAACCACAAAGGAACACAACACAAAACAAGTGGGAATGGATTATCTTCGGCGTGCCGAAAATTTTATACTCTTTTCAAACCTTTAGACAATATATATGCCGTAAAAATTCTTTTTGTCGCGTGGCATTTAATTTTGTATGGCAGCTATAAGATAAAGTGATCCGATCCGACCGATCAATGAGATGTATGTTTGAATAATAAGTATCTGTGCAAAGTTTCATCGCGATAGCTTTGATAACATGGGATATATGGCCAAAATCGACTTCTAGTTCTATGGCAGCTATAAGATATAGTAATCCGATCCGCCCGGCTCCAATAAATGATATGTATGTCTGAATAATAAGTATCTGTTTAAAGTTTCATCGCGATAGCTTTGAAAATATGGGATATATGGCCAAAACCGACTTCGAGTTGTGTGGCAACTATAAGATATAGTGATCCGATCCGGCCGGCTCCACTCAATGTGATTTTTGTATGAATAATAAGTATCTGTGCAACGTTTCATCGCGATAGCTTTGAAATCATGGGATTCATGGCCAAAACCGTCTTCCAGTTGTATGGCAGCTATAAGATATAGTGGTCCAATCCAGCCAGGTCCGACCAATGTGCTGTCCCTTTGAATAATAAGTGTTTTATCACGAGAGCTCAAAAACTGAGGGACTAGTTTGCATACATACAGACAGACAGACGGACATGGCTAGATAAATTTGTTTTGTCATTTTAAGCATACTGGCAGTAACTTTTGGGGGTCTCCGAGGCTTCCTTCTATGCGTTACACACTTCAGCACAAACTTAATATACTATTTTCTTCGAAAAGAGTATAAGCACCTGGTATAACAACGTCATTTATTTATAATATCTTATCATATTTCTGTTTTTAAAACTTAATACAATTTTAACTTCAATCATGAATTAAACATTGGATTACTTCTCGGCAAACTTATGTTTTCCATGTTGGTTGATAACACTGCCCATACCAGTTGTTCGAATTTTGGTCACATGGGTAGCAGCGCTGCTGACCTCATTTAATACCGTGATGGTCTCAATTCAACCTGCTAGAGACAAAGGTATTTTTTTTTTTTTTTTTTTTTTTATGTATTGTCGACTATTGACAGTCGACACAAAAGAATTTATATAAAATTATAAAACATTTAAATGTATATACAAAATTTTCAAAAAATTTAAAATAGAAAATATATTAAATTAAAGATATTAAGTTAAAATTACGTTAGGTTCTGGGGATATCAATAGCAAAATTAAATCATTGGTCCAACATTTGTTGCAAGGATCGGGGAAACCCAGAAAAACCCAATCAAACCAAAAATCAATAAAATTTTTTTGCAACGGACATAAGAGTCTTTATGCAATGAGTTTGTTGCAGTTCGCCCAGGACTTCGTCACCTTCAGTCTAAATTTCTAACAATGGAAACTCATTTTAAATCTCTTAAGATTTTTAATTCATCTCCAAAAAGAAAAAAATGTTATCTCTCATTGTAAGACTTTCAATCCTTTCTATCCCAGCTTGTGATACACCATTCCCACCTGCTTTTACAACTACGTTGCTGTCTGAGTGCGCCAGTTGTTGCCCCTGCAGATGATGTGTAATGTTACTGGATTCAACTGAGCATATAGTTGATATCATAAATCCTTATATCTTGATCCTATTACCGATTATTATATTACACCTCTTATTATTGATGCGTTAACTTTGCAATCTAGCGAAAAATCTTATAGATCCTATTATTCTTTCAGCTACCCCTCTTACAGCTGTTGCCCTCTGTAAGTCCATTTTTATTTCCCGTCTTTTTTACACGGCTACGGAAGATATTGTTCTTATCTTCGAATTGATTGTATCTTGTGCTTCACTATCACAAAATTTCTTTGTTTAAAGTTCTTGTTCCTGATCAGTATGCGCAAGACTTAAGTGGAAATCTCATTTTGGCCAGAGCATACGTTTTCCCACATTTTCACTAATCGTTCTTCAAATTCCAATGCCCCATTAATGTCCCCCTAAACTAATATTCAATATCAAAATATCTTATCAAAATGTGCATGGTTTGTGTAGTAAGTTGCACAAACTCTACACTGACAGCGCTTCCTTTGAGTTGGATGTCATTGCATTCTCTGAGACTTGGCTCAACTTATAAATTTGTAATCATTAAATTCTAACTGATAATTGTGCATCGTAAAGATTGCTCTAGTTGCCGTAGCGGCGGCGTGTTGATAATTTAGAATTTCTTGTTGTCAAATAAATTGGCAATGTTCTGTCGATATTATACATTTCTCTTAAATCTGAGTTTTCTGAGTTTCTGCTTCATATCTCCTTATCCAGTTAGTTATGTCTTCGTTGCAGGACTCCGACTGTTTAATGGTTCCAGGTGACTTTAACCTTCCTAATATTTCCTGGATACCTTCTAACGAACCAAAAAAACTTTATCCATCCGATCAGCATAATTTCGTGTACAACTTAGCTGAGTTATCGTTAGGGCAGGCTTCTTGATTTAGTTTTTGTTAGCGAGATTCCGTCTTCCCCTGTGACACGAGTTTGCCCTTTAACTCTTCCTGAGAACTCGTACTCTTTAAATTGTTATTCAATTACCGCTATGTTCATAAAGTTAGCTGGTTTGTTTCCGCTCGTGATCCGTTATGGTTTGCCTCTCTCTTAGCAAACTTCAGGAATATTAATTCTCACTTGTATAAAAAGTTTAGGAAATCAGGATTGCAATCTGAATTGTTTCTTTTAAATTTATCCTGCTATAACATTTTTTTGACAAAATGTAAACTCAGTTTTCAGTCTGATCCGAAGTTGTTTTAAAAGTTTGTTAATTATAAACGTAAGTCTTCTCGATTCCCACCGTCACAGATCATGATGATGGTATTGCTGATCTCCTTGCATCGTTTTTTCAATTATGCTATTACATATAATTTTTGATTCTTTGTTTCGCTCCTCGATTATGATTTTTGCCCTAAGTTGAAGGACGCAGGTAATTTGTGTCCGAGCATGTCTTTTATTGAAATCAAACTAAAGCCATTTGTATAAATATTCTTTCAGCTAAGCTAGCCCTGTGAATATCCGCTGATACAGCACTTTGTCTGTGGGAACGCTGAGTGCAACATTATTGTCGACGCGCAGCTACGTTTTAGTCGGACAGCCAGCGTGATATGTTGTAAGCGCACGCGAGCCATAAGCTCAGACTGGTGACTGGCTGTGTTAACTCCTCCCTTGCTAAAATGAAGGCCGTCCTCAGTTTTTTTTTCAGAGCGTCAATAACAATCTTTAGAGTAGATTTGTGGCAATCTCTTTTCCGCATCTGGTACATCTTCAGGACAGAGAATTTAAAAGCTAGAGTGAAAATGATGGATATAGTGAAAATTGCAGGCCTTGTTGACAACTCTCTTTCCATGTCGCAGATGTATCGCAGATTTTCGATGCTCAGTCTTTGCAGGTATGGCAAACTTAAAATTTCTTGATGACCAATATTCAGGAGCTGAACAGGGAACAGAGTTATTTTTATGCAAACTAAAAATAAAATGTAAGAAATTATGATCTAATAAAACATTGACATATGCTATTTCCATTAAATCGGACAGTAACCGATTTACTTGTAGAGTGCTCATTTAATATTTGTTTGAATGCTTAGAATGAAGAATAGCGCTGTTTATAACTATAATTTTTGCAAGTGTAACTGGCAACACTAGTGTCTCGAGTTCTGAAATTTAAATCCTATCCCTTGCGAGTAATGTTTCATAGAGATGACCTGTTTCGATTTGATTTTCCATTATTGTTTGAATTTTTTTGTTTTTCCGAATGTTTGAAATCAGGGATCCCAGAGACTACTTTCAAAGCTCTTCCCAGAAAAGTAATGCTTCTTGTGTGTCTATGGTGGATGTTAACAGTTCCACAAGGGCTTTTATACGAGGCTGTGGAAAATGGTTCATAAACAATCTTGTTTCCTCGGTTATTTTCGAGTACGTAGATAACTTCAATTAATGTTTCTTACTGTGAAGGGAGGTTGACCTTTTGTCCTGTAAGCCAAGCAGTGTAACTATTTGGTCTCTTTGGAACCTGATTTTAAATGGTACATGAGATGGGACGTTTTGACTTCAATATTGGGTAAGTGTCCAACCCGGAATGGACTGTCTATGTTTATCGATTGAGATGGGTCTTGTTTTGGACATTGGGTGGTATTTAGTGCTCTTTGTTTCTTGGTATTGTTCGTAGTTAAATTTTTTTACTGTCGTTTTTCATTCCGTTGAACTTTCTCCTCACGATCTAGCCATGCCCGTCTGTCTGTCCATCTGTCCGTCCGTCTATATGAATACGCGGATATCACAGACTAAAAGAGCTAGATACTATTTTGTATATAAATTCTTGTAGTCCCAGGACAGATCAAGTTTGTTTAATTTATCGATAACTCGACCCGTTCAAAAGTTATCGATAAGTTTCGATTTTAACCCAGTGTTTTTTGGCCATAACTTTAAAATTCTAAAAGCTAAAGGCACGAATTTTGGTATAGAAAGTCTCAAATAGCATACACATACAATCATCATCAATTTTTGAATACCGTACCCCCATCCTCCAAAAGTGAAAAACACTCACTTTTTAAGGTTGCAATTTGGTTTGATCACCCATTTTATAGCCAATTTTACGTTCCACGAATTTCACAAAGGTCGGAGATTAAATACAGAAGCTATTTAATATTTACCTTTCCATAGTGTGGGGCCTTGCGATAAAGTTAGCCTGCTCAAAGCAGTTTAACTGCTTGTAGAATGTGTATGTTAATTTATGGATATGCATTGATAGGTAAAAATGATTTGTCCTCTCCGTCGGGTTTTCTTGATTTAAATGCCCTATTCGTAAACTTTACTCCATTTTCACAAACCTAAGCACACCACATCGACCCAGTATCCTTTCTCGAAACGCCTTTTGCAGGTTAGATGCCGTGGTTCACCTTAGGGGAATCAATACTATGTACTTGGAGAACGCGTTGTGAAACACCAATAGTAATTTATTGCCATGTTTGACAGTGGCAGCCAGCTAGCTTACGCATTTGGCACTTTTCGCAGCATTTGACGTACCTGTGGGCGCCTCCGAGCATTCCCGGCTACTAATACCTTTGCGCCACGCGATATACGTTCTTCCGTATGCCTTGATGACTGTAGGCGCGTCATAGCATTCCTGCAGAGCTCGTTTCCGCTGCTCACGTTCCACACACGGTTTCTAGGGGACCTGATCTTCATCGTCGACCGCAAATTTCTCGGGTCTCCTCCATGGCCGCCACCCATCTACAAGGGGATTTCTCGTCCACAGCCTGTTAAAATGACTCCTAGCTTACTTTAGCGATAGTACACGTCAACTTGAAACTGGTAGAGATCCAACGCCCACCATGACAGAGGGGATCTCAATAAAGCGCGAGGTGAGCCGTGATCACGGCGATGCGGTATCCTTCCAAGTAGCACCTCAACCTGCGGATCGATCAAAATATGGAGAGACACTCCTTCTCCGTCGCCAAATACTTCTTCTCAGCCTTTCACAGTTTCCGGCTGGCGTAAGTGACTACACGCTCCTGGCCTTCGATCTCCTTGGTGAGAGCCGTGCCGAGACCGTGATCACTCGGATCCGTTTGTAACGCAAATTCAGCAGAAATATCAAGCCGTGCCGACACTTCGCTTGTGTTTCAGATTTAGTTTCATTTGATTCCCTTAATTTCAACTGTATCTGGTCCGCTTTTATCATCCAATTTGGTTTCTTGTTGGCCTCTTTTTTGCTTTATCCAATTCACATTCGGCCCCTTGACTATGTGCTGCGCCATGTCATTACATGCCAGTATTTAAAACATCAAATACAAATCGAAAGCGGTGTGCCTGATCATTGCCGCCTGATCACTGCCGCCTGCTCACTGCCTCCATGCCAATAATCATGTCCGTTATTTGTCCCTAACTTTTTTTCGCTGCAACGTTCGTCGTTACGCTCGATCCCGCCCCACAATTTCTGCCATTAAATCGTTAAAACCGATTGTTTGAGCACTGAGCAAACACTCCAAAATTGCCGGTGGGCAATATGCAAATTGATTCTAACGTTAAATTAGGACACGAGCAAAAATATTGACCGCACTGTTTAGTTGTTGGTTTTAGCAATGTTTTATACGTTTATTTTCTCTCTGTTAAGTGACAGAGAGTGCATGCTTTCTTGACAGAGGGCCAGAGAGCAGCAGCTATTAATTAATATTGTTTTATGTAAATGCTATAATGTTGTTGAATTCAAATGCCTTTACATCAACCGCGCCGAATGCACGTAGGGCTTCAAATATTAATGCTGCATATCAGCTGCCAGCGTTGCAAGAAAGTTAGCTTGCTTTTTGGGCCGAGCCTTGTGGACGCGTATTGCAGCGCTACGACCGTTGTCCCGTTGACGAGACGGTGCGCTGGCGTTATCGCCTCGCCGTCGTTGTGGTTGGCTCTGTCTGCGACGATTAACCTGGAGTTGAGGATGTCCTCCACCTCCACCAGCACGGTTGCCAGCTCGACTTTCCGTAGGAGTTCGCCTCCAATCGCCCTCATCATTAGGTGCTTGGCGGACTTCACTGCAGCCTCCCAAAGGCCGCCGAAATGCGGAGCACGTGAGGCTATGAACACGAATGTCACACCCTTGCTTGGCATTGAAGCTCGTCCGCAAATCCACCAGCAAACAAAAAATGTACATTTTTACTGGCAATCTGGCAATCGAATTCCCGGGGATTGGACCACAGAAGTCCACTCCGCTGTTTTCGAAGGCCTATTCCCATATAGCCGAGCAGCAGGTAAGTTTTATTTTTCTTGCCAATATCGGTTTGTACCTAAAATAATGAACGCAACGCCGAACTTTGGCGTTGCAAGCCTGGCGAGTGCTTATGAGCCAAATTTGCTTCCGAAACAAGCGCACGTGGACTTGCGAGGCAATTGTTTCGGTGAAAAACTGCAGATTCAAATTGAAAAACCAATATCCTTTTGGAATAAGCAATGAAAACTTTGCGTTATGGGGCAGCGGCACTTTCGATAAGCGATCAAAACCGCTGCGATATTTCTTTTTCCAGCATAAGCTGCTCTTTGGTCCATTTAATTCTCGGCTAAAGGGAATGATCACGCTTAAAAAATTCTGGACCTTTGAACCAGTGGGATTGAGTCAATTCAATCTGCTGGATTTTTTTGGTCAGAACGTATCGCCACATTACGTCTGCTGTTAATTCTTGAACGTATTCCACTCTATTGGTGACGAAAGTTTGCACATGTGAGGGGTGGTAAGAAACCAATGAAAGTACCACAATGCAGGAACAAAATACAACTCGCTCAATTGGAGAAGTTGACTAACCTTCTCCCACAATGATGCAAACAGCTGTGCAGCGCAAAGTTCCAAGCGATGCACTGACTTTATTGTAAAAGGTGCAACCTTGAATTTTGCTATCAACTGCACGGATGTGCCATGCTCATGTTCAATTGGAACATATATGCAGCACCCGTACGCTCTCATCGAGGCGTCAACAAAACAATGAATTTGAGAATTCGTACACTTTTCGAAGCCAACGTACCGAGGTATGCGAATTGAATCTATCTCTTAAATTTTTGAGGAAGTAAATGGGTATCTGGTCATCCCATGCTATCTTTTGCAGCCAAAGTTCCTGCATTAAGATCATTGCTCGAGCTACCATTAGGCATAATAATCCAAGCGGATCGTACAGACGAGAGACGATTGACAAAATGGCACGTTTGGTAGGCAATAATTCCAGCGATAAGTTGACTGTAGAGTATTTGAAATAATCGCAACAGGCAGAAATATTTCAGGCACCGAATAGCCAAAAACAGGGCAGAAGCTGTACCATACGCTACAGTGATATTCAGCTGATATATTTGATGTGGGTCTGAAGGCTTTCCTTGATTGATTTCGACTTGCCGATACATTTTATCAATGTCAGCGTTCAATACAAATGGGCGAAGCCAGAACTGCAACAAAGTTGAGTAAAGACATGGCTGTATAATGGGGCTAACCCCATTGGCGACAATTTGCAGGACGCGTCAATAACAACTTTCAACTCAGCGGATGTGCTTTGCGGTCGGAGCATGCATTCATATGGAATGAAATAATGTGGATCGTTGGGTTCGTGTTGTTGACTGAGTTCATGTGGCCTAGAGAAAGGTACTCCTTCATGCAAATTCTTCTTTATAATGTTATAATGCCAGAAAGCGTCTCTTAGCCGCTTCGTACGTAACAAGGCAACGTGGGCACGATTTAAAAGACAGAGAGCTGCTGAGACGACCCAACGGTTTGCGAATGATAGTTTCTGCAAACGACTTCTCGCAAAGCAACTTTCCTGGGGTATACATATGAACAAGAGCATCTAATGACTAGGAGTCTTCGCTTCAAATAGAGTCGTGACTCACACTCACAAACGCTGTAGAACTAGTCTCTAGTGAGCCCGTAGTTTGGCAACGCCCGGATACAATCCAGCTAAAAGCTGTGGCCCGCCATGTTGGCGACTTGGTATTTCCTATCACATGTTCTTCCTTAAGCAAATCGAAAAATTCATCTGCTCCAAGCAGCAGATCAATGCGTTGAGAAAGGTGAAATTGTGGATCAGCCAATTCAATATGCTGAGGCACTTCAACGCCAACAATAAGCTTTCGGGCTGATAGGACGAAATGCTTCCCAAAACGGTTAACTCAGCTATCAATTCGAAGTCATCGACTCAAGAGGATATTGATGTATGAACCACATGACGCACTGCGGACTTGAGTTTTCCAATACCAAGCAAATTTATGTCCTTAATCCGTTATGAAAATGACTTGCGACCGTGAATCTAACAGTGCCCTAGCTAACTGGAAAAAACCATTATCCATTACACGAGCGACTGCAGTTGCCAATATGAAATGGCCAGAGACAGCTGTTGTGTAATTGACGAAATAACATTGCGTTGGGGCCGCAGTTTGGGCCACCAATGACTTCCTGATAGGTGCAGTGCTTACTAAGTTGGGCACAAACTTGTGTAGGAGGGTATAATGAGGTTTGGAGCAAACTCTACAAGTACTCTATTGGCAAGTCTTTGTTTTATGACCCCTTCTTAGGCAGTTGATGCACAGTGAACGCTCTTTAACAACCTTGAAGCGTTCGTCTTGCCTTCGGACTACAAACGACGTGCAACGTGTTATAAAATGATCATTCGACCTGCAAAAAGGACATTTCGGAGACTGACTCTGGGGTTGGCTTGGCTGCGAGACTGCCAAAGCCATTTTTCCAACTCTCCTTTGTCCATAAAAACAAGATTTCTGCGTTCGGGAGCGACCAGATGACGATGCTGAAAGTGTCTATTAAGAGCAGATTCGCAATCTTCCCAAGATGGAAGCTGACTATAATCTAGACTCTCTTCCCATTTAGAGCGCGTACTGCGGTCTACTGTGCTCATAATCAAATGTATGAGCAGAAGGTTAAAAATCTGTCTGTTTTTGCCTAAGGACAATAGCGACTCACAACTAGCCCGAACTAGTTTGGAGCCAAAATAACTCCTCATAACAGAGCCGCTGTAACGGGATCGAAAATGCCGTCCCTTGGTGGTTGGCATCGTGACATGGTCTCGTTACAGTCGGTCGAAAACAGCAGCTGGGAGTGCAGCGTCCTCGCCTGATGAACACCTGCAGTCAGCCGAGAGCGCGGGTAACGTTGTAACTGGAGAAAAAGCCGTTACATGGTGAGAGGTATCACGCCATAGTCCCGTTACAACCCGGCCCGCAGCTATAAAAAGCTAGCAGCCAGACAGACCGAGATGATTAAGTACCAGCGAAGCAACGAGCAAAGAACGGGAAATCCAAAGAAGCCCAGGATCATCGACCGACAGAGTAAGTTCTTACACCGCCCTGAATACCGTCCTGTATCTATTGCGGCTTGAGTACTAGGGTATCCTTGTAGGTGAGAGTCGTTAGTGAGATCCTTGCAAAACAGGAGTGGTCATTGGCGTATCCTTACGAAGCAGGAGTGTTAACGTACCCTTACAAATATAGGAATGGCTAATGTTGATCAAGCAAGCAAGTGTACTAACGTATCCTTGTAGGCAGGATTTTTGTTGATATCCTTGTGAACAGGATCGATCAACGGCGTATCTTTGCGGATGCACGAGTGGCACGTATCCTTGTATCACAGGAGTACCAATTTAATCAGCAAATACAGGAGTGGCTAGAGACACAGCAAGACAACACAGTGGGCTACGGCCTACAAGCGACCTCTAACTGAACCCCGAAAACCCAATCAATACGTTCCCGAGCCTTCGCCTTCCCGTCCCGAATCCCGTCCATCTTCGCCCGACCACCAGAAGCTCCACCAGACGAGACGAAGTACCGCCGACCGAGCCGTGCCTCGCCAGGAGTGGCTAGTACATGTACAGGGGAGCTGAGGTGGCAAACATAATCTTTGTAGGCTGGAGTGGTTTGGGAATATCCTTGCTTTACAGAAGTGGTCATCGGCGTATCCTTGCGATTTGCAGGAGTGGCCTGACGTATCCTCGTATAGTAGGAGTACCAAACGTATATACGCAAATACAATAGTTTTTAGCATAACCCAAGAAAACTGGAATTACTAGCGTATCCTTGTAGACAGGAGTGTCCAGTGTGATTTTTGCAAAGCAGGAGTGGCCATTGACGTATCCTCGTAATTAGCAGGAGTCTCCTGGCGTATCCTTGCGTTGGTCGCATACACCAAAAACCGAATCAAGTCCTCCGCGAACTGGCGAAGCCCACAACTTCTGCTACCTCGATACCCGAAGAACGACGACAACTTCAGCTATTGACTTCAAATCTTCAAATACTTAAATATTTATATTTAAAATGAACACCAAACCTAAAAAAGTCAGTGTTCTTATTTATCGTAAGTGCTTTTTATAAATTTGTTGCACGAACCCTTGGGTCAATCGAGCTTAGCCCGTCGAGGCCAATAGGTTCTGTACAAACTTGGTCGATTAGTGAGCGCAAAGAAATGGATGAAGGACCTTGCATCTTTGGAATATCAAAAAATGTGGCAATAGTAGCCGATACTATCATATAACTATTAAATAGACACGCTTTAAAGCTGCTAATACCTTCGGATAGTTGTCGATTGTAACCTGATATACCTGTACCATACCTAAGGCTTCCTTTTCTAAACATGATGGCAGGTGATTAAATTTCTCTCTGTTTGAGATCGATGCATCATTATCGACTAAATTTTCAAATAACCCTATGAAGTTTTTGTACTCAGCGTGATTGCCACTAAACCTTGGCAGCTTCATTGAAGGTAGTTGTCGGCTATGAGGGACAGATGGAAACATCGTAGAATTCGCGATAGCTTCCCTTTGAGTCTTGGGTTCACTGCATTTGCTCTTTAATTGTGCCTTAGTGTTGGAGCAGAGTATCTCTAAGTCGGATCTAGAAGTTAACGAGGGGTCAGTTGCGTCCAGATCCTTCTGTATATTGAAAGTATCATCAATATATCGAGTCAAAATATCTAGCCTACACACCCGCTCCAATCGCTCGATTTTGCCTGGGTACTCCTTGACTAACTTTATAATGCGCAGAATGTCCTTCACCACATTTGTGTGAGACTGTAACAATGTGTCTGTCTTAATTGAGTTGTGCTCTTGGCTGAAGCCGAGTTCTTGGCTTTAATTGCTCTTTCCCCTTTTGCTAGGCATGGCGTATTGGACAGAAGGTACTAGCGATAGTAATCAAAATGCAAAGAAATAGTAGTGCTATATCAAATATTATGAGACGGCACTGGTAGTTCATAAGAACAGGTAACTGCTACTGATATAACAAGTAGGAGTGCTCTAGTCGGGAGTGCCCGACTAGGAGATACCCTGAACACAGTCCTTACAATCATTCATACTAATATAAACACACACATGCTGCAGTACAAGCAGTGCAAGCGGTTTAAGCAGTTAGCTTGCTTTTTCACTGAGCCCCACACATTGGAAAGTTAGATCTTAAATAACTTCTCTGTTTATTGTCCGATCTTTCTGAAATTTTTAGGACATAGCATTAGCTATAAAGTGTGTGTCCAAACCAAATTGCACGGTTGCACCTTCAAAAATACGTTTTTTGAACTTTTGGGGGTATTGGGGGGTGATATCGAAAAAGTGAAATATTTTTTACATGGGTATGCTATTCGAGATTATACATGCCAAATTAAGGGCCTGTAGCTCTTATAACTTTTAAGTTATGTCCCAAAAACGCTAGTCTGAAATCGAAATTTATCGATAACTTTGGAACGGGATGAGTTATCGATAAAATTAAGTAAACTTGATCTGTCCCAGCTCTACGAGAACTTATATGCCAAAAATGAAGTCTCTAGCTCTTGTAGTCTCTGATATCCGTGTGTTCATACAGACAGACGGACAGACAGACGGACAGGCAGACGGACATGGCTAGATCGACTCGGCTGTTGATACTGATAAAAAATATACATACTTTATATGGTCGGAGATGATTCCTTATGCCTGTTACATACTCTAGCACAAAACCATAATACCCTTTTTACCCATTTTTAATGGGTTCAGGGTATAAAAAGTATATGAAACTAATATAACAGGACGGCACTGTATAGTAAATGATAACGTTAGAAAAGTGATATCTAAAACTATTGGTTCGTTTGGCTGCGAGCGACATTGAAAACAAGTGTCAAAGCAGCGCACATAAATCCAAATTGAGTGCAATAAAGGCTTAACGAAATGCAGCGACGCGATAGCTGGCAGACCAACTCACTCGACTTAGCAGCTACGATATGTGCTAAGGGCAAGTTGGCAGTGACGCGGCAGAGCAGCAGCGATGTGCGACTGTGGCTGCGTAGCAACGATAAAGCTAATAAGCCACGGGCTCATAAAAGAAACGCAGCGATTGATCGACGGCAGAATTTCTCACTCAATAAACAGCAACGGCATGCATGAGTAGTGAGCGCAAACAAATCCAAACAGCTCAAAGTGCCAAAGCGACGCACAAATTGTGCTTGAGTTCCAAATGCAGCGACGCTGCTCCTTGCAGACAAAATCGCTCAACAACGCAGCAACAATCAGCGCGAGCAGTGAAGGATACAGCGACGCGAGCGCGGAACAAGAATGCGATAACCGAAATCAAGCGTCAAGCGATGTGCAAGCTGAGCAGTTATGTGTAAGTTTGTATGCGTGTGTGCTTGCGAAACAGATCATGCAAGAATTGTTGAGCAGCGCAGCAACGGCAAAACGACAGAGAAACACAGCCACCAAGTGAGAACAAGTTTAGCGCAATGAACTTGAGCAAATGCGAAGTTTGGCGTGGCCAAATTGTATAAGGTTACAGTCGGCGGCATATGTGCAGTGACTCACTTAAGTATTCGTTGCTAAGCATGTGGAGGAGAAACCCAAGTATTTCACGATCTTGGCAAATACTTTTTATACTCTGATACCGAAGGTACTTTTAGTATATTGGTTTTGTCGGATGTCCGTCTGTCTGTCTGTCTGGATGAACGCACGTATATCCGAAAAGATATAAGATACGGACTTGAAATTTTTTGTGTTATGATTGTAGCTATCTGCTTCAGATCAAGTTTGTTCCAAATTTATGATACGCCCAATGGGAGGCTGGCAAATCGATAGCCTGTCGACACACCTCAAATCACAAATCGATAAAACGTGAATATCTCCCACAATTTTGAAGCTAGAGTAATCAAATTTGGTAGTTATATTGCAGGGGACCTCCCCAAAAAATTGGATTTTAGGTTATTCGGCCACGCCCATTATTACGCCCACCAGTCCCCCCTCCAAAATTAATTGGAAATGCTTGTATCTCCCGCAATTTTAGAGCTAAAGTCACCATATTTCGAATGTAAATTACTGGTGACGCCCTCTACAGATCCCAGGAATCCCACGATCACCCCCGCCCCCGTAATCGCGAAAATCAATATACATGAAAGCACAATTCGATAACACGTGTATATTTCCCGCAATTTTGAAGCTAGAGTCACCAAAATTGATATGTAGATTGGGGCTGACCAGCCCAAAAGATTGCGACTTGGATTTCCCAGCCACGCCCACTATAACGCGCCCCAGTCACCCCACCCCCACGAAACACGGAAGCCTGTATCTCGCACAGCTTACGAGCTAGAGCCACCAAACTTTGAGGGTACACCTCTGGCCAACTCCTCTAAAGATCGTCAAAAACTTTGGGGGCCACGCCCCTCCCATCCAAAAAATCGCAAAAGATTATATCTTCCACAGTTTTAAGGCTTGAGTCACCAAATTTGGAAGATAGACTTCTATTCACCCCTCTTAAGATCGGTAAAAAAAATTTGGGGCAACGAACCTTCCTCCCCCCAAAAATCGCGAAAATGTATATCTTTCACAGTTTTTGAGCTAAAATCACCAAATTTGGAAAATAGACTTCTGGAGGGGCCACGCCCTTCCCGACCCAAGAACTTGGAATGCCGATATCTGTTCACCCATACACCAGCAAAAATGTTCTGTTCACTTGCTTTCAGCTGTTCTTACAATGGTATCAGAGTGTTGCGCAGTCGGCTCCACCCGACTGCAACGTTTTCACTTGTTTATATTTATACTCTTTTCGAAGAAAATAGTATATTAAGTTTGTGCTGAAGTTTGTAACGCATAGAAGGAAGCGTCTGAGACCCCCAAAAGTTACTGCCAGTTATGCTTAGAAAAACAAAACAAATTGATCTAGCCATGTCCGTCTGTCTGTCTGTCTGTATGTATGCAAACTAGTCCCTCAGTACAGACACTTTTTATTCAAGGGGACAGCACATTGGTCGGAGCCGGCCGGATCGGACCACTATATCTTATAGCTGCCATACAACTTGAAGTCGGTTTTGGTCATAAATCCCATGTTTTCAAAGCTATCGCGATAAAACTTTGTACAGATACTTATTATCCAAAGAAACAGCACATTGGTCGGTGCCGGCCGGATCGGACCACTATATCTTATAGCTGCCATACAACTATAAGTCGGTTTTGGCCATAAATCCGATGTTTTCAAAGCTATCGCGATAAAAGTTTCCACAGATACTTATAATTCAAAGAGACATCACATTGGTCGGAGCCGGCCGGATCGGATCACTATATCTTATAGCTGCCATACAACTGGCAATAACTAAATATTCTTAGAACAAAAAAAAAAAATTTTTCGGGACAAACCGATTTTGTACAGCATATGAAATTATAGTGGTGCAGTTGGCAGAGTGAAAATTACCTAAAGGTTCGAAAAGAGTATAAAATTTTCGGCAAACCGAAGATAATCCTTCCCCACTTGTTTTACGAAAATTTAGGTAATGCAGCTTAAGTTATTATTATTTTTTGGGTCCCTTGCTGTCAAGCGCTTTGGCATCGATTCCACCAATTTACGGTAATATTCGGGACCTATTTTGCACCATTAATCCAGCACCTGCTTTAAGACTACTTTTGATGAAATATGGTTCTCTCTAACTTTTAGCTTAAGATATGACTATAGATTCTTGATGGGATTTGTGTCGGGACTCTGTGAGTGAGTGTTTGATTATTTGGTGTTGCATAAAATCAACATTTGTGTGTATTTGGACGTTATTTTGTTGTTGACTCACTGAAGTATTCGTTGCTAAGCATATGGAGCAGAATCCCAAGTATTTCACCATCTTAGCAAATACTTTTTATACTCTGATACCGAAGGTACTCATAGCACAAAAAATTGGATTTTAGGTTATTCGGCCACGCCCATTATTACGCCCACCAGTCCCCCCTCCAAAATTAATTGGAAATGCTTGTATCTCCCGCAATTTTAGAGCTAAAGTCACCATATTTCGAATATAAATTACTGGTGACGCCCTCTACAGATCCCAGGAATCCCACGATCACTCCCGCCCCCGTAATCGCGAAAATCAATATACATGAAAGCACAATTCGATAACACGTGTATATTTCCCGCAATTTTGAAGCTAGAGTCACCAAAATTGATATGTAGATTGGGGCTGACCAGCCCAAAAGATTGCGACTTGGATTTCCCAGCCACGCCCACTATAACGCGCTCCCAGCCACCCCACCCCCACAAAACACGGAAGCCTGTATCTCGCACAGCTTACGAGCTAGAGCCACCAAACTTTGAGGGTACACCTCTGGCCAACTCCTCTAAAGATCGGCAAAAACTTTGGGGGCCACGCCCCTCCCATCCAAAAAATCGCAAAAATTTATATCTTCCACAGTTTTAAGGCTTGAGTCACCAAATTTGGAAGATAGACTTCTATTCACCCCTCTTAAGATCGGTAAAAAAAATTTGGGGCAACGAACCTTCCTCCCCCCAAAAATCGCGAAAATGTATATCTTTCACAGTTTTTGAGCTAAAATCACCAAATTTGGAAAATAGTCTTCTGGAGGGGCCACGCCCCTCCCGACCCAAGAACTTGGAATGCCGATTTCTGTTCACCCATACACCAGCAAAAATGTTCTGTTCACTTGCTTTCAGCTGTTCTTACAATGGTATCAGAGTGTTGCGCAGTCGGCTCCACCCGACTGCAACGTTTTCACTTGTTTATATTTATACTCTTTTCGAAGAAAATAGTATATTAAGTTTGTGCTGAAGTTTGTAACGCATAGAAGGAAGCGTCTGAGACCCCCAAAAGTTACTGCCAGTATGCTTAGAAAAACAAAACAAATTGATCTAGCCATGTCCGTCTGTCTGTCTGTCTGTATGTATGCAAACTAGTCCCTCAGTTTTTGAGCTATCGCGATGCAACTTTGTACAGACACTTTTTATTCAAGGGGACAGCACATTGGTCGGAGCCGGCCGGATCGGACCACTATATCTTATAGCTGCCATACAACTATAAGTCATTTTGGTCATAAATCCCATGTTTTCAAAGCTATCGCGATAAAACTTTGTACAGATACTTATTATCCAAAGAAATAGCACATTGGTCGGTGCCGGCCGGATCAGACCACTATATCTTATAGCTGCCATACAACTATAAGTCGGTTTTGGCCATAAATCCGATGTTTTCAAAGCTATCGCGATAAAAGTTTCCACAGATACTTATAATTCAAAGAGACATCACATTGGTCGGAGCCGGCCGGATTGGATCACTATATCTTATAGCTGCCATACAACTGGCAATAAATTAAATATTCTTAGAACAAAAAAAAAAATTTTCGCGACAAACCGATTTTGTACAGCATATGAAATTATAGTGGTGCAGTTGGCAGAGTGAAAATTACCTAAAGGTTCGAAAAGAGTATAAAATTTTCGGCAAACCGAAGATAATCCTTCCCCACTTGTTTTACGAAAATTTAGGTAATGCAGCTTAAGTTATTATTATTTTTTGGGTCCCTTGCTGTCAAGCGCTTTGGCATCGATTCCACCAATTTACGGTAATATTCGGGACCTATTTTGCACCATTAATCCAGCACCTGCTTTAAGACTACTTTTGATGAAATATGGTTCTCTCTAACTTTTAGCTTAAGATATGACTATAGATTCTTGATGGGATTTGTGTCGGGACTCTGTGAGTGAGTGTTTGATTATTTGGTGTTGCATAAAATCAACATTTGTGTGTATTTGGACGTTATTTTGTTGTTGACTCACTGAAGTATTCGTTGCTAAGCATATGGAGCAGAATCCCAAGTATTTCACCATCTTAGCAAATACTTTTTATACTCTGATACCGAAGGTACTCATAGCAAATTGGTTTTGTCGGATGTCCGTCAGGCCGTCCGTCTGTCTGTCTGGATGAACGCACGTATTTCCGAAACGATATTAGATAGACTCTTGAAATCTTTTGTGTTATGATTATAGCTATCTGCTTCAGATTATTTCAAGTTTATGCCACGCCCACTGGGAGGCTGGCAAATCGATAACATGTCGATACACCTCAAATCACAAATCGATTAAACGTGAATATCTCCCACAATTTTAAAGCTAGGCTAGATTAATCAAATTTGGTAGGCATATTGCTGGTGACCTCCCAAAAAAATTGGATGCTAGGTTTATCGGCCACGCCCGTTATTACGCCCACCAGCCCCCCCTCCAAAATTAATTTGAAATGCTTATATCTCCCGCAGTTTTAGATTAGATTAGATTATAAATTTCGACCAAGCCCACTCCCGCCCCCGTAATCGCGAAAACCGATATACGTGAATGCACAATTCGATAACACGTGTATATTTCCCGCAGTTTTGAAGCTAGAGTCCCCAAATTTGGAATTTAGACTAGGGCTGACCAGCCCAAAAGACTGCGTTCTGGATTTTTCGGCCACGCCCACTAGAACGCCCCCCAGCCACCCCGCCCCCGCGAAACACGGAATCCTATATCTCGCACAGTTTAAGAGCTAGGGCCACCAAACTTTGAGGGTAGACTTCTGGCCAAGTCCTCTAAAGATCAGCCAAATTTGGGGGCCACGCCCCTTTCCGCCCCCAAAAATCGCGAAAGTGTATATCTTCCACAGTTCTAGAGCTAGACTCACCAAATGTGGAAAATAGACTTCTGGTCACCCCGTCTTAAAATCGACCACGCCCCACTCGTCCAAAAAAACTTGGATGGCCGATTTTGGGTGACCCATACACCAGCAAAAATGTTCTGTTCACTTGCTTTCAGCTGTTCTTAAAATGGTATCAGAGCATTACGCAGTCGGCTCCGCCTGACAGCAACGTTCTCACTTGCTTATATTTTTATACCCTGAACCCATTAAAAATGGGTAAAAAGGGTATTATGGTTTTGTGCAAAAGTATGTAACAGGCATAAGGAAGCATCTCCGACCATATAAAGTATATATATTATTGATCAGTATCAACAGCCAAGTCGATTTAGCCATGTCCGTCTGTCTGTCTGTCCGTCCGTCCGTCTGTCTGTATGAACACGCGGATATCAGAGACTACAAGAGCTAGAGACTTCATATTTGGAATATAAGTTCTCGTAATCCCGGGACAGATCAAGTTTATTAAAATTTATCAATAACTCGTCCCGTTCAAAAGTTATCGATAAATTTCGATTTCAGACCAGCGTTTTTGGGCTATAACTTACAAGTTATAAGAGCTAGAGGCCCCTAATTTGGCATGTATAATCTCGAATAGCATACACATGTAACAAATTTTTCACTTTTTGGATACCACCCCCAATCCCCCCAAAAATTCAAAAAACTCATTTTTGAAGGTATGACCTTGCAATTTGGTTTGGTCACACATTTTATAGCCAATGTTATGTCCTACAAACTTTTGAAAGATCGGACAGTAAACACAGAAGTTATTTAAGATTTTACTTTCCATTGTGTGGGGCTCAGCGAAAAGCAAGCTAACTGCTTAAGCCGCATGCACTGCTTGCAGTATGTGTGTGTTTGTATGTATGCACACTATTAGGCAACTATTAATGGAAATCAGAACTGGGTTCAGGGTATCTCCTAGTCGGGCACTCCCGACTAGAGCACTCTTACTTGTTATACCCTGAACCCATTAAAAATGGGTAAAAAGGGTATTATGGTTTTGTGCAAAAGTATGTAACAGGCATAAGGAGGCATCTCCGACCATATAAAGTATATATATTCTTGATCAGTATCAACAGTCGAGTCGATTTAGCCATGTCCGTCTGTCTGTCTGTCCGTCCGTCCGTCCGTCCGTCCGTCCGTCCGTCCGTCCGTCTGTCTGTATGAACACGCGGATATCAGAGACTACAAGAGCTAGAGACTTCATATTTGGAATATAAGTTCTCGTAATCCCGGGACAGATCAAGTTTATTTCATTTTATCGATAACTCGTCCCGTTTAAATGTTATCGATAAATTTCGATTTCAGACTAGCGTTTTTGGGCCTTAACTTAAAAGTTATAACAGCTAGAGGCCCCAAATTTGGCATGTATAATCTCGAATAGCATACACATGTAACAAATATTTCACTTTTTGGATACCAACCCCCAATCTCCCTAAAAGTGCAAAAAACTAATTTTTGAAGGTATGACCTTGCAATTTGGTTTGGTCACACATTTTATAGCCAATGTTATGTCCTACAAATTTTAGAAAGATCGGACAGTAAACACAGAAGTTATTTAAGATTTAACTTTCCATTGTGTGGGGCTCAGCGAAAAAGCAAGCTAACTGCTTAAACCGCTTGCACAGCCTGCAGTATGTGTGTGTCTGTATGTATGCACACTATTAGGCAAGTATGAATGGATGTCGGAACTGGGTTCAGGGTATCTCCTAGTCGGGCACTCCCGACTAGAGCACTCTTACTTGTTTTTACTGCTGTTGTCGAATGATGTTTACGAAAGGCAATGGATTGGAAAATTGGAACACGTTTAACAGTTATCAAAATAGAGCAACAAAACTAAGAAAATCGCCTATTTTCATCTCACAAAAGTATTCGTTTTACTTATAAGTATTTACTACTGCTACGAAAATTTAGGTAAGAAGGTAAGTTCCGTCCTGGTTTTTGGTTGCGGCCATTCGTGGAGTATCGTGGTGGCAGTGGTTTAATACCCAAATGCAGGTAGAGCTGTAGTGGCTCGGCGTGGCGTTGCCCACCACAAAGGCCTGACATAAGTATTATTGCAGATGTATGGGCTTATATAAAATAAAGCGATGTGTAAATCTAAGAAGCACGCCCACTAGTAGCCTACCAGCCTCATAATCAATTGGAAATGCCTATATCTCCCGCAGTCTTAGAACTAAAGTCACCTTATTTCGAATATAAATTACAGGTGACGCCCTCTACAGATCCCAGGAATCCCACGATCACTCCCGCCCCCGTAATCGCGAAAATCAATATACATGAAAGCACAATTCAATAACACGTGTATATTTCCCGCAATTTTGAAGCTAGAGTCACCAAAATTGATATGTAGATTGGGGCTGACTAGCCCAAAAGATTGCGACTTGGATTTCCCAGCCACGCCCTTTATAACGCGCCCCAGCCACCCCACCCCCACGAAACACGGAAGCCTGTATCTCGCACAGCTTACGAGCTAGAGCCACCAAACTTTGAGGGTACACCTCTGGCCAACTCCTCTAAAGATCGGGAAAATTTGGGGGCCACCCCCCTCCCAGAAGATTGCAGAATTGGCGATTGTCGAGCTTCGATGATGACCTTTCGTTTAACTCCATCGGTAGCGATCAAAACCGCTGCGATATTTCTTTTTTCCAGCATAAGCTGCTCTTTCCATTTAATTCCATTTAATTCTCGGCTAAAGGGAATGATCACGCTTAAAAAATTCTGGACCTTTGAACCAGTGGGATTGAGTCAATTCAATCGTGGATCAACCACGCGATGGCAAATCTGCTGGATTTTTTTTTGGTGGGAACGTATCGCCACATTACGTCTGCTGTTAATTCTTGAACGTATTCCACTCTATTGGTGACGAAAGTTTGCACATGTGAGGGGTGGTAAGAAACCAATGAAAGTACCACAATGCAGGAACAAAATACAACTCGCTCAATTGGAGAAGTTGACTAACCTTCTCCCACAATGATGCAAACAGCTGTGCAGCGCAAAGTTCCAAGCGATGCACTGACTTTATTGTAAAAGGTGCAACCTTGAATTTTGCTATCAACTGCACGGATGTGCCATGCTCATGTTCAATTGGAACATATATGCAGCACCCGTACGCTCTCATCGAGGCGTCAACAAAACAATGAATTTGAGAATTCGTACACTTTTCGAAGCCAACGTACCGAGGTATGCGAATTGAATCTATCTCTTAAATTTTTGAGGAAGTAAATGGGTATCTGGTCATCCCATGCTATCTTTTGCAGCCAAAGTTCCTGCATTAAGATCATTGCTCGAGTTACCATTAGGCATAATAATCCAAGCGGATCGTACAGACGAGAGACGATTGACAAAATGGCACGTTTGGTAGGCAATAATTCCAGCGATAAGTTGACTGTAGTTGAAATAATCGCAACAGGCAGAAATATTACTGACGTCCTCTACAGATCATAGAATCAAATTTGGTCCACGCCCACATCCATACCTCCTACTGTCTTATAGCTAGAGCATGATGCAACTACTAAAGGTGGAGTAAATTTTTTTTCGAGCTGACAACCCGATATCAACACGCTGTCGTTGCTTCATTTTTTTACGAACGAGCTGCCAGCACATGCTGCAGGCAGTACAATCAGTTTAGGCAGTTAGCATGCTTCTTCACAAGACCCCACACTATGGAAAAGCAAATCTTAAACAACAGACAGACAGACGGACATTGCTAGTTCAAATCGGCTATTGATACTTATCAAGAATATATGTACATACATATGTGCTTGCTAATGCCTGTTACTTACTTTTCCACAGCTTTATTATACCCCTTTCACCCATTTTTAATGAGTTCAGGGTATAATAATTGCAAATGCAGTATGTGTACTACTGTATACTACTGTTAAGCTTCCTCAACGGTCAAGCCCACTAGATCAACCGCAAAAATTTTATTTACCTGTTTTCAGCTGATCACATAAAATTAACTCCATTCTACACTCTAATACCGAAGTTAAAAAGCAAATTGTTTTTGTGCAATGCCCGTAATGCTGACCGTCAATATGTATACAAATAATTTAATTCTCCTATGTAGTCCTGCGTCCTCGCTAGTAATAGCCGAGGTGTGGGATGTAATCATTAAGTTGTCCAGTACAGTCTGGCGTCCTCGCTAGTAGTAGCCGGGGTGTGGGGTGTGCTGGGTGAATCCAGGAGTTGCGACAATTAAATCACTAGCCGTGGGGCGTAGTAATGAAACAAGTAATTTATTATGCGGCTGTAGCCGGAGTAGTGCATTTAATAATATTAGGTGTATTCCGTTACATGCCAGATACAAAACTGATTTTTCCCAAAAAGAATGAATATAGAACTAAAGCTAAATACATAAATGGAAACATGAGCTCGTGTCGGCAAGCCGACTCAGCATTATTATAATGATAGTGCAGCACTTGCGACGTAAGCAAGTGTCTAGCTATTGCTCCCAACCGGTCATTCTAAGAAACGTTGCAGATGGAATGCGATATGACAGCATTTCGGGCGTGTGGCCCATTTGACACAGTCGTGCGAGGGTCGTTTGTTAACTTGCTTGTTAACTATTCCCCCCTCAAGATCATTGCCGTCCTAGGTAATTCTTAACTCGTTGATCACCTCTTTTAGCTTGATTGAAGAATTTCTCCGGCTCCAGCATTGGTACACGAGGATGAGGCCACAAAATATAAGGCTAACCAGAACCAGACCTTGGCGGATCCGCTGGATGTCACATCGTCTCTGAGTTCTCGGATGATATGTAGGTTATGTTCATTCATCCGTTGCAGCAGTGGTAGGCTAAGCACATGATCGTGTCCCGTGATGTTCAGCAGAGGCGAAGCCGCGATGCCTGGGGGTTTGCTTACAGCTTTTTTGTGGCTCAGATACATAGTATCGTTTATCATGGCCGCGCGTTCGAGCGTGATGAGGTGAGCTCCTTTTATTGTTATCATGGGCCCGTCATCTATGCTGACTGTTGTGAATTGTTCGTTGACGATAACAATTCCCTCATATACTACGGTGATTGGCTCGAGGTAACTGGGCTGCGGCATATAGCTGAGCCGCCTGAGTGTATACTGCGGGCGCAGTTATCATACGGTGCCAGTTTGCAGAACGTCGCATAGGTGGTTGTAGCGCATTCTGTGTCATCTAGAATTCCATCGTCGCATTCAGCCACTATGAATTATGTATCATGTATTTGCAGTACGGTGTTGTTGTGTGCCACGGGGAAGATTATAACCTTCTTATAAATAACCTTAACTTTAAGATACTCAATTAGTATGTGAATTATGCTATCGGACTGAAAGATTTTGATATTGGATACTCCCATTAGACTAACTATAAGGACTTCTGTGAGCTGTTCGGTAAAAATGGACTTCAAATCATCGTGATCAAAAAACGTGGGGTTTATTATATTTGATTGTATTTCCGTGATTAGGATTCTGTTTCTCGCCAGTAACGTTGCATACAAGTGTGAGGTGTCTACTAAATTGCCCTTCCTTTCTAATTAATTAATTAATTTGTTTTTGCGTTTCTGTATTAATTTGTACCTGTCTATTGTTTGATTCTATGAGTTGAGCTTCAGTTATCTTAATTCTCTCAAGGTCCGACGCGTCAGTAGTACCTGCCACGACTTTCAATGCCTTCCCTTCGTTGCGGTCAGAAGTACGAGCATTATTTCGATAAACTTGCAGTAAACGATTGAGTCAGATCTGTAGTAAGTGTATAATGGAATGTCATGGCAATTACCTCAGATTGTCCTTATGGACTACCCTCCCTTAATAAGTATAGACGTTCCCAGGTCTGATTGTATGCTTCTTTCAGGACATATTGGGGACAACTTATTGCCTAATCTTTTCTTTTTTAAGGTAAACTTTTTCGCCTATCTGGGTTACATCTGATGAGTTGATCTTGCTGGGCTTTTGTTATCTTGTCCCTGATTGTTTGTTTAATTTCATTAGATACCGTGTACTACATCGAGTGGCTTTTGCCCTGTGACTGTATGGATAGTTTTATTGTATTCTACTGTTGCTCGTATTATTGCTTGGGTTGTATCGCTGATTTTTTTTTGTAAATTTGTAAACATCTAGCAATTTATATTAGTGTACTGTGGAATCGTTTCACTTGTCCATTTAACAACTATGCAGTGGGGGGGGGGGGGCGTTGACAATATCTATGTTGAATTGGTTTTGTAACAATGGAGTGATCGTTTCTGCATTGAACGATGCTTCATTGTCGCAATAAGCATTTTTTGTTTTTGGAAAAATATTAACTAACTGTAAAATGGGAATTGTTATATTTTGTTATAGAGTGAGATGCTAGCGGTTGTACAATGGCAAATTTGGAAAACTTGACAATACAAGTTAGAAAATGCTTTCGGTCGATGGAGAAAATATCAATATCTAACATTTTCCCGGTATATAAAGGTATTTGCATCTCTCCAAGCTCTTGCTTCTTTGGGTGACGGTTATACTTGGCAACTGTACACACTCTACAATTTAAAACGACTTCGTTAGCTAACTTAGTCATTTTCGGGAAATAGTAATCTCGAAGGATCTGTTTCACATTTTCCTGTGCTGCTCTGTGTGCACTATTATTCGGTATTGATTATCTCTGCCTGTTCGTTTTCGTTGATAATGTCTGACACCATGTTCTTACAGTGTCAGAATTTTGTTGTTGAAAACAGTGATATTAACTTATGTTGAAAAGCGGCAAAGTTGGAAAGTCACAATAGAACGCGTTTACAGCGTCAGGGTTTATTACGAGTTTTAATGTTTCTATGAGGTTATTGGTCTATTATCTGTGAATTTATCACATGGCGGGCTCGGCTGCCTAACATAATAAGTCTTCGACGCAATGTGTAACGTGCCTCTTCTAGAATCACTTGATTCCTAAAGCAATTTAAGGACTTGTCCGTTTTGATTGTGTATGTCAAGGAAAGTTCGCTGTGGATGGTGGCTGCGTCTGATTGCGGCTCGTTTTGCAAGGCATTGATATCCTGCCGGGAGAGGGCGTCTGCCACGAAGTTTTCTTTCCCTGGCTTATAGTGGATTTTAGCTTTATGCTCTTCAATAAAAGCCTTCCATCTCTTTATTTTCGCGTTAGTGTTTTTTTCAGACACTGCGAATGTGAGAGGTTGATGGTCTGTAAAATGTAAAAAAAAAAATGTGCAATTGTCTGGTACCATACAGATAATTGTACAATTTACCGAGGGCCCATACAATGGCAAATAGCTCCATTTCGTTGGTAGCATAATGAGGTTTACATTGCTTCAATGTTCGCGATATCATGGTGATAGGTCTTCTCCCTTGGGACAGCACTGCTCCGATACCACTCGCAGAAGCGTCAGTTGTTAAATCAAAGGTTCTTCTGACGCCAGTATGTTTCTTAAGCGATTAAAAGCGTCGCGTTATGGGTCATCGAATTCTATTGGTATTCTCCTCGACATGTGCTTACTAACTGTGCCATTTTCGCCTTTTCCTTTCTTTAATGTTCTCCCAGCCAACTGTCGCTCGACGATCGGAAATTGGGAGCGTTCCCTAAAAAACTCAGTAAGTCATTATCCCCTGATGAATCACTTTAATCATTAATTTCAGCAACCGCAGCTTAAGCTGTGTCGGCATACCCGTGTTCAACTTGGCTAGGGGCTGCTGCGTAACATTATTGATTCGTTGGCGTCTTTGCCTTTTTTGAACTTCACCAATTGTGGCACTATTCTGAGGTTTTCCCAATTAGTTGGCTGTCTAAACTAAGAAGTCGATGGATCAACCTCCATGGGCTTTACTTGGTTTTGCATTTGGGACTCTTTTTTATACTCTTTTCGAAGAAAATAGTATATTAAGTTTGTCCTGAAGTTTGTAACGCATAGAAGGAAGCGTCGGAGACCCCAAAAAGTTACTGCCAGTATGCTTAGAATGACAATACAAATTGATCTAGCCATGTCCGTCTGTCTGTCTGTCTGTCTGTCTGTCTGTATGTATGCAAGCTAGTCCCTCAGTTCTTGAGCTATCGCGATAAAACTTTGCACAGACACTTATTATTCCAGGGGACAGCACATTGGTCGGAGCCGGCCGGATCGGATCACTATATCTTATAGCTGCCATACAACTCGAAGTCGGTTTTGGCCATATATCCCATGCTTTAGAATCTATCGCAATGAAACTTTGCACTGATACTTATTATTCAAAAAGACATCACATTGGTTGGAGCCGGCTGATCGGATCACTATATCTTATAATTGCCATACAACTGGCAATGAATTAAATATTCTTAGAACAAAAAAAAACAAAATACGCGACAAAACGATATTGTACAGCTTATGAAATTTCAGTGGTGCAGTTGGCAGAGTGAAAATTGCCTATAGGTTCGAAAAGAGTATAAAATCTTCGGCACGCCGAAGATAATCCTTCCCCACTTGTTTTTATTTGAATTTGGGCCAGGCTCCCCCTGTTGCGGCCTGTTTTGGCCGTTTTCCTACAAAATATGGAGTTTTTCCCCGTCTAGCCTGCGGGCGGTTACCCTGTCTATTACCTTCACCTGTATGGCTCCTATCCTCAGTCGCCCTAGCGTATGATGCAGCGACTGCACTTCTCTCAATGCTGTTTTCAGCCTCAGGTTAACCAATAATTTCAAGTTTCTCTTGAGGCCTGCTATGAAAGCATGTAGGGCGTCATCCCTAATTTCTGCATTGAGGATCGTTGCTGCTTGTTCGTCATGTGTCATGACGATTTTCTTTGTGACGAGAGTGAGTTTTTTCTCGACTTCGTCATAATATTCCATTAGATCTAAGTCACCTTGCCTAACTAGTTCTAACTGTTGACGTAGTACGTGTAGGGACGTTTTGTCTGCATACGTGCAGTCGAGTCTAGCGATAATCACGTCAAAGTTGAGCACTGTATTCTGTGACGTAAGCGCTGCTCTTAAAGTGCTAACCTGATTTCTTACTGCATCGAGTTCCGCGCGAATCTTGTCTTTTAAACGTCGTTCCTGGTTAAGGAAAGTGGTGTTAACCGCGCCTTCTATTAACGGTTTTAGTAATTCAGGATCCATTTCAAACTGATTCGGTTCTTGTGGGCGATATCCTATTTCCTGATCTTGATTAATATCGTCTTCGTCAAAATTGTCTTTGTCACTATCTTCGTTGTCGGGGTCGTATTCCACTTTTATTTGTCTATATTCCCAACTCATGAGCATTCAGTGAATAGGGACTTGATAAACTGTGTAGCAAATTAACAAAAAAAATACTTGTATCTCATTTACTATTTGACTATTAACACAAAAACACAGTTTGTTAAATCAAAAAAAAAAATTTTCAAAGAATGCAACGCTCACTTTTGCTCTGTCAATTTGTTAAGACTCTTTATACTCTGATACCGAAGGTACTCATAGTATATTGGTTTTGTCGAATGTCCGTCAGGCCGTCCGTCTGTCCGTCTGTCCGTCTGTCTGTCTGGATGAACGCGCGTATTTCCGAAACGATATTAGATAGACTCTTGAAATCTTTTGCGTTATGATTATAGCTATCTGCTTCAGATCAAGTTTATTCCAAATTTATGCCACGCCCACTGGGAGGCTGGCAAATCGATAACATGTCGATACACCTCAAATCACAAATCGATTAAACGTGAATAACTCCCACAATTTTGAAGCTAGAGTAATCAAATTTGGTAGGTATATTGCTGGTGACCTCCCGAAAAAATTGGATCCTAGGTTAATCGGCCACGCCCATTATAACGCCCACCAGCCCCCCTCCAAAATTAATTTGAAATGCTTATATCTCCCGCAGTTTTAGAGCTAAAGTCACCATATTTGGAATATATATTACTGGTGACGTCCTCTACAGATTACAGAAACAAAATTTCGACCACGCCCACTCCCGCCCCCGTAATCGCGAAAATCGATATACATGAATGCACAATTCGATAACACGTGTATATTTCCCGCAATTTTGAAGCTAGAGTCCCAAAATTTGGAATTTAGACTAGGGCTGACCAGCCCAAAAGATTGCGTCCTGGATTTTCCGGCCACGCCCACTAGAACGCCCCCCAGCCACCCCGCCCCCACGAAACACGGAAGCCTATATCTCGCACAGTTTAAGAGCTAGGGCCACCAAAATTGGAGGATAGACTTATTGTCAGCCCCCCCAAAGATCGGCAAAAAATTTTGGGGCCCCGCCCCCTCCCGCCCCCAAAAATCGCGAAAATTTATATCTTCCACAGTTTTAGAGCTAGAGTCACCAAAATTGGAGGATAGACTTATTGTCAGCCCCCCTAAAGATCGGCAAAAAATTTTGGGGCCCCGCCCCCTCCCGCCCACAAAAATCGCGAAAATTTATATCTGCCACAGTTTTAGAGCTAGAGTCACCAAAATTGGAGGATAGACTTATTGTCAGCCCCCCTAAAGATCGGCAAAAAATTTTGGGGCCCCGCCCCCTCCCGCCCCCAAAAATCGCGAAAATTTATATCTTCCACAGTTTCAGAGCTAGAGTCATTAAACTTGGAAGATAGAATTCTGGTCAGCCCCTCTAAATATCGGTAAAAAAAATTTGGGGCCACGCCCCCTCCCGACCCCAAAAATCGCGAAAATGTATATCTTCCACAGTTTTAGAGCTAGAGTCAAGAAATTTGTAAAATAGACTTCTTGTCACTCCTCTAAAGATCGGCCAAATTTTTTGGGGCCACGCCCCTTCCCGCCCCCAAAAATCGCGAAAGCTTATATCTTCCACAGTTTTAGAGCTAGAGTCACCAAAATTGGTAGATAGACTTCTGGTCACCCCCTCTTAAGATCGACCATGCCCCTCCCGTTCCCAAAAACTTGGAATGCCGATTTCGGGTCACCCAAACACCAGCAAAAATTTTCTGTTCACTTGCTTTCAGCTGTTCTTAAAATGGTATCAGAGTATTACGCAGTCGGCTCCGCCCGACTGCAACGTTCTCACTTGTTTTTTTTTAATTCACTATTTTTCTCGAACAGTCATTCCAATTATTTAATTCTTCTATGTCCTGCGTCCTCGCTAGCAATAGCCAAGGTGTGGGATGTAATCATTAAGTTGTCCACTACAGTCTGGCGTCCTCGCTAGTAGTAGACGGGGTGTGGGGTGTGCTGGGTGAATCCAGGATTTGTAACGATTAAATCACTAGCCGTGTGGCGTAGTAATGAAACAAGTAATTTATTATGCGGCTGTAGCCGGAGTAGTGCATTTAATAATAGAAGTTGTAATCCGTTACATGCTAGATACAAAACTGATTTTACCAAAAGAATGAATATAGAACTAAAGCTAAATACATGAATGGAAACATGAGCTCGTGTCGGCAAGCCGACTCAGCATTATAATAATGATAGCGCAGCACTTGCGACATTAGCAAGTGTCTGGCTATTGCTGCCAACCGGTCATTCTAAGAAACGTTGCAGATGGAATGCGATATGCCAGCATTTAAGGCGTGTGGGGTATTTGACACAGTCGTGCGAGGGTTGTTAGTTAACTTGCTTGTAAACTTGCACCCGTAGTTATCTGCTTTATGCAAATTCATAAGATTAGTGTATCCCACCCCCTACAATACTGGCAAATCGATAACGTATCGATGCACCTCAAATCTCAGATCAATAAAATTTCATATTTTCAATAATATGAAAACTAGTTATAAAATTTGGTTGATAGAATTCAGGTGACCTCACCAAAAAATTTGATCCGTGAATTCCCGCTGCCACCCACCTGAACGCCAAACTGCTCTCCCGCCAAAAATATTCGGATAAGCATAAGTCTCACACATTCTTAGAGCTAGTCACCATATTTGGAAAAAATATAGCCTACCCCACTGATCACAGACAAAATTTCCCATTACGCCTACATCTGTATCCTGAAAGCTCAAACCGACACATGTATATTAAGGGTAAAGGTGCTCACCCCCATCTAGGGATAGGCAAAATTTCGGCGTCGCCCCTCCCGCCAACAATAATGGTTACATCCGATTTATCCGTTCTTACTTGTTTATTTGTATTCCAGAGAGAAAATCATTGAAATCGTATTCTTTAAAAATCTCAAAATAAGCCACGGCCAGCCATACATACAACCCTATATTAATTTAGGCATTTATCTTATTTACGCCGCTGTTGCGTTATAATCTCTCAGTTTTATTTTTATACAATTTTACAGTTGTGAGTTTGGATAACGCCATTACCATTATGTAGAGCCCTAGGCTACTGCAAATTAGACTACTATGCTAAACGCAGTTTTGGGGGATGGTGTATTTGTTGAGAGAATGTTGTAGAGCGAAAGACAGTATGCTAGTGATATGGCTTCAGGTGTTCCACGTAATTCTCGGGTATGAGACCAGTCTTGCCATTCAACGTGCCTTGAAGCCAGCCCGGCTCGTGCGAGAAGCGCACTGCAAATGAAAAACAGAGAGAAGTTTTTTTAAACATTCCAACAATATAAATATTTTACTTACCATTGGTAATTATCTGATTAGGCTCAAAAGATAGCTCACCCTCGCTTTCCCCCATGCAGGCATATAAAGTACGGACGCGTCTGCAATGAGATCAAAATATATAAGTACATGACATTAATCTAGCATAGGTTTTGAATACTGAGTGATAGAATTTAACGATTTAATCATTTATTAGAGTAGATGTAGTATGATAGTTACCCTGTACCCAAATAAAATAAGTAAGAATTATGAATTGCGCAAATGTATGTAACAGGCATAAGGAAGTATCTCCGCCTCATTAATATTCACAGCCGAGTCGATTTCTTTCCGTCCTACTGTCTGCGCAGATCTCAGAGACTATGAGAGCTCGAATCATCATATTTGGAATACAAGTTCTCGTATTCCCCAGTCAAGTTTATTTTTCATTTTACCGATAGCTGGCCCCTAACTTCAATAAGCAACCGATTGCTGATTGCAATA
Organism: Drosophila flavopinicola; assembly: GCA_035042425.1. NCBI lineage: Eukaryota > Metazoa > Arthropoda > Insecta > Diptera > Drosophilidae > Drosophila > Drosophila flavopinicola. Next base: position 122,519 of record JAWNLL010000265.1, on the reverse strand, counting down.
AAAGCCAAAACTTTTAGGATATAGGATTCCGATTCGGCGGGAATACTTTTTAGCATAATATCAAGGTCGGATTAGAAAGACAGAAGTTAAGAAAGAAAACGTCAAAGAACTTTGCGGCTGTTCAACAATTTTCTGTATATAAAGGGTGTTCCATTAAGAAGGAAGGCTTCGGCGGCACAACTCCTACCGATGGTCCACAATTTTGATGACAACTCTGCATAATTGCTTCTCGATCTCACCAATATGTCTTGTTATCTCGTCCTTTAGCTCTTGAATTTATGTTGGCTTGTTGGCATAGTCCTTGCTCTAAGATATCCCCAAAGGAAGAAGCCCAAAGGCGTCAAATCGCATGATATCGGTGGCAAATTGCATTCGGTGTTTCGAGAGATAATGCGCCCAGGAAACTCATTATTCAATACAGCCATTGTTGCATTGGCTGTGTGGCATGTGGCACTATCTTGTTAAAACCACATGTCGTCTGTATCCATGGTATCCAATTCTGGCCACATGACGTCGGTGATCATTGCACGGTACCGCTTACCATTCACCGTAACTGAATTGCCAGCTGCACCTTCGAAGAAAAATGGTCCAATGATTCCGATAGCAAAAAACGCTCATCAAACAGTGACTTTTTGTGGATGCATTGGCTTCTCAACAATCGGCCTTTGATTTTCATCAGCCCAAATGCGGCAATTCTGCTTATTAACTAAGCCACTGGGCATCGTCGCTGAAGAAGATTTTCTGGCAAAATTCCGCATCGGTTTGTCTTTGCTCATGCATCCAATCGGCGAACGTTCAAATGCTTCAAATGGTCAGCAGGCTTCAGTTCTTGGGTCAATTTAATTTTGTGGCGTGAAGGGACAAATCCTACCTCAAAATTGTACGCAATGTGGTCGTGGAGAGGTTCAATTCCTGTGCACGATGACGAACTGAGGTGTTTGGGCTTTCGGCCACATTCTCACGAGCTGCAGCAATGTTTTCATCTGAAAGGCGTGTCCGAGGGCGTGGTGGTCTTTTCGCATCTGCCACCGACCCAGTTTGTTGGAATTTTTGAACTGTTTTTGCTATTGCACTCTCACTAGGAAGATTATGCGCACCGAAAAAATCGCGAAGTGCGCGAAATGCATTTTTGCTTGAACGCCCATTTTCGTACTAGGCTTCAATTACTTTAACACGATATTCGATTGTTAATCTTTGCATGGTTGAAATTGCGAAAGACTGAACTTGCCAAATCTGCAAACAGATGTAAAAAATGATTTGACGTTTAAGCGTGGTTCACATTTAATATATTTTCATCTTAATGGAACACCCTTTTTACATATGTATGTATGTGCACACATCCAAATATGCAATGCATTTTTTGTGTTCTCGTCTCAAATTAATGCCATTTCTTATGAACAGTTCTTTCTATACAGCACAGAACGGTCAGCACAATGTGGAGCGTTAGCAGATTTCACGCGTTTTGTAGCAGTCTTGGGTGTTCAATCCGCGGCGGTAATTCTTATATTCTTAAAAACTTAATTATTATACGCGTAATTATCTGATTCAGACAAAGTGTTCAGACTTTTGGGCCATGCAAATCGATAACATGTCGATACACCTCAAAGCTCGCATCAATAAAACGATTATCTTTAAATTTTTCCATCGATAAAAATAATATAACAAAATTTCCTTTCACGCCCATTCCCCAAACAATCATGAAAATCGGTATACATTTAAGCTTGTGCTTGTGTAACACTTGTATATTTTACGCAATTTTAAAGCTAGAGATATCAAATTTGGTGTTTAGATAGCAGCTCAGCTCCTCAAAAAATTGGATCTTAAAATTTGCAGACACGCCAGACAGAATAAATCGTGCTCTTTAAATTACTTTTCATACGTTGATTATGAATTAGTTCGTTTCCTTAAGTGTATCTTTCTTTCGTTTCGCGCTGTATCGCCGCTAATTTGCTGAAGCATTGTCTTCGAGTGTCAACTTGTATCTGGACGTTTCCATGGTGTCGCTCCGGACCGCCATTTACACATCCGGACACATTTACAGTAAAGCAAGTAAGAGTGCTCTAGTCGGGATTGCCCGAGTAGGAGATACCCTGAACCCAGCTCTTACATTCATTCATACTAATCTATCTTATATAACTTATATTTCAAATAGTCTCTGATATCCGCGTGTTCATACAGACGGACGGACAGACGGACATGGCTAGATCGACTGATACTGATCAAGAATATACTTTACTTTAACTTTATATGGTCGGAGATGCTTCCTTATGCCTGTTACATGCTTTTGTCCAACTTCATTATACCCTTTTTACCCATTTTTTATGAGTTCAGGGTATAAAATCAGGCAAGTGGGAAAGGATTATTTTCGGCGTGCCGAAGATTTTATACTTTTTTCGAACCTTTAGACCAGTTTTACTCTGCCAACTGCCGACCTTTCATATGCTGTAAAAATTCTTTTTATCGCGTGGCATTTATTTTTTTTGTTCTAAGAATATTTAATTTATTTCCAGTTGTATGGCAGCTACAAGATAAAGGGGTCCGATCCGGCCGGCTGCAATCAATGAGATGTATGTTTGAATAATAAGTATCTGTGCAAAGTTTAATCGCGATAGCTTTGAAAACATGGGATATATGGTCAAAATCGACTTCGAGTTGTATGGCAGCTATAAGATATAGTAATCCGATCAGCCCGGCTCCGATCAATGATATGTATGTTTGAATAATAAGTATCTGTGCAAAGTTTCATCGCGATAGCTTTGAAAACATTGGATTTATGGCCAAAATACGATATAGTGGTCCGATCCGCCCAATGTGCTCTCCCTTTGAATAATAAGTCTCTGCATAAAGTTTTATCACGATAGCTCAAAAACTGAGGGACTAGTTTGCATACATATAGATAGACAGACAGACGGACATGGCTGGATCAATTTGTTTTGTTTTTCGAAACATACTGGCAGTAACCTTTGGGGGTCTCAGACTCAAATAGTATATTAAGTTTGTGCTGAAGTTTGTAACGCATAGAAGGAAGCGTCTGAGACCCCCAAAAGTTACTACCAGTATGCTTAGAAAAACAAAACGAGTTGAACTAGCCATGTCCGTCTGTCTGTCTGTCTGTATGTATGTATGCAAACTAGTCCCTCAGTTTTTTAGCTATCGCGATGCAACTTTGCACAGACACTTATTATTCAAGGACACAGCACATTGGTCGGAGCCGGCCGGATCGGACCACTATATCTTATAGCTGCCATACAACATGAAGTCGGTTTTGGTCATAAGTCCCATGTTTTCAAAGCTATCGCGATAAGTCTTTGTACAGATACTTATTATTCAAACATACATCACATTGGTTGGTGCGGACCGGATCGGACCACTATATCTCATAGCTGCCATACAACTCGAAGTCGGTTTTGGCTATAAATCCGATGTTTTCAAAGCAATTGCTTTCATCCTTATAACTTATCAATGGGTAAAATTGCAAAACGATTGAGTCATAAATAGCGAAGATATGCGTCATTAAATATTTTGAAAGAACAGGAGCATATGAGCAAACAAACCCAAGCGCAAGAAAGCTTTTGACAGTCTGCTCTTCAAGCCATTTTGTCATCGATCATCAAAACTGCTTGTGGCGTAAGGGATAAAGTGGCGCCCTGGCAAACGAAAGGTACTGGTTCGATTCCCAATAATTATTTTAATTTTTTCTTATTCTGGTTTTAAAATATAATATTACGGTAATCAAATTCATTTGCTACCAATGCCATAGAACAAAAACTATACAACGCGAAAAAAACGATCAGTATAATTGAGTTTGTCAGCGCATCTCAAAACTGCTTGGTGGCGTAGGTATTATAGTGCTGCACTGACAAATGGGGAGAACTCGGTTCAAATCCCAGCCGCGACTTGATTTTTTGCTTGCTTATTATTTGTTTCAAATATACATATATCAAATAGCTTGAATTTAATATTTTAATTGCAAAATTTAAATTCATATGATACCAATTCTTGGAGCAAAAAAATAAATGCAACGCGATAAAACCATTTTTTACTACTTTTGAAATTTCAGTGGTGCAGTTGGCAGAGTGAAAATTGCCTAAAGGTTCGAAAAGAGTATAAAATCTTCGGCACGCCGATGATAATCCTTTCCCACTTGTTTTCTAATTATTTTTTTCAAATATATATCAAATAGTAGCTTGAATTCAATAATTTAAAAGACAAATTTAAATTCATATGATACCAATTCTTAGAGCAAAAAAATAAATGCCACGCGATAAAACGATTATTTACTACTTTTGAAATTTCAGAGGTGCAGTTGGCACTTGTTTTAAATTTAATTTCAATCAGCGTCGCACTGGAAGTGTTGCACGGACATTTTTTCCATTATAATATTTATGTTGTTTCTGTTGCTGTTTTACGAAATTATTTATGCATAAACTTAGTAAAAAATTTTCAAATCAACAAAGGTATTAAATGTACTAATCTTGACAGAATAACAACGAACTTAACAAAAATATGCAGTATGAATAAAATAAAAAAATTCCATTCTACTGGGGAACATTGTTTTGTAAAATCAACAATGCTTGAGAGTATTATTTTATTTAGCTGAGAGCGGCTCCCATCAGAAAGATAAACATTTTTCAAGAACACCAATAAGATTTCGTAATTATACTCTTTTCGAAGAAAATAGTATATTAACTTTGTGCTGAAGTGTGTAATGCATAAAAGGAAGCGTCGGCAACCCCCAAAAGTTACACTTGAGCATCCTTATAACTCATCAATGGGTAAAATTGCAAAATATCGAAGATATGCGTCATTAAATATTTTGAAAATACAGGTGCATTCGAGCAAGCAAAGTCAAGCGCAAGTAAGTTCTTAGCAGTCTGCTCTTCAAGCAATTTTGTCAGCGATCATCAAAACGGCTTGTGGCGTAAGGAGTAAAGTTACGCGCTGACAAACGCAAGTTCTTAGTTCTTATTCTTCCTTACAAATATTTTTTTTCAAATATAAAATAGCTTGAATTTAATATTTTAAAAGAAAAATTTAAACTCATATGATACCAATACTTAGAACAACAAAAATAAATGCCACACGATAAAACGATTTTTTACAACATAAGAAATTTCAGTGGTGCAGTTGGCAGAGTGAAAATTGCCTAAATGTTTGAAAAGAGTATAAAATCTTCGGAACGCCGAAGATAATCCATCCCCACTTGATTTAATTAAGAAATTTATAAGAAAAAATGTCTTAATTATGACAGCAAACGACTTTGTAGCTCCTGCCAACCAAGCAACACAAGTAAAGTTGGACACCTGGCGGTAGCTAAAATTAGTTTCGATCTCATTTTGTCTTGTTAGCCTATAATCTTCGTAAAAATGTATGAAAGAAAAAAAGAGTTTTTCAAAATTGTTTGATTTCACACCTACGGTGTCGCACGGGCCCATTAGTCTAAATTAGCTTTAATTCTACCCTGAACCGATTAATTTTTCGGGCTATCTTGACGGGAAGAACACACGAAAAAAGAGTGCTCTAGTCGGAAGTGCCCGAGTTGGATATACCTTCAACCAGTCAATTATAGGGAAGGCAGTTGATTCTTAGCATTCTAATCACAATGAAGTATCTTGAAACTTACGCCGTGCCTGCGGATAGATCCCGCTTGATTTGGTTGATGTCACGATTGCGATGCATTTTGGTCGGCGCATAGTCGGCGCCCTCGTTGGTGGAGCCGCTGAGCCCGGTCCCGTCGATCATCGATGGCGCCGCTGTAGCCGTTACAATATCATCGCAGGTGGAGCCAAGCAGCGTGCCCAATGATGAAGTCTGCGATGTAGTTAACGGATAGTCAATGGAGCTGCGCGCGTTCAATAGACGCGTCACTTTGGCACTGCTGCCGCTAGTGATTAAGCCAGCACCGATGCCTCCAACATCAACATTTCCAGCAGTTCCGCACCCGTCGCCACCGCCAATGCCCAGACCATTGTTCGAGGCAAGTGAATCGCAGACGCTCTCATTGGAGCTGGATGTGGAGGCGACTGCCACAGGTGAATAGTGCTTCGCCTGACCATAGACATAGGGGCTGCGCTGCACGGGCGGATGCTGCTGTGGCCCACTCGCAACGACGGCGTTGCTGCTGCCCGATATGTGCAGCTGGCGCTCCTTGCGCATGGCGGCCGTGGGCGGGGAGACATTGACATGGGAGAGACTACGCCGATTGCTATTGGCGCTCGCATAGATGTGGCTGCTGGACGCAGACTGTGCCACCGGCGTTGCCGTGGCCATTAGATAATCGGCATGCCGCAGAGTGCTGTTTGCTGTTGAAGTTGTCGCATGATGCGCCTGCAAAAGAGTGCCGCCATTTGTGCTAGCGCTGGCGCCACCGGCATCGCCGCCGCCACCCAGTATGCCATAAACGACAGCTGCTGCATCCGTACCAGATCCAGTGCGACGTCCATTGATGTCGCTTTGCGTTATCGCGTGCAAGTTCTTCATACTGCCCATTTGCGCGTGCCGAGCACCGTTTGTACCATGCGATTGGACCGTCAAGGCGGCGCCACCATTTGCGTTACTGCTTGTGCCGACGCCATCTGTTGGTGTGCTACTGCAGGCGCTGGCAGGTCCATGCGTATAGATCATGCCATTTGGAATATTCTGCAAACTGGATGAGATGGTGGGCTCCGAGTAATTGGATTTAGTCACTACACGGTACACCTTCTGTTGCGGCGAATACATCGAGCTACATACCACACTGCCCCCACAACCGCCGCCAGTTGGGGAAGCCTTACCCACCTGTGAGGCGCGTGGCATTCGCGTAGGTGGGCTTGTGATGCTAGGATGCAGATCACAAGCGGTGATGGCAGCATTGACTACTGCCTCGACGCTGCTGTTGGGATCATTCTTGAAGATGCGCTCGTAGTTCTCGATGAGTATGTTGATGACAATGTTGTTAAACTTTATGTCCAGTATGGCGGCAACCGTCTCCTCCAGAGGACGCAGCAGGGTTGGCCCAAATACCACGCCCAGATTGAACACAGACATTTTGTTCTTTGCGTACTTTTTCGAGACTCTAAAAGACAATGAAAGTGATGTTGTTATATTATGTATACAAATCTGGAATATCTCGGCAATCCTGATACCAACTCGATAAATTACAAATATTTTCTTTATCAATATCAACAACCGAGTCTATGTACCCATGCTAATCCATCTGTATGAACACGTACAGTTGTGTGCAATAAAATAGTAGTGCCGTTGCGTCCGACCTATTTCACTGCCAAATTACATATTAAGTGAAATTTCGGTATGGAAAGTTATTAAAATAGTATTTGCTGATCATTTTCAAGGTTATTTAAAGTTGTTGTGGCTATATACTTCTATTAGTTTTCATACCAGAGCCAAATTACAAATAAATGGAAAAATTACGCTGTGCATTAAAATAGTAGTGCCAACTACTTTGATGAACAAAAATTACTAAACTTACGTAAACCAAATGTGTCATGTTTATACTCATTTCGAAGAAAATAGTATATTAAGTTTGTGCGCATAGAAGGAAGCGTCTGAGACCCCCAAACGTTACTGCCAGTATGCTTAGAAGAACAAAACAAATTGATCTAGCCATGTCCTTCTGTCTGTCTGTCTGTCTGTATGTATGCAAACTAGTCCCTCAGTTTTCGAGCTATCGCGATGCAACTTTGTACAGACACTTTTTATTCAAGGGGACAGCACATTGGTCGGAGCCGGCCGGATCGGACCACTATATCTTATAGCTGCCATACAACTTGAAATCGGTTTTGGGCATAAATCCGATGTTTTCAAAGCAATTGCTTTCAATTTACTTGTACACTTGAACAACCATATAACTCATCAATGGGTAAAATTGCAAAACGATTGAGGTCTAAATAGCGAAAATATGCGTCAGTAAATATTTTGAAAAAAACAGGTGCATATGAGCAAACAAACCCAAGCGCAAGTAAGCTTTTGACAGTCTGCTCTTCAAGCGATTTTGTCATCGAACATGAAAATAGCTTGTGGCGTAAGGGGTAAAGTGATGGGCTGACAAACGAAAGGTCCCAGGTACGAGTCTCAGCGGCGGCTGATCATTTATATTCATTTTTTTCTTATTCTTCCTTTCAAATATAAAATAACTGTAATCAAATTAATTTGCTCCAATGTCTTTGAACAAAAATTATACAACGCGAAAGAAAAGATCATTATCATCAGCGCATTTCAAAACTGCTTGGTGGCGTAAGTATTAGAGTGCTGTGCTGACAAACGGGAGAACACGGTTTAAATCCCAGCCGCGACTTATTGCTTTTTTTTTTGCTAATTATTTTTTTTTAATATATATTAAAAAGCTTCAATTCAATAATTTAAAAGAAAAATTTAAATTCATATGATACCAATTCTTGGAGCAAGAAAATAAATGCCATGCGATAAAACGATTTTTTACTACTATTAAAATTTCAGTGGTGCAGTTGGCAGAGTGAAAATTGCGTAAAGGTTCGAAAAGAGTATAGAATCTTTGGCACGCCGAAGATAATCCTTTCCCACTTGTTTATATTTTGTTTTTGGGTCTACTACATCATATTCAGTCAATAAGTCAATAAGATCCTTACAACCCTTCTCAGTGATTTTGGTCTATATTTCTTAGCCATGTTGCTGAAAGTGTGTTGTACTTAATCAATTTCGTGTTAAAATGATTCGTTTGACAACTCCAAACAAGTGTTCTATTACTTTAAGGTCCAGAGGCTGAGCTAGGCGGGGCATTGTGACGATTTATTGAGATGAAAGATACTCTTGACCCGTTTTACTTGTATATTAGGGGCCGTTATCATGTTGAAACATTCATTTTATTTACTTTTCGTAGCTAGAATTTATTTGCAGAACGTCCTTTAATATTTAAATAATCACTACTTGGGCCAGACTACCATAGATTGAAAGTACAGAGCCATTGAAAGTCAGGCCATCCCATATTTTTCAGTCCGCCACTCTAAATCAGCTCGAATCTATTCTTTGGTTGGTATTCTGTGTCCCGTAGGCAAGAAATATAATATGTGGACCTTATTCTACCAAATATAATAATTTTGCCACCCATCAGTTCCTAATACTTTTAAAAATTAGATTTACGTAGCCACGTACTCTGGTGCCAAAACGGGTAGCAGTCTGTAACTTAAATTATCTGAAATAGGTTGATGACAAACAATCAGAGTACTGTACTGTAAACATGTTTGGGGCTTCAAGGGGATGGTCTCCCTATATCGCAGAGTTTGTCTGTCATCAGAAATCGGTGTTTTTAGTTTGGCGAAGCAAATCTAAAGGTTTCTACTATTGTGTATAGAATTAAAAAGCATAAAGGTATCCAACCAATTTTCAATTTTCTGGCGGGCGTGACCATGGTGCTTAGCACGATTTCATACGCCTATCATAAATTTTCAGTTCTCAATGGAAAAATGCACCCTCTATATCACAAAAAAATCAAGAGTACCCAGAAGTCATTAAATTTATCTTAGAAAACAACAAAACAACAAATTTTTTTATTACTTTAAGGTCTAAAGGCTGAGCTAGGCGTGGCATTGTGATGATTTTCTGAAATACAAGATTCTCTTGACGTGTTTTACTAGTATACTAGGGGCCATTATCCTGTTCAAACATCCATTTTATTTATGTTCACTAACTAGAATTTATTTGTAGAACATCCTTTAATATTTGAATGATCAGTACTTGGTCAATTATACCATAGATCGAAAATATATGGCCAAGGTCTTACGAAAATCAGGGCCATACCACAATGTTCAGTCCATCTCTCTAAATCTTCTAGAAACTATACTTTGTTTTGTATCCTGCGTCCCGTAGGCAAGAAATATACTATTTGGAACTTATTCTACCAAATAACTTAATTTTGCAACCTATCAGTTCATAATACTTCGCTCCCCATTTCAATATTCCAAAGCACATGACTTTTTTCAAAAATTTTTTTAGGTATCCACATACTCTGCAGCTTGCAACTTTTCGCTCTTAAATTATCAGAAAAAGTTAATTGACAAATAGTCAGAGTACTGCTATTAGACTGGGATCCCTTTAAATTATGTTTGGGGGCTCCAAGTGGATGGTCTCCCTATATTGCGGTCTTTACTTTGTCCGCCATAAAATATAGGTATTTTTCGTTTGCGAAAGCAAAGTTAAAGTTTCGAACTATTGTGTCTGGAATTAAAAAGCACAAGGGAAGGGTATACGACCAGTTTTAAATTTACTGGGCGTGACCAAGGCTCTTAGCACGTTTCCAACGCTAACTATAAATAACTATAAATCAATGTAAAAATGCTCCCCCTATATCATAAACAAGTAAGAGTGCTCTAGTCAGGAGTGCCCGACTAGGAGATACCCTGAACCTAGACCTTACATCCATTCATACTAACCTATCAGTGTACGTACATACAAACACAACATACTGCAAGCAGTGCAAGCGGTTTCAGCAGTTAGTTTGATTTTTACTGAGCCCCACACAATGGAAAGTAAAATCTTAAACAGCATCTGTGTTTATAATCCGATCTTATTGAAATTTTTTGGGCATACAATTGGCAATTGCAAGGTCATATCTTCAAAAATACCAAAAAAAAGTGAAATATTTGTTATATGGGTATGCTATTCGAGATTATGCATTCCAAATTTGGGGCCTCTAGATCTTATAACTTGTAAGTTATAGCCCAAAAACGCCAGTCAGAAATCGAAATTAATCGATCACTTTTAAACGGGTCGAGAAATAACTTTAATCTGTCCCGGCACTACGAGAACTTATATTCCAAATATGAAGTCTCTAGCTCTTGTTGTCGCTGATATCCGCGTGTTCATACAGACGGACGGACGGACAGACAGACGGACATGGCTAGATCGGCTATTGATACTGATCAAGAATATATATACTTTATATGGTCGGAGATGCCTTCTTATGCCTGTTATATACTTTTGCACAAAACCATTATACCATTTTACACATTTTTAATGGGTTCGAATCTCAAAATGCATCTTAAAAAACCCAAATCGAAACAAAAGCACCAGAACCTTTTGGTTTTTCTAAACCTAATATTCTGATCTAATAAAAAAATCTCGTTTGGTCAATTTGAAAGGCAGAAAAAGTCTGAATTGAGGTTTAAATGCTTTGGGCTGCGGCACTACTATTTCATTGCACACAATTGTATGTACCAGAGAACGGCAGCGGTGCACCGCAACTACAAGTACACAGCAAAAGTACCCTGTAACGGGCATAAGGAAGCATCTCCGACAATGTAAAGTATATATATTCTTGACCAGTATCAACAGCCGAGTCGATCTAGCCATGTGCGTCTGTCTGTCCGTCGGTTCGTCCGACCGTCTGTATGAATACGCGGATATCAGAGACTATAAGAGCTAGAGACTAGACTAAATAAATATTTGGAATATAAGTTCTCGTTGTGCCTGGTCAGATCGTTTGTTTCATTTTCGATAACTCATCCCGTTCAAAAATTATTCATACATTTTATACATAACTTGAAATTTATAAGAGCTAGGGACACCGAATTTGGTATGTATATTCTCGGATAGCATACATATCTGCCGAATATTAAACCCTAGACTAGACTAGAGTCTTAAGCGATGGTCAACCAATTTTAAAAAACTATCCGATTCAGGATTTTAAAGTCATTATACTCTTTTCGAAGAAAATAGTATAGTATCTTTGTGATGAAGTAGAAGGAAGCGTCGCAGACAAAACAAATTGATCTGGCTATGTTCGTCTGTCTGTCTGTATGTATGCAAACTAGTCCCTCAGTTTTGTGCTAATGGATGGAGCCGTCAGGATCGGACCACTATATCTTATAGCTGCCATACAACTGGAATTCGGGTTTGACCATGTATCCCATGTTTTCAAAGCTATCGTCTTCAACAACCTTGTACACATGAACATCCTTATAACCCATTAATGTAAATATCCAAGATATGCGTCATTGAATATTTTGCAATTACAGGTGTATACGAGCAAACAAAGCCAAGTGCAAATAAGTTTTAAACAGACTGCTCTTTAAGCGACTTTGTCTTCGAACATCAAAACGGGTTGGTAGTTGGTAGTAAGTGGTATATATAGAGACTTCATATTTGGAACATAAGTTCTCCTAATCCCGGGACAGAATGTGCGTCAAGTTACCCACGGCTACTTAGCGTCGAATATCGATACTTTTTATGGGTTTTGCAACAAGGATTTTGTTTTTCAAATATTTTGCGTTTTAATGGACGAAATTGAAGAGACTTAAATGCCAAAGTGTTAAGAATTATTATCTTTCATTTAATTGCTTCACCTTTGAAATTTGAGCTTTTCCTGCATTAAAATTATGGGTTTGAAAAATCGGGTTCTTACAATTCTTACAATATCTCAATTTACAGAGCGCGTGCCATTAAATCTTGTATACACGATTAAAGCATATTGTTTCATCTACAAATTGATGTAAACTTGGTCCAAATTCTATCATTAGTTTCTGAGATATTTACAAAAATATGCACCAACCACGTAAAAGCCCCATACAAAATCGATGGCAAAAATCAGTCTTGAGTTTGCGCGCAAATATCTCAGCTTACAGAGCGCGTGCCACAATGCTCGCTATATCAAATTGAAGATAATTGTTTTCTGCACATAAGATATGTTTGAATAAATTCAGACCGTTAGATAAAGAGAAAATTAATTATTTGTAAGCCAACCTAAAACAGTTCACTTACATGAGCTTATCGAACGCTAGCTCACAAGTGAACTGAACCACTGCTTGGATTCAGGGCTGAACAATTTTGCGACGCTGTTAACCGGTTAACATGAATTTTAAACAATACATATATAAGAAATAAGCACAGATTTGGATGTAAGTATTATTATAATCAGTATTTTATATACAATTCAGTAAAATTCGAATTTTAAACTTTACATTTGCTTCACATGGCAACTAGCCATTTTGAGTAACATTCTGCTGGTGTCAACAACAATTTATATTTTCTTATCCATATCGCGTGCCGCAATGCACGGTAATTTATTGAATCAAGATAGCATAAATAGTCATTTTGCCATTACAATTTCGACAAAAACTCCAGCCATTCTTCATATATTTGCATTTTAATATTTACATTCATTAAGGTTGGCAGCGCCTGATCGAAGGTACCCATTTTGAGTAACATTCTGCTGGTGTCAACAACAATTTATATTTTCTTATCCATGTCGCTTGCCGCAATGCACGATAATTTATTGAATCAAGATAGCATAAATAGTCATTTTGCCATTACAATTTCGACAAAAACACCAGCCATTCTTGAGATATTTGCATTTTAATATTTACATTCATTAAGGTTGGCAACGCCTGATCGCAGGTACCGATTTTGAGTAACATTCTGTTGTTGCCCACAATAATGCAAATTACATTTCAATTTTGTGGCCGAAATTCCGCAAAAGAGATGGGCAAATTTTTAAAAGCGGAGGGACATGGCTTTAAATTATTATAAATGTGTTATGGGTGTAAGCAAATTAGAATCGAACTAAGAGGGTAAACAAACAATATGCGGTACATTACAGTTAGCTCAAACTTTTTGGCTTTTTAATAATTGGTTATAGTTTAAAAAATTTTAATATGGTTGGACATTTTGCTAAACTCTATCCCCCGTACATTTTTATTACTCCACACTTAAAAATTGCATAGAATTTGGCTGGACCCACGCGACAGCTGATACTGATCAAGAATATATACTTTAAATGTTACATACTATTGCAAAACTTTATCATACCGTTTGTACCCATTTGCCTATTTTAAAAGTTAAACTAACCTACTACATTTTGTATACCGAAACATCATATTAACCTATATACCATATTGCAAAAGTTTCTAATGCGACCACAGCAAATACATGCAGATATAAATTGCTGTTCGCAAAAAACACACATATTTGAGTGTTTGTATAGCTGTACTCTTCACACTACAGAAAGTTGAAAACGAGATCGGAACATTTGTGATCATGTGTGTGTATGAATATGAGCAAGCTTAGCCAAAAAAAAAATTCATATGTACAGTGCCACACAGAAGTATTAGCACAGCAAGCATTTCTGACATGGCTGTTATGTTGCCACATTTACATGAGAATATATTGATATATACATTTTTCTCATATAACATGACTTATTTACTATGCAATTAGATTTTGGGGTTTATTTTAAAATTATAGACTTTTCACTTGTTTTATGTTTAAAAACTAAAATATAAAAAAGGAAGAATTGCAGAACATTTGGATGGAGGTAACTCGAAAATTTTTATCGTTCATCCCAAAACGCTTGCAAGGAATAATATAATATATATAAACTATTAACTTACACTTTTTCAGTGCACATAAGTATTGGCACACCTAGTTATTGACCTTAAACGTTAACAAAATTATACAAAATTATATTTTGTTGGCAAACCCTTTTGTTATATTATTCGTTTTAGGATGGACCATAAAAATTTTCGAGTTACCTCTTTAAGTGTGGAGTAATAAAAATGTACGGGGGATAGAGTTTAGCTAAATGTCCAAGCATATTAAAATTTTTAAGACTATAACCAATTATTAAAAAGCCAAAAAGGTTGAGCTAACTGTAATGTACCGCATATTTTTTGTTTACCCTCTTATTTCGATTCTAATTTGCTTACACCCATAACACATTTATAATAATTTAAAGCCATGTCCCTCCGCTTTTAAAAATTGGCCCATCTCTTTTGCGGAATTTCGGCCACAAAATTGAAATGTAATTTGCATTATTGTGGGCAACAACAGAATGTTACTCAAAATCGGTACCTGCGATCAGGCGTTGCCAACCTTAATGAATGTAAATATTAAAATGCAAATATCTCAAGAATGGCTGGTGTTTTTGTCGAAATTGTAATGGCAAAATGACTATTTATGCTATCAATGATTCAATAAATTACCGTGCATTGCGGCAGGCGACATGGATAAGAAAATATAAATTATTGTTGACACCAGCAGAATGTTACTCAAAATGGGTACCTTCGATCAGGCGCTGCCAACCTTAATGAATGTAAATATTAAAATGCAAATATATGAAGAATGGCTGGAGTTTTTGTCGAAATTGTAATGGCAAAATGACTATTTATGCTATCTTGATTCAATAAATTACCGTGCATTGCGGCACGCGATATGGATAAGAAAATATAAATTGTTGTTGACACCAGCAGAATGTTACTCAAAATGGCTAGTTGCCATGTGAAGCAAATGTAAAGTTTAAAATTCGAATTTTACTGAATTGTATATAAAATACTGATTATAATAATACTTACATCCAAATCTGTGCTTATTTCTTATATATGTATTGTTTAAAATTCATGTTAACCGGTTAACAGCGTCGCAAAATTGTTCAGCCCTGAATCCAAGCAGTGGTTCAGTTCACTTGTGAGCTAGCAGTTCGATATGCTCATGTAAGTGAACTGTTTTAGGTTGGCTTACAAATAATTAATTTTCTCTTTATCTAACGGTCTGAATTTATTCAAACATATCTTCTGTGCAGAAAACAATTATCTTCAATTTGATATAGCGAGCATTGTGGCACGCGCTCTGTAAGCTGAGATATTTGCGCGCAAACTCAAGACTGATTTTTGCCATCGATTTTGTATGGGGCTTTTACGTGGTTGGTGCATATTTTTGTAAATATCTCAGAAACTAATGATAGAATTTGGACCAAGTTTACATCAGTTTGTAGATGAAAAAATATGATTTAATCGTGTATACAAGATTTAGTGGCACGCGCTCTGTAAATTGAGATATTGTAAGAATTGTGAGAACCCGATTTTTCAAACCCATGATTTTAATGCAGGAAAAGCTCAAATTTTAAAGGTGAAGCAATAAAATGAAAGATAATTTAATTCTTAACACTTCAATTCTTCAATTTCGTCCATTAAAACGCAAAATATTTGAAAAACAAAATCCTTGTTGCAAAACCGATGAGAAGTATCGATATTCGACACTAAGTGGCCGTGGGTAACTTGACGCACATCGGGATAGATCAAGTTTATTTCATTTTATCGACAACTCGTACCGTTTACTTGCGTTTTTGGGACATAACTTCAAAGTTATAAGAGCTAGAGGCCCCAAATTTAGCATGTATAATCTCGAATAGCATACACATGTAACAAATATATACAAAACTAGGAGATACCCTGAACCCAGTCCTCACTCATTCGAACTAACCTATCAGTGTACTTACATACAAACATATACGTGCTGCAAACAGTACAAGCAGTGCAAGCGGTGTAAGCAATAAGCTTGAGCCCCACACTATGG
Source organism: Drosophila flavopinicola (assembly GCA_035042425.1). NCBI lineage: Eukaryota > Metazoa > Arthropoda > Insecta > Diptera > Drosophilidae > Drosophila > Drosophila flavopinicola. The sequence goes on along the minus strand of JAWNLL010000265.1, from coordinate 106,202 downwards.
AAAGTTAAATCGTAAACAACTTATTTGTTTATGGTCCGATCTTATTGAAAATTGTTGGCAATAAAATCTACTAATCTAAATAATTATGAAAATATACTCCAAGTTTCAAGACCCTAGATTCTATAGCGTCAAAAATAGCTGCGTTCATACAGACGGACGCTCGGCAGTTGAACAAAACCAATATAATCTGATATCGAAGGCAATGACATTTATATCATACAGTGAAGAGATATACATATATATATATACATATATATATATATATATATATATATATATATATACATACATATGTATATATTTTTTTTGTTTGTAGAATAAATGCAATTATTGCCTGTGTCACTCACTCAGTCAAATGCCTGATGACAATATCCAGCATTTCAAAGTTTAGTTGAGGCAGTTTGTAGACCAGTTTGTGAACCTCGTTGACGCGTTGATTGAGGCTCTCTTTCTCTGTGGAGGGAGCGAACGAATTCAGTTAGTGTATTCTGAATGATTTCTTAGATTTGACTTACTGGCTGCATCAATGAAGCCGCTGTGATACTGATATGTCATAATAGGCTCATTCAGATTACGCAGATACATTTTAAGTGCGCTGGCAATGGTGTTGCTTTCCATGAGATCACGATACTTGTCGTCAGTGAATACATCCACCGTTTCTTTGCGCTCCATACCAAGCGCAAGCAGTTTGTTGATTTTAGTGCCGACACCGCTTTTGCGATAAATACCTTCGTCCTCGAGACCGCGTCCCTCCAGAATTTGAATGCAGCGGCGCACAAACATGAACCCGGTCTCATTCAATAGATAGGCCTCACTGGCCGTCAGTTTGCCTGGTGCCAGATACGTCTGCAATGAGTGGAATTAATGAACTGAGTGGTTGATAATTATATGTGTGTGAATACTTACCGGCTCCTTGCCATCCATGGCACTCAGCCAGGAACGATGATCCTTCTCACTAAGCGCCTGAAATGTGTAGACAATGCCCGACTTCTCCTTGAAGGTCAGATCGAAGCAGAACCGCTTTTCAAACTCGGAGGCCCGACGCTGGCACGAAAATAATGTCAGCTTTTCGTCCTCACGCGTCTCGGGTCGTGTGAAGCTGTGATTCATCTGATTGAACTGGAGCATTGTGAACTCACGCTTTTGCTTCTTGAATGTACAATAATACTTTGTCCATGTTGCTTTGAAAGGCTCTAAAAGTGAGATTTTCAGAAGGGAACCTACAAATTTGTATGCTTTGCAGTTGGCAGGCAGTTGTGGTTGATTGGTTTTGGGTGGGTTGATACATTATTTTGTGGTTGTTTTGGGTTTGCAGAGTCACAGCTGTAGTTAACACCAAAAACACCCGGCAGAAATCACAAAATTGCCCAAATACGAAGTAGGTATTTTTTTATCGTGTTTTTTTTGTAGAGAAATAAATAAAACCAAAAATTCAAAATCTCAGTAAGAGTGGACCCATCAAAATTTTCAAAAACACAGCTATTGAACTGTCAAATTTTAAATGCAATTTTGGTTTCAAAATTATCAAAATTACCATTGCCATAAAGTTGTTGTGGCTAGATATGTACATATGTACAGTGGCTCACAGCTTATCAGCTATCAGCACCTCGTGGTATCCAAAAAGTGAAATATTTGTTACATATGTATACTATTCGAGATTATAAATGGCAAATTGGGGGCCTTTAGAATTTATAACTATGAAGTTATGTCCCAAAAACGCTAGTCTGAAATCGAAATTTATCGATTACTTTTGATCGAGTTATCGATAAAATAAAATAAACCGGGATTACGAGAACTTATATTCCAAATATTTGCAATTTGGTTTGGCCACACATTTTATAGCGAACGTTATTTAAGATTTTACTTTCCATTGTGTGGGGATCAGTGAAATAGCAGTAAGTGCGTGTTTGTATGTATACACTATTAGGCAAGTATGAATGGATCTCAGAACTGTGTTCAGGGTATATCATAGTCGGGCACTCCCGACTAGAGCACTCTTACTTGTTCTATGCTTCAGTCATTGTTTTCGCAGTATGGTGAAATATATTTCTGCTGAATTTTGACAGCGGATCTAACAAACGGGACCACGCACAACTAATGAGCAGCGAGAACTTGTTCTCATTTTAAAACGGGCTAATCGCGCAGGAAAATTTGTGTAATGGTTGGACTTAGTGATTCCACAGTCCTCGAAAATGGAACCCATAATAAGGTAGAATTGCTCCGAACAAAATTTTCAATTCTACGGACGAGCGCTATATTGTTCGGAAGAGAGTTAGGCAAGTCATGCCACGAAGAAACGATTTGCCGTGTGCTTCGGAAGCATGACTTCAAGGCCAGAATACCGAGCAAGAAGTTCTTTAAAAGCGACCAAAATAAGATGTGTCGCCTAAAGTTTGCCCAGGAGCACTTGAACAAGGATAATGGTTTCTGGAATACAGTGTTATTCTTTGATGAGTCCAAATTTAATATTTTTGGGTCAGATGGAGCCTCATCTGTGTGACGTAAGCCAAACACAGAACTTGGTGTAACAAATTTAGGGCTACAGTTAAGCATGGCAGTGGTGACGTTATGGTGTGGGCCTGTATGTCGGCAGCCGTCGTCGGAAACTTGCAGTTTATTGAGACGACAATGGACAAAACTAAATATCTTGATATTTTTAAGTCAAATTTGATTAAAAGTGATGGAAACTGGGCATAAGGGACGTTTTCAGATTTTACCAGGACGATGACCAGAAACATACGGCGAGCATTGTGAAGACCCGGCTAATTTGGAACTGTCCACATGTTATGAAACCACCAGCCCAGTCCCCAGAACTGACTGTTATTGAAAATTTGAGGGCCGTTTTGGATATAAATATCCGAAAACGCAAAATTTCAAGCAAATCTGACCTCAAAACGGCATTGCTTGATGAATGGGTCAAAATTACGCCACAAGTAACCCAAAAGTTGGACGAATCCATGCCACAAAGGCTCAAAATGGTGGTTGATCAAAAGGGTGGTCATGTCAAGTATTAATTTTTGCTGATCGATCATAAACTTAGTTTTAATAATGTAATTTCTAAAGTGGTTTAAATAAGTTGTGGCATTGTATTTGGATGATTTTTTAGTTTTTAATTATTATAAAATGTTAGAAAAATATTTAAAAAATAAATGATGTCATATTTAATAGGTTAAAGCATCAGACTAACAAATTGCGTTTAAATTATTTTGAGATGTCTTTTAGTTTAAATTTTATACATGCCTACATTTTTTTTAAGGTGCTGGTTGAAATCAGCTGTGAGCCACTGTATGTTAGTTTTTAGACCAGAACCAAGCAAAAAGAATACAAGTAAGAGTGCTCTAGCCGGGAGTGCCCGACTAGGAGATACCCTGAACCCAGTCCTTACATTCCTACTAATCTATCATACATGTAATGGAAAGTAAAATCTTAAATAGCTTCTGTGTTTATTGTCCGATCTTTCTGAAATTTTTAGGAAATAACATTGGCTATAAAATGTGCGGTATCCAAAAAGTGAAATAATATGTGTATGATATTCGAGATTATACATGCCCAATTTGGGGCCTCTAGCTCTCATACCTTTCAAGTTATGGCTAAAAACACAGGTCTGAAATTGAAATTTATCGATAACTTTTGAACGGGACGAGTTATCGATAAAATGAAACAAGCTTGTACTGTCCCGGTACTACGAGAACTTATATTCCAAATATGAAGTCTCTAGCTCTTGTAGTCTCTGATATCCGTATGTTCATACAGACAGACGGACAGACAGACGGACAGACAGACGGATATGGCTAGATCGACTCGGCTATTGATACTGATCAATAATATATATACTTTATATAATCGGAGATGCTTCCTTATGCCTGTTACATACTTTTGCTCAACTTGATTATACCTTTTTTACCCATTTTGTATGCGTTCAGGGTATAAAAAAGGCACACCATAAAAACATAGCAGATTGCATTTTATAGCCAATGTTATGTCCTAAACATTTCAGAAAGATCGGACAATAAACTCAGAAGTTTTTTAAGATTTAACATTCCAGTGTGTGGGGCTCGGTTAAAAGCAAGATAACTGCTTAAGCCGCTTGCACTGCTTGTACTGCTTGAACTGCAGCATGTGTGTGTTTAGATTAGTATGCATGATTATAAGGACTTGGTTCAGGGTATCTCCTTTGGACTGGCCACTACAAAGCCCCCAATTTAAGTATTATTGGAAATGTATAGGCTTATGTAAAACAAAAACGATGTATTAATCTAACAAGGACGCGTGATGAAAAAATATCCGAGGTAGAAACATTCGGGAAGGATATTCCATTGGATTATATCAAAACATTGGTTAATTTTTACCCCGACGGCTGCAAGAAGTTATAAATGCCAAGGGAGGCAATACTTTTTATTAATAACAAGTAAAATTATCTAAATACTTTTGATTTTGTTAAAATTTTCAATCTTAAATAATATGTCAAAATACTAATGCCACCATACATTTTTGAAAAAAATTTTTTGTGTGCTTATTAAAATACTTTTGTAAAATGTTTTCGTATATTTTAAAAATAAATAAACATCTTTACACCATATTTATTTCAAAAATTGGTCAATGCTCATTTAAAAAGTTATTAACGAAAACGCATGGTAGTTTCTTTGTCAAAATATATATGCCGCGACTGTAGGCTTCCGTGTTTCGTGGTGGTTGGGGAACGTTTTAGTGGGCGTATGTATATCATGTATATCAATTTTCGCGATTACGGGGGCGGGAGTGGGCGTGGTCAAAAAGTCTTCACTGTTGTCTGGGGGTAATGTATATTAAAAATATGATGACTTAAGCTCTAAAACTGCGCATTTCCAAATATTTTTGGATGAGGGCTGGTGGGCGTTCTAGTGGGTGTGGCCAAAAAACTCAACATCCAATTTTTTTGGGAGGTGACCGGCAACATGCTTACCAAATTTGATACATCTAGCTTTAAAATGGTGGGAAATATTCACGTTTTATCGATTTGTGATTTGAGGTGTATCGACATGTTATCGATTTGCCAGCCTACCAGTGAGCGTTACACAAAAGGTGAACAAACTTGATCTGAAGCAGACAGCTACAAGTTTTCAAGTCTCTATCTTCAATAGTTTCGGAAATACGTGCATTCATACAGACGGACCGTCGAAAGGCCTGATGGACATTGCACAAATTCGACATACTATTGGGAATCAGAGTATAAAAATCAACCGACAGAGGGCCTGACTTTGTTAAAGGCACTTTGTGCACTGCTGCTAAAATTACGCAACAAAGCCTTTTTGGTTCCACGCACTGGTTTAAATAATGTTGTTCATTATGTACTCGATGCACACAGCACCAAAAATTACATCCCATTACCTCATCTCATCACAGTACACAAGAACATCTAAAACTAATTGGACTTATTCACTTTAAACTGCTCTTTCCATCAGCGCTACAGTTAATCATGAGAAATCTCAGATCTCACTATCAAGGAAATTTAACACCAAGAATTTCAGCCAACATCAGCCATCACCACAACCATTCTAAACCAGATCTTGAGCTCTTCAAAGCCATATTGCAAGAATAGCACCAAGCATAGCATGGGGGATCAGGATGAAGAGCCCCATTCTGCCCTAATCAAGATAACGGATGATCTTGTAATGGCACAGCATGAGAACAGCCCCACCGAGATACCAAGCCCTCATATCTCATTAAAACCTGCCCTGAGGCCTCACTCTTGTGATAAGGGGAAAGAGCCCCCACGATCCAATGACCTTCCAAAGTCCAGGCCCCACAAAACTACAATTCAACATGAGGAGACAAACATATCAGGAAAAGGGATCAACATAGCCATATTCCAAATGTCTGCAGCACAGCATGAATTTATAACCAACTGTGCTGAAAAAGCACTATAAACTCTCATCAACACTATAAATATACACTGATGGAAAATCTAGAGGAATATATACATACCATTTTTTGAATATACACCATTCCACCAAGACGAGATAATTTACTGCAGCATCACATATACATTTCAGAATTCATTGTCCAGCAGTTCTGCAGACCACATAATTTCAACACTTCATATCCATCATATACACAAAGAGCCCAGTCCAGTATATTTGCCAAGCAAATTGAGCCAGGGAGAGCCAAACAAATAAGACTGAGGGACCAATCCTAACAGAATATCAGGCCAAGTCTTCTGTTAGATGACAAAACTAGGGGTTACCCAGCAATCATGCCAAATTGTAACCAGCCAAGACGGAGAAACCATCAATTTACATCTACATATCTGCATGATTGATTATGAACGTGCAAAAATCAACAGACACTAGCAGCTGAGAATACAGGAGAACAAATTGTCCACATGCCCATCTGTGTGCTGAGAAAGAGACCCATTGAGAGTCACATGCGGACAGCCAAATTGTTAACACATGGGGACACTTGCATACTGCCCATCAGTGCCCAATGACGGTTAAATGCATACAAATGCACATAAAAACCACACATACCAGTCAAAATACGGCGCTATACATCACATAATAGATGCAGAAAAGGGCAAAATTCAACAAAATTCAACAGCCCGATAGACAATATCCCAAGGTATTTATGTCATATCATATCTCAGCACACAACGTATCACACACCATCACATCTATAGATCAAATCACACACACGCCATCTTTTGATCAAGGGAAAAATCTATGACACACTAAATGTATCATACAAGATGGAAGGAGTCAACATACACATCACATCACACCATCAACAAGACACAGACAGAATGATATCCATGTATTCAGGACCACACAGTGAAGGATCAATTCAGATGCATCCACACATACAGTCATCCATCTATCATACATGGGGGATACCATCCAAAACCATACTTATAGATTCCAAACCAGCAAAATCATCTGCATCATCAACTAACGAGGTGGTGCTCCAAGTTCCCGCCACGAAACTACCTACCGTCTCCACAAGTTTGCCGGAAATGCCAAATTTTGTCGAGGATTTGAGGCGCGGTCCAAAACATCTCCAAAATTTTCCAGACCAGAATCGAGAAACTACAGTATTGCCGAATTACCGTACTGGATTTGAGAAATTGACATTTTGCGATTTGAGAAATCAACATTTTTGAGATGAGGAATTGAACCCATTAAAATGCGTATTGTATTCTGAAAATGTGGTGAGAAAATATCAACGTGGTGGTGAGAAACTTTGAGAAACTACAGTCGAGAAACTGCGTCTCACCACGAAATTGGCCGAAACTGTTTGAGAAATTGAGAAACTGCCACGATGAGGAATTGAGACTACAGTATACGGGATCTACAGTGTCGAGGTTTTCCAAAATTTGAGAAACTGATTCGAGAAACTGAGAAACTTTTTCCAAAACACTGAGAAACTGACTACAGTACAGTCAAGAATCTCCAAAATATGGTGAAGATGAGAAATTGAAGGGTCTCGAATATGGTGAGAAACATTTCACTTTGAGACGTCTCCAAACTCTAGATCAAAACGTCTTCGAGAAGACCCAAATTGGCCACGATACATTGACATCGTCATTCCAAAATTTCAACACAAGGATCTGGACACGAAATCGCAGCGACAAGACGACCAGAATTGCCGGTTTTGCCGGTTTTGCCGGAATCTACGAAATTGCCGAAAATGCCGAAATTGCCGCGCCACGATATCGACCAAGACCCATTCCATATCCCAAAATTCGACCAGAGCAATTTCGGTTTCAAATTTTTCAAGGTCACTCCTCGAAACACCGTACTGGAAACGCTACATTTTTCAAGACGATTTCGATTTTGCCGGAAAAGCAAAACTGTAAATATGAGACGCTAGCGCTACCGGAATACGATACGGTCAACGGCAAATTCGAATTCAAGATCTACGAGATTAGGTCAAAATGTGAAAATGATGAGCAAAATTGAATTTGCCGCGATTTTTTCCATTTTCCAACATTCAACATGAACTATATGAGATGAGATGATGAGAAATTTGAATTTGAATTTCAACATTTTATTAACCAAAAAGAAGTTTTTTTTTTATACCAGCAAAAATCAACAAAGAAGTTCGATCAATGAATTGACAGAAGAATCAACAAACAAGGACCACCGATCCATGAAATTTACAGACGGCATAACAAGACCAATCAACAAGGCCAATTAACAAGTTAACTAGATAGATTGAAGAAGAAGACACAGACGAGAACAATGAGATTAACAATGCCGATGCAACTCAGTTTAGCTGAAAAGAAGGACCAAGCTTAAACTTTGAAATTGAAATTGATTGATAGCCTACACAAGACGATTATTGACAGAAGGTCCAAGAGAGAGAGAAGGAGGAGGAGGAGGTCCACTGTACCTGATGATCAAGTTCATGCAGATGATTGACAGACGTGATTGACAGACAGACGAGTTGGTCGATCAACAGGTCGATCAAGGAGATAGAGAACAAGGAGCTGAAAGCCTACACAAGAACTACATACCTTAAATCTATTTAATAATCAACAAGAGAGACAAAGAAAAGCGGAAGATTACATCTAACTGGTGCGACGCCAACGGTCAACAGGAGCAACAGGTCAACGGGACTACGTGATTCGATCAACAAATGGTAAAGGGTAATATGGTTTTCGCAATACAGGAGAAGCATTCTCCAATTCAATAGTGACAGTATCAGTATCACTAGCCGAGCTGGATCTAGCCACGGTCGGTCTGTCTGTCCGGTTCCGTTCTGGTTCCAGGAACACAAGGATATCGAGACTACAAAGAATATGAAAATTTATTTGAATTATCAATCCCAACAATAATCATTACCTCATCTTATCCATTCAATGCATTCAAAAGCATTTGAGCAATGATTTAGATCACATGCTAGACAGAACTCAAAACATAAGAGCTATAGACTCCACCAATGTATAATTGAATATATACATAAATAAGATTTACGACAGCCAATTTCAAACTTCAAAGAATACAAAGACTGTAATTATCCAGAAAGATATTACTCGATATCATATCAGAAGATTTAAGAATTCTGACAATACAGAGTATATTAAGATTGACCTTCATTGTAGGTTTGAATAAATAGTGTTAACTGCTGAACTGCTTAACTGCTGTACTACTATGTACCAAAAAAATAGAAAGTTTTTTTTTTTTTTTTAAACGAATGGTATCAACTAGGATCAACAAATTCTAATAATGCAACTCTACGAGCTGAACAAGGAATATGGGACCATTGCCAACAGAAGCCAACAGAACAGGATCCATTACCAGTCGGTCAACAGGTCCAATTAACAGGATCAAGCAGCGACTGCGATAGCTGAAATATGAGAGAGAGAGACAAACGATCAAGTTTACATATAAGAGAAGAATCGATCAAGTGGTCTAATCAACAAGCAGAAGCAGCGACAGACAAGCAGTTATCAGTAGCCTAAAATCGAGACTAGTTTAGACACAAGCATATAGACACATATTAGACTAATTAGAGAAGGTCCAAGACGAAAAGGGTATCTAGTCGATGGGACTATGGGACTATGTACCTGAGACACATTACAGGAGCAAACACAATCAACGAGGCACAACAAGTTTATAGATATTCGATCAACAGCAACGGGAGATGGAAGTAGCTGATTGACAGAAAGCCAATGTACCTGATGGACGAATACAAGCTCAACATCTGAGAGTGATCAACAAGACCAACAAGCTCAAGTATTAACAAGCATCCATTATGTAACTAGAATCGTTTAGTTGAGACACGATCAAGCATTCAATAATGACACAACCAACATCAACAGCAATCAAACACGAGCTAGCTAGCCACGAGACACACGAGCTAACCAAGAGAATGTCATCAACAACGAGCTAGCTAACCAACTAACAATGAAGCATCTAGAAATGATGCATACAATTTAGAGACACAATACAGGTTCTACCGAATAATAATGGAACTAATTAATAAAATAATCATCAATTCAAATTAATTAGATGCAATTAAACAAAAATGAAGGCAGACGATTCAAAAAGCTGAAGATTGGTTCTTCAAACTGACAAAATTGAACAATCTACATTTTCACCAAAGGAACAAAGAGACACAAGAATCTACATTACCTACTCTCAGCACAAGCAGCGAGACAAAGAATCAATCCGTCTACTCCCATCTACGTGATGGAAGAATAATGAAGGTGCCCATCAGCAGATCAAAAAAACATTAGAGAATTGTCACTGACAGCTGCAGAAAGCCAGTGAAGAGAAGAGATCGATCCACGATCCGCTCATCACGCCGACGCCCCTGAATACGCCATGCGTGCCGAACGCGATGATGATCGAAAAAAGAGAGATTGACCAAAAAACCGACCGACAAACGGTACCAGAAGATAGTATCCGATCCGGCTGGCCTGAAATTGTCAAACATGTCCCGGAAGAAGAAATATCGCAAGTTCTACCGGCAAGCCCAAACCAGGACAGAGCTGCCGCATACACGCACACGACGGCGCGAATGCGCGACACGGTTTTCAACCATCCATTATCACCGCTACATTCAGGCCATTTTTTAGTCCTGACGCTTCTTTTTGCGTTACAACTCAGTTACACCCCGACATACATTTTCAGGAGGTCAACATATCTACCGATTTTGGTGGTGACCAGAAGTCATCACAACCCATAATCTTATGCTCATATCCGTTACATGATTTTGATTTTTAGCATGGGATGTGCCGAGTTCACACCTTTTGATCTTAAGAGGGGGTGACCAGAAGTCTATTCCACAAACTTGGTGACTCTAGCTCTAAAACTGTGGATGATATAAATTTTCACGATTTTTGGGGGCATGTGAGCGTAATAATGGGCGTGGCCGATTAACCTAGCATCAAATTTTTTCGGGAGGTTATTGCTGTTATATTACCTATCAACTTTGATTACTCTAGCTTTAAAATTGTGGGAGATATTCACGTTTAATCGATTTGTGATTTGAGGTGTATCGACATGTTATCGATTTGCCTGCCTCCCAGTGGGCGTGGCATACATTTGGAACAAACTTGATCTGAAGCAGATAATAATAATCATAACACAAAAGATTTCAAGAGTCGATCTAATATCGTTTCGGAAAAACGTGCGTTCATCCAAACAGACAGACGGACAAACGGATGGCCTGACGGACATCCGACACAAACGATATACTATGAGTACCTTCGGTATCAGAGTAAAAAATTATGAAGATTTGTGATCTTGGCTCTTATATAAAGTTGGGAGCGTCTGACACCTTAGGTGTAAAATCGAAATATTTTGAAAAACTAGTTTTTTATACTCTGATACCGAAGGTACTCATAGTATATTGGTTTTGTCGAATGTCCGTCAGGCCGTCTGTCTGTCCGTCTGGCCGTCTGTCCGTCTGTCTGTCTGGATGAACGCACGTATTTCCGAAACGATATTAGATAGACTCTTGAAATCTTTTGCGTTATGATAATAGCTATCTGCTTCAGATCAAGTTTATTCCAAATTTATGCCACGCCCACTGGGAGGCTGGCAAATTGATAACATGTCGATACACCTCAAATCACAAATCGATTAAACGTGAATAACTCCCACAATTTTGAAGCTAGAGTAATCAAATTTGGTAGGTATATTGCTGGTGACCTCCCGAAAAAATGGATCCTAGGTTAATCGGCCACGCCCATTATTACGCCCACCAGCCCCCCTCCAAAATTAATTTGAAATGCTTATATCTCCCGCAGTTTTAGAGCTAAAGCCACCATATTTGGAATATATATTACTGGTGACGTCCTCTACAGATTACAGAAACAAAATTTCGACCACGCCCACTCCCGCCCCCGTAATCGCGAAAATCGATATACATGAATGCACAATTCGATAACACGTGTATATTTCCCGCAATTTTGAAGCTAGAGTCCCCAAATTTAAAATTTAGACTAGGGCTGACCAGCCCAAAAGATTGCGTCCTGGATTTTCCGGCCACGCCCACTAGAACGCCCCCCAGCCACCCCGCCCCCACGAAACATGGAAGGCTATATCTCGCACAGTTTAAAAGCTAGGGCCACCAAACTTTGAGGGTAGACTTCTGGCCAAGTCCTCTAAAGATCGGACAAAAATTTTGGGGCCACGCCCCCGCCCGCCCCCAAAAATCGCGAAAATGTTTATCTTCCACAGTTTTCGAGCTAGAGTCACCAAAATTGGAGGATAGACTTATTGTCAGCCCCCTAAAGATCGGCAAAAAATTTTGGGGCCCCGCCCCCTCTCGCCCCCAAAACTCGCGAAAATTTATATCTTCCACAGTTTCAGAGCTAGAGTCATTAAACTTGGAAGATAGAATTCTGGTCAGCCCCTCTAAATATCGGTAAAAAAAAATTTGGGGCCACGCCCCTTCCCGCACCCAAAAATCGCGAAAGCTTATATCTTCCACAGTTTTAGAACTAGAGTCACCAAAATTGGTAGATAGACTTCTGGTCACCCCCTCTTAAGATCGACTATGCCCCTCCCGTTCCCAAAAACTTGGAATGCCGATTTTGGGTCACCCAAACACCAGCAAAAATTTTCTGTTCACTTGCTTTCAGCTGTTCTTAAAATGGTATCAGAGTATGATTATATCAACGTTCTCACTTGTTCTTATATACATTTGTTTGAGGATTACAGGCTAACAAGGCAAAATGAGATCGAAACTGCTAATTTTAGCTATCGTCAGGTGTCCAATTTTACTTGTGTAGTTTGGTTCGTTGTCATAAGTGTAAATTTTTGTTTATAAATTTCTTAATTAAAGTTACGAAATCTTATTATGGCTTTTTGTTTGCTCCCCACCTGCTCCGCACTCAGTTTATTTACAAATTCATACTCTCAAGCCTAGTTGATTTTACAAAACATTGTTACCAGTAGAATATAAATTCTTTATTTTAATCATACTACATAAGCTCGTTGTTAAGTTATCTTTTGATTTAAAAACATTTTTACTAAAGTTATTTATAAATAATTTCGTTAAACAGCAACAGAAACAACATTAATATCATAATGGAAAAAAATGATCGTCCAACAATAACAAATCATGACACTGATTGAAACTCAATTTTAAAAAAAAGTTTTAATAATTGTTGGGTGAAATCAAAAGCATTTTCAATTGAAATCAATGCATAACATTCTGAAAAAAACGCATAGAAACATTACCTCAGGTTTCGCTGAAATCGGCTCTTGAATTGTTGACTGCGAAAACCACTTCTATTTTTGCAATATACTTATTTTGAACAAAATAGTATATTAACTCTGTGCTGAAGTTTGAAGCACATTGGTAGGAACCGGCCGGATCGGACCACTATATCATATAGCTGCCATACAACTGGATGTCGGTTTTGGCCATAAATCTCATGTTTTCAAAGCTATCGCGATGAAACTTTGCACAGGTACTTATTATTCAAACAAACATCACATTAATCGGAGCCGGCCGGATCAGACTTATAGCTGTCATACAACTGGAAATAAATTTAATCTTTCAATAGAAAATTTAAATTCATGATATAAATTTTTACAGCTAATTAAAGTGCTGCAGTTGGCAGAGTCAAAATTGTCTAAAGGTTCGAAAAGAGTAAAAAATCTTCGGCACGCCGAAGATAATCCTTTCCCACTTGTTTTTACTTCAAGTGCGTCCGATTATATTATTAATCAGTATCAATAGCCGAGTCGATTTAGCCATGTCTGTCTGTCTGTCTGTCCGTCTGTCTGTCTGTATGAACACGCGGATATCAGAGACTACAAGAGCTAGAGACTTCATATTTGGAATAGAAGTTCTCGTAGTCCCGGGACATTACAAGTTTATTTCATTTTATCGATAACTTGAACCGTTCAAAAGTTATCGATAAATTTTGATTTCAGACTAGCGTTTTTGGGACATAGCTTCAAAGTTATAAGAACTAGAGGCTCCAAATGTAGCATGTATAATTTCGAATAGCATACACATGAAACAAATATTCAAAAATTTAATTTTTTAAGGTATGACCTTGCAATTTGGTTTGGTCACGAATTTTATAGCCAATGTTATGCCCAAAAAAATTCAATAACATCGGACAATAAACACAGAAGTTGTTTAAGACTTAACTTTCCAGAGGTTGGGGCTCAGTGAAGAAGCAAGCTAACTGCTTGTAGCATGTGTGTGCTTGCATGTATTTACACTGATAGGTTAGTATGAGAAATTTAAGGACTGGGTTCACGGTATCTCCTAGTCGGGCACTCTAGAGCTAGAGACTAGAGCACTTTTACTTGTTATTGATTTAACACATAATATATATACATACTTATATTTTAAGGATTAATAGAATATTAGCTTCCACCAGATCTCAAAGGCGTAGGGCTAGAAATCGACTGAATAGGTTAAATTCTAATTATGCTGATCAGGCGAGAGTAGTTAATGCAGTGTCTAAAAGAAAGCGTAGGGAAAATGAAGAATTTAGACAATCTGAGAGGAGCAGAGATAGGCAAAGTCACCAAGCTCGCAAGCTCAGTGAACTCAACGGTCAAACACTATTTACAGGGCAAACAACAGACGCAAGATAATCTTCGACGGACGGGCCTTAGACAGATTTTAGAACGCAGACTTGTAGAAAGGCATGAGATAGGATCCAAAGGTAGCAAGTTAGAATCAATCCGATTCGTCGGATACTTGAGCAAGCGCGAAATACAAATGAAAAAGCGAAGTGCTCGAAAACAAACATGTCAGGAGTTTTAGACGCCAACAAAAGCTTATCAGCCAGTATAGGAGCTATCCCGATAGAAGAATAGCATAAAATACCTTTACAAATGTAGAGAGCTAGCCAGGCTTTATGCACTAATTTAGGTGATATGCTAGGTGTCTTTAATAGAAAGGTCAAGCAGGGGATAGATCAATTTTGCATTTGTTGCAAAGGCTTGTGGTTTCCATATCAAGTGGACAACATTGCTAGGGAAGTTATAGAAAGCAAATGTAGAGTAGAAATTAGTGCAGATATTTAAAGTCTTTGTACAATTTTCCCTTTTTGCAATAGTAAGCAAAACAAAAAACCGAGAGCTTCAAGAAAAAATGGCTTAGACTGCCCGAAATTTCCAGAATGTTTAAACGGCTTAACGCCTCTAGAAGAAAGAAAAATCCCAACGCCTTCCTTTTAAGATTATTAAATCGTTAGGGTATGACCACCAATGGCTCATGTTGTAACGTCACTCCCAGGGTCATTTGGTGAAGCCGAAGTATTTCAAATTCAGCTCAAACGTAGAATGGAATATAGCCATGCTTTCATGGCTGAAACCATTAGGCCCTCTAAAATTTCGGATGCAATGAGATTTCTAGTTATCACAGAACTATATAGGAAACATCAGATTGTCATCAACGAAAACTGGCTGTCTTGCTTTTCATCTGACACAGTTCCCTCTGTTGCATCACCTGAAAGTAGGGAGCAAAATAATTTAAAAGAAGAAAATATAAATCCAGGAGGCCAGGAAACTTTGGTGGATAATGTACCGTTTGAGAATTTAGTTGTGCAGAGAATAGTTATGGCACGTGGTGAGGTTAAGCGTCTTTTAGATATGATTACATATTGTGATTCCGAGGAGCTGACCTTCGTGGTAGACAGATATGTTGTTGGCATTATGCAAAACATGGATGAGATGTATCTTTTGCCTTAAATTAAGGTATTTTGCAAAGCTTCTAGCTGAAACTTTAGCTGAAAGCTTAAAAATACGAACATTACTATTTTCTACGTTTTCACCATAATTTGCATCGATATTTGAAACATATAACCGATAATATATTTCTTGATTTTCATACTGAATTGCACTACTGACTGCATCCTGAAGCTCACGTAACTCCTGATTTTTGGCAACAAAATAATTTGCAATCCCGCGTTACGAGCTCTAAATTATCATCCCGTCACGGGACATATAACATAACTATCTTTCTAAAACAATTGCTACTATCAGTATTAATACTAAATCCTCTATATAGAATAGTACACGGAACTAACCTTTTTCTAATGAACCCACTAATAAACTAATGATTGCTTAAACTAATGATTGAGACCTTGGCGTTTCGATGTCACGTTTATTATCATTATATCGGCAAACCACCTTCATACCTTTTTGCTGAATCTATAACAACAGTGCTCTCGTCGGGAGTGCCCAACTAGGAGATACCCTGAACCCAGTCCTTACATTCATTCATACTAACCAGACAGTGTACATACATACAAGCACACACATGCTGCGGTACAAGCAGTGCCAGCGGTTTAAGCTTGGTTTTTTAATGAGCCCCACACAATGGAGGCAAAATCTTCTGTGTTTCTTGTCCGATATTTCTGAAATTTTTAAGACATAACATTGGCTGTAAAATGTGTGACCAAACCAAATTGCAAGGTCATACCTTGAAAACCTTTAGGGGGGATTGGGCGGTGGTATCATTTTTTATACCCTGAACCCATTAAAAATGGGTAAAAAGGGTATTATGGTTTTGTGCACAAGTATGTAACAGGCATAAGGAAGCATCTCTGACCATATAAAGTATATATATTCTTGATCTGTATCAACAGCCAAGTCGATTTAGCCATGTCCGTCTGTCCGTCCGTCCGTCTGTATGAACATGCGGATATCAGAGACTACAAGAGCTAGAGACTTCATATTTGGAATAGGCCCGGGACAGATCAAGTTTATTAAATTTTATCGATAACTCATCCCGTTCAAAAGTTATCGATAAATTTCGATTTCAGACCTGAGTTTTTGGGTCATAACTTCAAAAGCTTAAGAGCTAGAGGCCCCAAATTTGGCATGTATGATCTCGATTGACATACCCATGTAACAAATATTTCCCTTTTTGGATACCACCCCCCAATCCCCCAAAGGTTAAAAAAAATTTTGAAGTTATGACCTTGCAATTTGGTTTGGTCACACATTTTATTGTCCAGTCTGTGCCCAAAAAATTTCAATAAGATCGGGTTATAGAAACAGACATTTTTAAGGATTTTACTTTCCATTGTGTGGAGCTCAGTAAGGAACCAAGCTTACTGCTTAGACTGCTTGCACTGCTTGTACCGCAGCATGTGTGTGTTTAGATTGGTACGAATGATTGTAAGGATCTGGGTTCAGGTATCTCGTAGTCGGGCACTCCCGACTAGAGCACTCTTACTTGTTTTTATTTTTATTAGGCAAGCTACATAGGTTATTTACCCTATTTCCAGGCCGGTATGCTTTCAAACTTAAAAAAAACCCATCTCAGTGGGGAGATGTCGCTGTTTTTTGGACGGGTATGCTATAATATATTGCTATAATTTGCTAAAGTAGCCGGCACAGTGAACATCATAGCCATGGATGCGGAAGGAGGATCGGCTGTTGAAGTGTGTTCTGAAACAAGGAGGATATCAATATCCTTTTCCTGGAGAAGATGTTCGACCTCCAGGGTCTTGCCAATGATGCCATTGGCGTTCCAAAAATTGATGTTCAGACCATAATTAGACATCACGATGCAAAGACGTTCAAATATGGGCACCATTCGTCAGTAAGAACCGCATCATCTCTAAAGTAGATGTTACTATCGACATCATCTGGTCAAAACGCGATAGCAGCTTGTCAATCGCAGCCGCTTGTGTTGAAGCACTAGCTTCCTGCTGTCTACGTAGTTCGTCTATGAAGCTTTGTAGTCTGTCCCGAGCAGGCTGAATCGTGGAAACCGAGGGCAAATTACCAGGGATGCTAGAACCAGGGACATTAAGCTTCCTACTATAGCCCGGTGTAGGCCAGTGGCTTGAATTTAACACCATCGGGGGTGGGACAGGCAGATTCGAGGTCTTTGAGGGCGCCTGGGTTATCGATCAAGCATTCCGAACTGACACAGGAGTGACAGTGTTGTTACCATTGCGCTTTCCAACCGGCTCCAGATAGGTAGGACAGCGACTGAAAGCCGCGCTGTGATTGGACCAACAGTTGATGCACTTGTATTGTTCTTCAATGGTAGCCATACACTTGTCTTTATCACGTGTTTCATGATCACCCGAACAACTGGCACATTTAGCGGGGAAGGAACAGAAATTCTTAGAATGACCAAACTCCTGACATCTGAAACATCTCAGAGCCCCAGCTCGCGGACGGGGGCCTCGATTTTCCCGACCTGATGCCAAAGCTTTTATGTCATACATCTTCGTATTATTTGCAGCCGGTTCAAGCTCTATGTAGAACGTGTTACGATTGTGCACACCATTCTCACCTGGTGGGTTGTAAATATTTCGAGGATTGTGTCCTTGAGCCCTTAGCTCAGCCTTTATATCCTCAATATCGGTTGACGCATGCAGACCCCTGGCAACAACCCAAAAAACACGGTTCTCCTTCAGCTGGAAGGAGCTGAATGGGATTTCATTTTCGGAAAAAAGCTTTTGAATACACCTTCTGAACAGGTTATCCTGCAAGAAGACTAGCCTGTGATCTTCAGACGGAAGTCAATGGTAGCAGTACTGATCAGGGTAATGAGCCGTTTCATGTTTGGTATACCCCTTAGAAGAAAGGGAGGGGGACGCAGGCCAGAACTCTTTGGATTTGTCAAGCGCGGAGACACAGGCCGTCTAGGGGATGGTTGAGAGGACACGTTATGGACCGGACCCGCAACTACAGGAGAGTCTTGCCATTAGAAGAAATCGCAGTGATAGGATGGCATCCAGCATCCGATCCAGAGGCACCTAAGGAAAGGGCAGGTATAGGGTTCAGCTTTATAGATGCGACATCAGGGTGGAGCACATCCATGGCGTCATCGTTATCGTCAGCCAATATGGCGTAGCTGTTACCGCGACCGGAGTAGGTTGAGTCTGCAGACCCAGGAGAGTAGACAATGAGGGCTTCTTATGGGTAACCGGCTTAGACGCCAGGCAGACAGTCTTGAAGCGATCTAGGACACGGCAAGTAGCGAGGAATTGACTGAGGTGTTATCTACACCAACATGTCCAGAAACATGAGAGCAGAGCACATTCAAATTGTGACGGTTCATGATAGTAAACCGATCACGGTCATCCTGACTGAACCACTCAGAGCTTATAAAGGTGTCTAGAGCTGGCGTGCTGACACCAGATTTGCGGATGCCAGCTAGGAATGTATCATTATTCTCATGAGAGACATCAAACAACTCTTTATCGCTGTGGGAAGGAACAGCATCCTGGACGCCTTGAGTCCGCAACAGACGACTCTTGCTGGGTGCAGAGCCCGGGATCTGGCGGGACGTAGCAGAATTTGAAATAGGCAAATCATACGGGATGATTTGACTCGAGATAGATGCATCCGAACCGTTACTAGATATAATACGCCTTACGTCCAGGGCTTGCTGACGGGTCGAAGCACGCAAGCTAAGGGCCCGTCTGGTGACAGTGCGAGCCTCTTCAGTCACTTGGTTGGCAGCCTTGGACTTGAGGTGCTTGTTCTTTAGAATTGTTTGATTAAACTTCTTCTTAGGCGACGCCATGTATCTATGGAGGGGTCCCCCAAGTTGGGGGCCGAACCGGAAATAAATTAACAGTCAAGAGAAAAAAAGAAACAAAATAAAACAAAAAGAATTTTCTCAAAACTATTTTTTCCGATTCGTTTTTGGAAAATTTGGAGAAAATTTTTGGGAAACAAAAAGTAGTCTGTTCGGTACGAGAACTAGATCCAACCTATGGGTGGTATCCTAAAACTTAAATATTTGTAACATGTGTATGATATTCGAGATTATACATGCCAAATTTGGGGCCTCTAGTTATTATAACTTTTAAGTTATGGTCCAAAAACGCAAGTCTCAAAACGAAATTTATCGATAACTTTTGAACGGGACGATATCGATAGAATGAAATAAACTTGATATGTCCCGGGACTACGAGAGCTTATATTCCAGATATGAAATCTCTAGCTCATATGGTCTCTGACATCCGCGTATTCATACAGACGGACGGACAGACAGACTGTCAGACAAGCAGACAGAAAGACAGACATGGCTAGATCGATTTGGCTTTGATACTGATCAATAATATATACATTTTATATGGTTGGAGATGCTTTCTTATGCATGTTACAAGAGTATTATCCAAGAATGGAGCTTCATCTGGGTAACGGGTATCAGTTGTAATAAACAGATTACTAAAAGTCTTAACAGGGGGAATACTTGACTCATCGTACTTTGTGAGAAGAAAATATTAGTTTTTTTAGCTTTGTTGCTCTATTTTGACATCTTAAACGTTTTCCAATTTTTTCTTTTGCATTGCGTTTCGAAAACATCATTCTACGAATGCAGCAAGATACAATCAAAAACAAGTAAGAGTGCTCTAGTTTAAGCAGTTTGCTTGCTTCTGAGCCCCACACAATGGAAAGTTAAATCGTAAACCACTTGTGTTTATTGTCCGATCTTATTGCAATTTTTTGGGCATACAAATGGGAATAAAATGTGTGGTCAAACCAAATTGTATGTCATTTTGTTGCAAAGGTTTACATTCCTCTGATTTTGTGGATAAAACAATAAGTGTCTTAAGATTAAAATCTTAAGTTGTCTCTCACCAAATAAAGTCTTTGACGTTGACTCCTCCAAAAGGTATCGCAAATATTGTTTTGCCGATTGTAATAATCACACCTAGGCTCCTCCCACGTGGGGCGATAATGGTGGGTTAAAATGTCATGTTCAGCTATTTGTAGCTAAGATCTTTGTCATTATATTCTCTGCCCAATTAGTAAATTAGTAATCATATCATTAAATATATTTATTTTCTTCCTTAAAATCCTTACTTTTACGCTTCAAAATAACTCTCTTAACAGTACATTTGTGTGACATCTGGTTATCCAAAATCGAAGCCAAAAATTTGCACTGACTGTTTCTGTAAGAGTAATTTAGTAATTGGGTGCTCCTTGCTTAGAATGATCGAATTTTAAAGTCAAAGTCGTATTTTTCGTCAGTCAAGCTGTTCAGTCTTACGAGTCCGTCGTCATTTGAGAGTATTGCTTCTTCAATAAATCTAGTTCACTCGCGAAGCTGTTCTGTATTAACGCATTCTCTTAGAAATGTATCATATGTAGGTTGATGCTCTTTCATTAGGCCATTCTGCAAGGTACATGTCTCCAATTTTATTCGCTCCTGTATTTCTCTCAATCTTTGAGCCACTAATATATTAAATCATTTACCATAAGTAAGTTTTATCTGTTTATACCCTTTTCGAAGAAAATTACATCTGTGCTGAAGGAAGCGTGTGTAATGAAGAAAGCGTTAGAGACCCCCAAAAGTTACCTTAGAATGACAAAACAAACTGATCTGGCCATGTCTGTCAGTTTGAATCTAGTTCTCGTACTGAACAGACTACTTTTCGTTTCCCAAAAATTTTCTCCAAATTTTCCAAAAAAAAAATCAAAAAAAATAATTTTGAGAAAATTCTTTTTGTTTTTTTTTCTCTTGACTGTGTTAATTTATTTCCGTTTCGGCCCCCAACTTGGGGGACCCCTAAGTAGAACTTTAGTCAAACAAATCTAAAGAACAAGCACCTCAAGTCCAAGGCTGCCAACCAAGTGACTGAACAGGCTCGCGCTGTCACCAGACGGGCCCTTAGCTTGCGTGCTTCGACCCGTCAGCAAGCCCTGGACGTAAGGCGTTTTATATCTGGTAAGGTTTCGGATGCATCTATCTCGAGTCAAATCATCCCGCATGATATGCCTATTTCAAATTCTTCTCCGTCCCGCCAGATACAGGGCTCTGCACCCAGGAAGAGTCGTCTGTTGCGGACTCAAGGCGTCCAGGATGCTGTTCCTTCCCACAGCGATAAAGAGTTGTTTGATGTCTCTCATGAGAATAATGATACATTCCTAGCTGGCATCCGCAAATCTGGTGTCAGCACGCCAGCTCTAGACACCTTTATAAGCTCTGAGTGGTTCAGTCAGGCTGAACCGTAAAAATTTGAAAGTGCCCTGTTCTCATGTTTCTGGACATGTTGGTGTAGATAACACCTCGGTGAATTCCTCGCTACTTGCCGTGTCCTAGATCGCGTCAAGACTGTCTGCCTGGCGTCTAAGCCGGTTACCCATAAGAAGCCCTCATTGTCTACTCGCCCTATTGATGCAGACTCTCCTGGGTCTGCAAACTCAACCTACTCCGGTCGCGGTAACAGCTACGCCATATTTTCCGACGATGACGATGACGCCATGGATGTGCTCCACCCTGATGTCACATCTATAGAGCTGAACCCTATACCTGCCCTTTGCTTAGGTGCCCCTGGATCGGATGCTGGATGCCATCCTATCGCTGCGATTTCTTCTAACGGCAAGACTCCCCCTGTAGTTGCGGGTCCGGTCCATAACGTGTCCTCTCAACCATCCCCTAGACGGCCTGTGTCTCCGCGCTTGACAAATCCAAAGAGTTCTGGCCTGCGTCCCCCTCCCTTTCTTCTAAGGGGTATACCAAACATCAAACGGCTCATTACCCTGATCAGTACTGCTACCATTGACTTCCGACTGAAGATCACAGGCCAGTCTTCTAGCAGGATAACCTCTTCAGAAGGTGTATTCAAAAGCTTTTTACCGAAAATGAAATCCCATTCAGCTCCTTCCAGCTGAAGGAGAACCGTGCTTTTAGGGTTGTTGCCAGGGGTCTGCATGCGTCAACCGACATTGAGGATATAAAGGCTGAGCTAAGGGCTCAAGGACACAATCCTCGAAATATGTACAACCACCCGGTGAGAATGGTGTGCACAATCGTAACACGTTCTACATAGAGCTTGAACCGGCTGCAAATAATACGAAGATGTATGACATAAAAGCTTTGGCCAGGGGTCTGCATGCGTCAACCGATATTGAGGATATAAAGGCTGAGCTAAGGGCTCAAGGACACAATCCTCGAAATATTTACAACCCACCAGGTGAGAATGGTGTGCACAATCGTAACACGTTCTACATAGAGCTTGAACCGGCTGCAAATAATACGAAGATGTATGACATAAAAGCTTTGGCATCAGGTCGGGAAAATCGAGGCCCCCGTCCGCGAGCTGGGGCTCTGAGATGTTTCAGATGTCAGGAGTTTGGTCATTCTAAGAATTTCTGTTCCTTCCCCGCTAAATGTGCCAGTTGTTCGGGTGATCATGAAACACGTGATAAAGACAAGTGTATGGCTACCATTGAAGAACAATACAAGTGCATCAACTGTTGGTCCAATCACAGCGCGGCTTTCAGTCGCTGTCCTACCTATCTGGAGCCGGTTGGAAAGCGCAATGGTAACAACACTGTCACTCCTGTGTCAGTTCGGAATGCTTGATCGATAACCCAGGCGCCCTTAAAGACCTCGAATCTGCCTGTCCCACCCCCGATGGTGTTAAATTCAAGCAACTGGCCTACACCGGGCTATAGTAGGAAGCGTAATGTCCCTGGTTCTAGCATCCCTGGAAATTTGCCCTCGGTTTCCACAATTCAGCCTGCTCAGGACAGACTACAAAGCTTCATAGACGAACTACGCAGACAGCAGGAAACTAGTGCTTCGACACAAGCGGCTGCGATTGACAAGCTGCTATCGCGTTGTGACCAGATGATGTCGATAGTGACATCTACTTTAGAGATGATGCGGTTCTTACTGACGAATGGTGCCCATATTTCAACGTCTTTGCATCGCGATGTCTAATTATGGTCTGAACATCAATTTTTGGAACGCCAATGGCATCATTGGCAAGACCCTGGAGGTCGAACATCTTCTCCAGGAAAAGGATATTGATATCCTCCTTGTTTTAGAAACACACTTCAACAACCGTTCCTCCTTCCGCATCCATTGCTATGATGTTCACTGTGCCGGCTACTTTAGCAAATTATAGCAATATATTATAGCATACCCGTCCTAAAAACAGCGACATCTCCCCACTGAGATGGGTTTTTTTAAGTTTGAAATCATACCGGCCTGGAAATAGGGTAAATAACCTATGTGGCTTGCCTAAAAAATAAACGTGCCGTAACTGTGTGGTGAGCCTCTTTGTTGAAACTCTACTCGCCAATAAAATTGTATGATTCTATGGCCACCGAAAACGCCGCCTTCCTTTTTCATTAGTTTTAAAAGCTGCCTATATCGAAAATCAAAGTACCTAGCACAAGATGCTGGATCAGCTCTGATAAGACGGGCTTTCTCAATGAAATTTAAAATTGGTGGTAGCTCCTCGGAAATGTCAATACTTTTTACGTCTTTGGATAGTAAAACTAAGTAAAACTGGCCTCAGCCGAGTATGTTATTGTTAGAATATCCCTATTCAAACATACAAAAATACCATTAAAGAATACCCTGTTGAGCATTTATTTAAACACAGTTTGGTAAGACTTGAGTGTTTCGCTCTCTTTTGTCTTGTACTTTAAGCCGTGTAGATGTGGTGGCGGTGTTGCGATTTGAAAAGAAGCCCAATTGATTGAAATATACAGCCAAACAAATAAAACATATTGTGTTTATTAATTTCACAATATTAGAATCTCAGTTTTCAACAGGTTATGGGCCCAGTCCATGCTTAATAAAGATAGATTTTCAGTTGTTAAATCCACTTGCATATACCTACATTCATATGTATATAGCTGTGTGTGCATGTGAAAAGTAGGATGGAAAAGGCAAAGCTCAACACAAAGCCTTTTCATGGCGAAATACATATATTATGTTTGGAAATTTAGAATCAGAGCTCTATTAGCCGAGTTAGATGTGTTAAAGGTTTTTGATGAGAATATACCTGATGTAGTGGACGACACATGGAAGGAAGCAGAGCGATGTGCAAAACCTACGCCAATAGAATATTTGAGCGACAGGCGACATTGCGGCGCGTCCACTGAATTTGACAACAGGCGACAGTTCGGCGCGTCAAATGAATTTCGCAACAGGCGACATTTCGGCGCGCCAGATTCTGAAAAATTTGGACGCCGAGTACGAGCGAAAGAGTTTGGCTTCGCAGTTAGCGATGCGCAAACGACGACTCTCACTCAAGCTATTGAGTCACTTTAACGTTTTTTGATGAATAAGTGAGTGAATTGTTAGCTGAGGGATCTAAAATAAGAGAAATGGACGAAGTGTCGCATTAAAAGTAAAAAGCATTTGACCAAAATAATAACAATAACATGTTTAAAACAAGTAAGAGTGCTCTAG
Organism: Drosophila flavopinicola; assembly: GCA_035042425.1. NCBI lineage: Eukaryota > Metazoa > Arthropoda > Insecta > Diptera > Drosophilidae > Drosophila > Drosophila flavopinicola. Next base: position 81,104 of record JAWNLL010000265.1, on the reverse strand, counting down.
TCGGGAGTGCCCGTCTAGGAGATACCCTGAACCCAGTTTTTACAATCATTCATACGAATCTAAACACACACATGCTGCAGTTCAAGCAGTGCAAGCGGTTTAAGCAATTAGCTTGCATATCACTGAGCCCCACACAATGGAAAGTTAAATCTTAAATAATTTCTGTGTTTATTGCCCGATCTTATTGAAATTTTTTGGGCATACAATTGGCAATCCAAAAAGTGAGAAATTTGTTACATGTGTATGCTATTCGAGATTGCACATGCCAAATTTGGGGCCTCTAGCTCTAATAACTTGTAATTTATAGCCTAAAAACGCTAGTCTGAAATTTAAATTTATCGATAACTTTTGAACGGGTCGAGCTATCGATCAAATTAAATAAACCTGATCTGTCCTGGCACTATGAGAACCTATATTCCAAATATGAAATCTCTAGCTCTTATAATCTCTGATACCCCGCGCTCATACAGACAGACAGACAGACGGACATGGCTCAATCGACTCGGCTGTTGATACTGATCAAGAGTATATATACTTTATATAGTCGGATATGCTACTTTTGCACAAAACCATATTACCGTTTTTACCCATTTCTAATGGGATCAGGGTATAACAAGTGGGGAAAGATTTTTTTTCGGCATGCCGAAGATTTTATACTATTGACGAACATTTAGGCATATTTCACTTTTTTTCGTAAGAATTGGTATAATATGAATTGAAATATTTATTTTTAGTTTTTTTATTCAAGCTACTTTATGTTTGAAAAAAAATTAGACAAAATTTACGCATTTAAGGATGTTTGACGAAATTTAAGGCGATAGCTTTGAAAAGATCGGATATATGGCCAAAACTGACTTCCAGTTATATGGCAGCTATAACATATAGTGGTCCAATCCAGCCGGCTCCAACCAATGTGAAGTCCCGTTAAATATTCAGTATCTGTGGAAAGTCCCCTTGAATAAGAAGTGTCTGTGCAAAGTTGCATTGCGATAGCTCAAAAACTGAGGGACTAGTTTGCATACAAACATACAGACAGACAGACAGACGGACATGGCTAGATCAATTTGTTTTGTTTTTCTAAGCATACTGGCAGTAACTTTTGGGGGTTTCAGACGCTTCCTTCTATGCGTTACCAACTTCAGCACAAACTTAATATACTATTTTCTTCGAAAAGAGTATAAAAACGGTTTAACGATTGTAAACAACTCAGGTACGTTGGATTCTTTACCTATTGTTAAATTTCGAGCATGCACTCTAAATGCAAAAAACCAAAATAACTATCGCTTATGGCATGAAAGATTTGGTCATATAAGCGATGGTAAATTGCTAGAAATAAAATGGAACAATCTTTGGTGACAAGTCTTCTAACTAATTTACAATTGTCAGGTGAAATATGTGACCCTTGTTTGAATGGAAAGGAAGACAATTTAAAGATAAAAGCCATACTAAAAGACCTCTATTTTTGGTACATTCAGATGCTTGTTGTCCAATTAAACCAGTTACCCTTAATGACAAGAACTACCACGTAATTTTCGTAGATCAATACACATTACACATACACATTACTCTGTAACTTAGTTGATTAAATACAAGTCAGATGTATTTAACACGTTTAAAGATTTTGTAGCGAAGAGTGAAGCACATTTTAATCTCAAGATTGTTAATTAGTATATTAACAATGGTAAAGAATACCTGTCCAATGAAATGCTTAAGTTTTGTGTCAAGAAATGGATTACTTATCAATTGACGGTGTCACACACACCTCAATTAAATGGTGTTTCTGAACGAATGATAAAAATTATAGCTAAAATATGGTTAATTCTAGAGCTGTCAAATGTGGTGCAAGTGAAGTGGTGAAACAGTCTTTCTGAAAGCTGAATATGGTAATAGAGTCTTCCTGAAAGATGGAAGTGGTGAAACAATCTTCCTGAAAGATGAAAGTGATAATACAGACTGAATGTTAGCAAGGGAGGGTTTAAAACAGTCTTCCTGAGAGATGGAAGGGGTAATACAGAATTCCTGAAAGAAAGTAATTCAAGCCATGTAAAGTTTCCGAATGAAAGTAGGAAAAGAAAGCAAACAGGATTACTGCAAGAAAGTAAGGAATCACACATCCCGAATGAGAGTGAGGAATGTGGGAAAGCTGATAAGAATTCCATGATAATTGATGAGAGCAACAATCAGTATATCAATTTAAAACGAGTGGAGAAAGATTATCTTCGGCGTGCCGAAGATTAAATACTCTTTTCGAACCTTTAAGCAATTTTCACTATTTTTCCGTGACTGCTTATTTAATTCGCAGATATTAATGTCGCATACATATACCCCTACATATAAAATAAAATATATAAAGGTATTCATGTAAACAGGGACGTTTCACTATCCGCAGCTCGTGGACGCGTCCCTTAGCATTCATAAGTGCTACCGAATTGAACATTAAACAAGTTTCAGTTTTTCCAAAAAGTCAAAACTACATTACATATGTATACTACAATATACATACCAAATTTTGTGCCTGTTGCTCTTATACCTTTCAAGGCCGCTGTCGGAAATTGAATTGTCATAAAACTTAATCAGAACATATGAGAGCTTATATTCAGAATTTGAGATCCATATTTTTTTCGCGTGGCATTGGTTTTTCCAATGAATTTAAATTTTTCTTTTGAATTATTCTATTAAAGCTACTTTATGCATGAAAAAAAATTAGAAACAATTTAGGAAATTGAAAATAAATGAATTTGACTACAGCTATTATATATTTGAAAAGAAGAATAAGGAAAAATGAAAATAAATGACCAGTCGCCGCTGGTCTTGAACCCGGGACCTCTCGCTCACCAGTTCGCAACTTTACCCCTTACGCCACAAGCCGTTTTGATGATCGCTGACAAAATCCCTTGAAGAGCAGACTGTCAAAAGCTTTCTTGTTTTGCTTTTTACTGCTTACACCAAGCAGTTTTAAGAATCGCTGACAAACTCGATTTATACTGAGCTTTTGTTTTTCGCGTTGGCATTGTTTTTGTTCTAAGCCATTGAAAGCAAATGAATTTGATTACAGTTATTATATATTTGAAAAGAAGAATAAGAAAAATGAAAATAAATGACCAGTCGCCGCTGGTCTTGAACCCAGGACCTTTCGCTCAACAGTTCGCAACTTTTCCCCTTACGCCACAAACCGTTTTGATGATCGATGACAAAATACCTTGAAGAGCAGACTATCAAAAGCTTTTGCGCTTGACTTTGTATGCTCATATGCACCTGTTTTTTCAAAATATTTAATGACGCATATCTTCGCTGTTTATGACTCAATCGATTTGCGATTTTACGCATTGATGAGTTATATAGATGTTCAAGTGTACAAGGAAATTTAAGGCAATTGCTTTGAAAACATCGGATTTATGGCCAAAACCGACTTTGAGGTGTATGGCAGCTATAAGATATAGTGGTCCGATCCGGCCGGCTCCGACAAATGTGCTGTCCCCTTGAATAATAAGTGTCTGTGCAAAGTTGCATCGCGATAGCTCAAAAACTGAGGGACTAGTTTGCATACATACAGACAGACAGACAGACAGACAGACGGACATGGCTAGATCAATTTGTTTTGTTTTTCTAAGCATACTGGCAGTAACTTTTGGGGGTCTCAGACGCTTCCTTCTATGCGTTACAAACTTCAGGACAAACTTAATATACTATTTTCTTCGAAAAGAGTATAAACAAGTAAGAGTGCTCTAGTCGGGAGTGCCCGTCTAGGAGATACCCTGAACCCAGTCCTTACAATCATTCATACTAATATAAACACACACATTCTGCAGTACAAGCAGTACAAGCGGTTTAAGCAGTTAGCTTGCTTTTTCGCTGAGCCCCACACAATGGAAAGTTAAATCTTAAATAACTTCTGCGTTTATTGTCCGATCTTATTGAAATTTTTGGGGCAAATAGTTGTCAATAATATGTGTGACCAAACCAAATTGCAAGGTCGTACCCTCAAAGATGCGTTTTTTGATATTTTGGGGGTTTGGGAGGTGGTATCCAAAAAGTGAAATATTTGTTACATGTGTATGCTATTCGAGACTATACATGCCAAATTTAAGGTCTCTAGCTCTTATAACTTTGAAGTTATGTCCCAAAAACGCTGGTCTTAAATCGAAATTTATCGATAGCTTTTAAACGGTCCGAGTTATCGATAAAATGAAATAAACTTGATCTGTCCCGGGATTAGGAGAACTTATGCTCCAAATATGAAGTCTCTAGCTCTTGTATTCTCTGATATCTGTGTGTTCATACAGACGGACGGACGGACGGACGGACAGACAGACAGACGGACATGGCTAAATCGACTTGGCTGTTGATACTGATCAAGAATATATATACTTTATATGGTCGGAGATGCTTCCTTATGCCTGTTACATACATTTACACAAAACTATAATACCCTTTTTACCCATTTTTAATGGGTTCAGGGTATAACTAGAAGAAGTGAAAGATTAAAGATCAAGTCCCAGATATCCTGTAATGAAGACTTAATAGTTTGAATAAATTTATATTTTAAAGGAGTAAGCCTCAAGGTGTACCATGTAATGGTGAAAATAAATGTAAATTTAATAAGGCAATTTACGGGCTCAAACAAGCGGCTAGATGCTGGTTTGAAGTATTTGAGCAAGCATTGAAAGACTGTGAGTTTGTAAACTCTCCGGTAGACCGCTGTATATATATTCTCCACAAAGGTGATATCAAGGAAAACATGTATTTATTGTTATATATTGATAATGTGGTAAAAGCAACAGGAGACATGACAAAAATGAATAGTTTCCAAAAGTAATAATGGAAAAGTTTAGAATGACTGACTTAAGAGAAATACGACATTTTATTGGCATACAAACAGAAATGTCTTAAGATAAAATGATTTTGAGCCAGGCTGCTTATGTTAAAAGGATTTTAAATCAATTTAACATGGATGATTGCAATGCAGTCAGTATGCCTCTACCAAACAAACTAAATTATGAGTCAATAAACTTAGACGAAAACTTAGTGGTCCATGCCGTAACCTTATTGGTTGTTTAATGTACAGATATAGCTACTGCAGTAAATATCTTGAGTAGATATAGTAGCAAAAACTCTGAGATATGGCAATGTTTAAAAAGAGTTATTAGATACTTGAAGGGAAGCACTGATATGAAATTGATTTTCAGGAAGAATGCGGTGTTTTAAAATACATTAGTTAGCTATGTATATTCTGATTGGGTGGTAATGAGATTGATAGGAAAAGTACAACGGTTCAAATCTAATTTGAGGAACACGAAAATACAGAACGCTTTATGGTTAAAATATCTTCTTAAGAGTGTAAATATGAAACTTGAAAAGCCCATCAGAATTTATGAAGACCACCAAGGTTGTAACAGTAAAGCCAACATCCCTTCTTGTCATAAAAGAGCTAAGCTTATTGATATTAAATATCATTTTGCTAGAGAGCAAGTATAAAATAATGTTATTTGCATTGAGTATATTTCGACAGATAAACAACTTGCTGACATCTTTACTAAGCCGTTGCCTGCTGGAAGTTTTGTGGAACTACGAGACAAGTTGGGATTACTACAAGATGACTAATCCGGTTGTTCGTCGATGCTGAATATTGATATTATCTTATGTTATCTGATCGGGATGGGATCTGATCGAGTTTTTCTTGGCTTTTCCCGTATACTTGTAGCGAACGCTAGATCACATAATATTCCCTATAATGCACACCAGCCACATTAGAATAAGTAAATGATTATTACAAATGAATATGACTTGGTAAGTATTTTAGTTTAATAACTATGAATGTTATTTTTGAGGGGTGTGTTGGACTATCCCTATTCAAACTTACCAAAATACCATTATAGAAAACCACGTCGATAATTAATTTAAACATATAGTTTGAACACACTTGAAGTGTTTCGTTCTCTTTTGTCGTCTACTTGAAACCGTGTAGATGTGGTGTCGGTGTTGCGATTTGAAAAGCCCAAATAATTGAAATATACAGACAAACAAAAAAACCTATAAAAGTTTATTAATTTCAATAAGTGCTTCTTATGAATAACCGGCTTACCCGCCTGGCAGACAGACTTGAAGCGATCAAGTATAGGGCCAAGTAACGAGGAATTCACTGAGGTATTATCTACACCAACATGTCCAGAAACATGAGAACAGGGCACTTTCAAATTATAACGGTTCGAAACACGCTTAGCAACAGTAAGCTGATCCCGGTCAGCAGCAGCCTGGCACTCGGAGCTTTGAGTGGTGTCTAGACTGACATCAAACCACTGTTTTTCGCTGTGGGAAGAAGCAGCATCCTGGAGGCCTTGAATCCGCAACAGACGGCTCTTACTGGGCGCAGAGCCCGGGATCTGGTGGGACAGAGCAGAATTCAAAATAGGCATATCATGTGAGATGATTTGACTCGAGATAGATGCATCCAAATCGTTACTAGATATGTATTACGTCTTACGTCCAAGGCTTGCTGACGGATCGAAGAACGTAAGCTAAGGGCCCGTCTGGTGACAGCGCGAGCCTCTTCAGCCACTTGGCTGGCAGCCTTGGACTTTAGGTGCTTGTTATTTAAAATTGTTTGATTTAACTTCTTCTTAGGGGACACCATGTATATATAAGTTGGGGGCCGACAAGGATATAAATTAACACAGTAAAAAAAAAAATGAAATGAGATAGAACGAACAGAATTTGCTCAAGTTTAGTTTTTCTCTTTTTTCTGATTTCTTTTCCGAAAATTTGGAGTACATTTTTGGGAAAAAATTCGTCTGCTCTGCACTGACCTGGAAATAGGGTACACACCCTGTGTATATATTAATTTCAAAATATTAGAATCTCAGTTTTCAACAGTTATACAAAAATTCGAAAGACCAAACTGCCTAATCATAGCCATTACTTTCTTCTTTTCTGCTTCCCAGTGAGCAGGAGACGTGCAAATATCTTTCAGAACCCTAAAACCATCATCGGGGCGAATTCAATTGGTAACATATATTCATTTAGGGCGTTTGCCGTGGAATATAAGCAAATATATATAATATTATTCCTAATATTGATAATTTCTTAATTTTTAAAGTTATGAAATAATTTATCAGTTCTGCAACCTATTCTATAGAAATTTCTAAGCTCGGATCTAACTATGGTTGTAAAATTTTCTGAAAATTATACTGTTTTCAAAGAAAATAGTATATTAAGTTTGTGCTGAAGTTTGTAACGCATAGAAGGAAGCGTATGAGACCCCCAAAAGTTACTGCCAGTATGCTTAGAAAAACCAAACAAATTGATCTAGCCATGTCCGTCTGTCTGTCTGTATGTATGCAAACTAGTCCCTCAGATTTTGAGCTATCGCGATACAACTTTGCACAGAAACTAATTATTAAAGGGGACAGCACATTGGTCGGTGCCGGCCGGATCGGACCACTATATCTTATAGCTGCCATACAACTCGAAGTCGGTTTTGTCCAATGTTTTAAAAGCAATTGCTTTAAATTTCCTTGTACAATGCATATGGAAGAATCTCCGACCTCCTAATGCATATATATTTTTAATCACCATCAACTGCTAAGTCGGTTTGGCCATGTTCGTCTGTCTGTATGAACACACGGATATCAGACTTTAATATCTAGAATCTTCTAATTTAGAACATAAGCCCTCGTATTTCAGGATCAGATCAAGTTTATTTCTTCTAAGCGTTAATACGAGTCGCTCAAAAGTTACCGATAAATTGCAGTAGTATGTTGAATATAAACACCTTTAATTTTTTAAAATAACCTATAAACAAGTCCAATGTCAGTTATCAATAAGATTATTCGTTTAGGCGCCATTTAAGACTAAACAAGGAATTTCGAATTTTCTAATAAAGTAAAGAACAAATTATGTGCAGTCCATATTTAAATCTAATCATTTACGCATCTTTTGATTCGATACTCTAATAAAGCCAATCAGTGTAACAATTACACGGCCGTTGAATCTTTAAATATCTTATCGCAAACTCGCACAACAAAATGTATTACGTTGCAGGTTTTCAACTGCTGAGTCTATTTTATTTTGTTTGTGTGTCGGCAAATTACAAAACAAACTCAATTTTTATACCCTGAACCCATTAAAAATGGGTAAAAAGGGTATTATGGTTTTGTGCAAATGTATGTAACAGGCATAAGGAAGCATCTCCGACCATATAAAGTATATATATTATTGATCAGTATCAACAGCCGAGTCGATCTAGCCATGTCCGTCTGTCTGTCCGTCTGTCCGTCTGTCTGCCTGTATGAACACACAGATATCAGAGACTACAAGAGCTAGAGACTTCATATTTGGAACATAAGTTCTCCTAATCCCGGGACAGATCAAGTTTATTTCATTTGATCGATAACTCATCGCATTCAAAAGTTATCGATAAATTTTGATTTTAGACTAGCGTTTTTGGGACATAACTTCAAAGTTATAAAAGCTAGAGAGCCCAAATTTGGCATGTATAATCTCGAATAGCATACACATGTAACAAATATTTCACTTTTTGGATACCACCCCCCAAACCCCCCAAAAGTTAAAAAAACGCATTTTTGAAGGTACGACCTTGCAATTTGGTTTGGTAACACATATTATCGACAATTACTTGCCCCAAAAATTTCAATAAGATCGGACAATAAACACAGAAGTTATTTAAGATTTAACTTTCCATTGTGTGGGGCTCAGCGAAAAGCAAGCTAACTGCTTAAACCGCTTGCACTGCTTGTACTGCAGCATGTGTGTGTTTAGAGCAGTACGAATGATTGTAAGGACTGGGTTCAGGGTATCTCGTAGTCGGGCACTCCCGACTAGAGCACTCTTACTTGTTTTGATATGATAGTTTAAGGTTTTTACATAATAATCGCAATAAGTTTAAGATATTGATTTTATGGGCGAATATGATAGCGAAACAGACGGTATTACTGAATTACTTTTTAGTTTACAGAAATTAAATTTGAAGACCGGTTATATCAATGCGACAATTTAAAACAAGTAAGAACGTTGCAGTGGGGCATAACCGACTGCGTAATACTCCGACACCATTGAAAACAGGTGGAACATAACCTTTTTGCTGTCTCTGATATCTGCGTGTTCATGCAGACAGACGGACGGACAGACAGACAGACATGGCTAGATCGACTCGGCTGTTGATACTGATCAAGAATATATATACTTTATATGGTCGGAGATGCTCCCTTATGCCTGTTACATACTTTTGCACAACTCCTTAATACCCTTTTTACCCATTTTTAATGGGTACAGAGTATAAAAAGTAAAATATTTGTTTTAAAACTTTCTGCAAATCAAAACTTTTGCATTGAAAAGTTCAACTCTTTATACTCTTTTCGAAGAAAATAATATATTATCTTTGTGCTGAAGTGTTTAATGCATAAAACGAAGCGTCGGAGACCCTCATAAGTTCCCACCAGTATGCTTAATATGACAAAAGAAATTGATCTGGCCATGTCTGTCTGTCTGTATGCATGGAAAATAGTCCCTCAGTTTTAAGCTATCGCGATGAAACTTTGCACAGAGACTTAATATTCAAAGGCAAATGAAAACCAAAATTAAATTAAATAGTGTGATGTGACTGCAGGAAGCTTTTCAATGCATACCCAACGAAATTGTTGCTTATGCAACTGTTTTTGTTCTAATTCACCGCCGTTGCTTTGGGCTGGATTGAATGCTCTTGTGCAAAAGCATATCTCATCATCATTTGTGAGATCTTCAAAGTGATAAAATCAATTTTTGACAACTTTAAAAACGATTCCCTCGTATACCAGAGAGTATTCAAATTATTTATTTTGTATGTCAATTTTTCTTTTTAACTGCAATTCCCTGAAGATTTTGTGGTTTTTAAAAAGAAGAAGTTATGTTCTTCTTTTTTTTGCGATATTCTCCAATGTTCAAAAATATACTTTTGAGAATTCTCGGCAAGGCGACAACAATCGGGGGGACAGCTTTTATCTATGCACGGATAAGATTAAGCTTTTTTGTTGTACATTTTACTGGACTTAATTGCTTTGGGTTTACTGTAACATCGCTTTACGACACAGCACTCGACTTTAAATTCATTACTGTCACTATCACTGTAGGGCACACTTAGAAGATCTGCATTAAACAATATTATCATCATTACTAATTCTATAAAAAAGCTATCAATAAAGCAATAATTCACAGGTCAAACAACTAGAAAACAACCATATCAACGCAATTTAACATTAATATTAACAACAACATTAAACACACAGATAATAATGTACTAACAGTACTTGATGATTGCAATATAAATATATATTTTTTAACTTATTCACACAACCTTCATCATTGAATGTCTCACAAAATAAATGCAAAAATTTACTGTTCATTAAAAGATAAGGATAATCTGCAACGGTAAAGCGAATATAGACATTGTTAGGAAGATAATATAAAACGAGAGATTCACATTACATTCTTGTTCACAAAACTTTTTATTTTCCAGCATCTAATTTGCAAACAAATAATTTTGTATAGCACAAAGGCTATCAGAAGGCTATCATAATTTCTTGTAGTGGATGTTTCAGATCTTCGGCTGATTTTGATTTGAAAATTTTGACGTGGACGTATTTCGCAAACTTTTATAGTGCTGTGAGTAGTAAAAAGGGTATTATGGTACTGTGCAAAAGTATGTAATAGGCATGAGGAAGCATCTCCGACCATTTAAAGTATATATATTCTTGATCATTATCAACAGCCGAGTCGATCTAGCCATGTCCGTCTGTCCGTCCGTCTGTATGAACACTCAGATATCAGAGACTATAAGAGCTAGAGACTACAAAAGGCTTCAAGCCTTTTTGATGATCGATGACAACATCGCTTAAGAGCAGACTGTTAAAAGCTTACTTGCGCATGGGTTTCTTGCTCGTATGCACCTGTTTTTTCAAAATATTTAATGACGCATATCTTCGCTATTTATGACTCAATCGTTTTGCAATTTTACCCATTGATGAGTTATAGGGATGTTCAAGTGTATAAAAAAAGCAATTGTTTTAAAACATCGGATTTATGACCAAAACCGACTTCAAGTTGTATGGCAGCTATAAGATATAGTGGTCCGATCCAGCTGGCCTCGACCAATGTGCTGTTTCTTTAAATAATAAGTGTCTGTGCAAAGTTGCATCGCGATAGCTAAAAAACTGAGGGACTAGTTTGCATACATACAGACAGATAGACGGACATGGCTAGATCAATTTGTTTTGTCATTCTAAGCATACTGACACTAACTTTTGGGGGTCTCCGACGCTTCCTTCTATGCATTACAAACTGCAGTACAAACTTAATATACTAATTGCTTCGCAAAGAGAACCCAGTCCTTTCATCCTTTCGTACATACCAATCAATGCACATCCATACAAACACAGACATACTACTGCAAGCAGTTTAAGCAGGCAAACTATGCAAGGCACTATGCAAAGGTCAATCTTATATAACTTATGTATTTGGTGCCCGATCTTTATGAAATTTTCAGGACATAACATTGGATATAAAAGGGGTCATCAAACAAAAATGCAAGGTCATTCATTGACAAATGAGTGTTTTTCACTTTTGGGGAGATGGGGGTACGGTATCAAAAACTGAAATATTTGTTAAATGTGTATGCTATTCGAGACTATAAATACCAAATCGACTCGGCTGTTGATACTGATCAAGAATATATATACTTTATATGGTCGGAGATGCTTCCTTATGCCTGTTACATACTTTGCACAGAACCCATTTTACCCATTTTTAATGGGTTCAGGGTATAACAAGTAAGAGTGCTCTAGTCGGGAGTTCCCGACTAGGAGATACCCTGAACCCAGTTCTGACTTCCATTAATACTTGCCTAATAGTGTGCATACATACAAACACACACATACTGCAAGCAGTGCATGCGGCTTAAGCAGTTAGCTTGCTTTTCGCTGAGCCCCATACAATGGAAAGTTAAATCTCAAATAACTTCTGTGTTTATTGTCCGATCTTACTGAAATTTGGGACATACAATTGTCAATAATATGTGTGACCAAAACAAATTTAAGGGCCGTACCTTCAAAAATGCGTTTTTTCAACTTTTGGGGGATTGGGAGGTGGTATCCAAAAAGTGAAATATTTATTACATGTGTATGCTATTCGAGATTATGCATGCCAAATTTGGGGTCCCTAGCTCTATATATTTGAAGCTATGTCCCAAAAACTCAAGTCTGAAATCGAAATTTATCGATAACTTTTAAACGGTACGAGTTATCGATAAAATGAAACAAACTTGATCTGTCCCGGGACTAGGAGAAACTTATATTCCAAATATGAAGTCTCTAGCTTTTGTAGTCTCTGATATCCGTGTGTTCATACAGACAGACGGACGGACAGACAGACGGACATGGCTAAATCGACTCGGCTATTGATACTGATCAAGAATATATATACTTTATATGGTCGGAGATGCTTCCTTATGCCTGTTACATACTTTTGCACAAAACCATAATACCCTTGTTACCCATTTTTAATGGGTTCAGGGTATAAAAAGAAGCAATAGCAGATGGCTGAGGCGTACAGTTTTCAGCGTGTGTGTGTTTGTTTATGTGTGAGTCAGAGAAGGGCAACGGTGCATCGCAACTACAAGTACACTGTATTTTATATACACGAGCACACACCGCACACAAAATGTGAGGTTTTTATACTCTGATACCGAAGGTACTCAGAGTATATTGGTTTTGTCCGATGTCCGTCAGGCCGTCCGTCTGTCTGTCTGGATGAACGCACGTATTTCCGAAACGATATTAGATAGACTCTTGAAATCTTTTGTGTTATGATTATAGGTATCTGATTCAGATCAAGTTTGTTCCAAATTTATGCCACGCCTACTGGGAGGCTGGCAAATCGATAACATGTCGATACACCTCAAATCACAAATCGATTAAACGTGAATATCTCCCACAATTTTTATATCCGAACCCATTAAAAATGGGTAAAAAGGGTATAATGAAGTTGTGCAAAAGTATGTAACAGGCATAAGGAAGCATCTCCGACCATATAAAGTATATATATTATTGATCAGTATCACCAGCCGAGTCGATCTAGCCATGTCCGTCTGTCTGTCCGTCCGTCTGTCTGTATGAACACACGGATATCAGAGACTATAAGAGCTAGAGACTTCATATTTGGAATATAAGTTCTCCTAGTCCCGGGACAGATCAAGTTTGTTTCATTTTATCGATAACTCGTACCGTTTAAAAGTTATCGATAAATTTCGATTTCAGACTTGAGTTTTTGGGACATAACTTCAAGGTTACAAGAGCTAGAGGCCCCAAATTTGACATGTAAGAATATACTGCATAGCATTGACATGTAACAAATATTTCACTTTTTGGATACCAGTCACACATTTTATAGCTAATGTTATCTCCTAAAAATTTCAGAAAGATCGGACAATAAACACAGAAGTTATTTTAGATTTTACTGTCCATTGTGTGGGGCGCACTGAAAAAGCAAGCAAACTGCTTAAACCGCTTGCACTGCGTGTACCGCAGCATGTGTGTGTTTGTATGTATGTACACTGACTGGTTGGTATGAATGAATGTGAGGACCCTAGTCGGGCACTACTAACTCAGCAGCGCAAAAAAGTGTGTACACATCAAACCAAAACTCACCCTCACATTGTTTATGACGATCGCGACAAAAGCAAGTCGACGAAGAGAAAACAACAAAATATATGTGTTGCTATTCACGCTACGCTTGACTCAACATTAAGGCAAAATAAAAGTGGGGAAGGATTATCTGCGGCTTGCCGAAGATTTTATACTCTTTACGAACCTTTTGGCAATTTTCACTCTACCAACTGCACCACCGAAATTTCATATGCTGTAGAAGATCGTTTTTTTCGCTTGACATATTTATACTCTTTTCAAAGAAAATAGTATATTAAGTTTGTGCTGAAGTTTGTAACGCATAGAAGAAAGCGTCTGAGACCCCAAAAAGTTACTGCCAGTATGCTTAGAAAAACAAAACAAATTGATCTATCCATGTCGGTCTGTCTGTCTGTCTGTCTGTATGTATGCAAACTAGTCCCTCAGTTTTTGAGCTATCGCGATGCAACTTTGCACAGACACTTATTATTCAAGGGGACAGCACATTTGTCGGAGCCGGCCGGATCGGACCACTATATCTTATATCTGCCATACAACTATAAGTCGGTTTTGGCCAAAAATCGGATGTCTTCAAATCAATTGCTTTCAATTGTCTTGTACACTTGAACATCCTTATAACTCACTAATGGGTAAAATCGCAAGTCGATTGAGTCATAAGCAGCGAAGAAATGCGTCATTAAATATTTTGAAAGAACAGGTGCATATGAGCAAACAAAGTCAAGCGCAAGTAACCTTTTGACAGTATGCTCTTCAAGGGATTTTGCCATCGGTCATCAAAACTGTTTGTGGCGTAAAGGATTAAATGACGCCCTAGCAAACGAAAGGCACCGAGTTCGAGTCTCAGCGGCGACTGGTCATTTCTTTTAATTAATAGTATATTAAGTTTGTGCTGAAGTTTGTAACGCATAGAAGGAAGCGTCTGAGACCCCAAAAAGTTACTGCCAGTATGCTTAGAAAAACAAAACAAATTGATCTAGCCATGTCGGTCTGTCTGTTTGTCTGTCTGTATGTATGCAAACTAGTCCCTCAGTTTTTGAGCTATCGCGATGCAACTTTGCACAGACACTTATTATTTAAGGGGATAGCACATTGGTCGGAGTCGGCCGGATCGGAACACTACATCTTATAGCTGCCATACAACTATAAGTCGGTTTTGGCCATAAATCCGATGTTTTCAAAGCAATAGCTTTCAATTGTAAGCTTGAACATCCTTATAACTCATCGATGGGTCAAATCGCAAGTCGATTGAGTCATAAACAGCGAAGATATGCATCATTAAATATTTTGAAAGAACAGGTGCATATGAGCAAACAAAGTCAAGCGCAAGTAACCTTTTGACAGTATGCTCTTCAAGGGATTTTGCAATCGGTCATCAAAACTGTTTGTGGCGTAAAGGATTAAATGACGCCCTAGCAAACGAAAGGCCCCGAGTTCGAGTCTCAGCGGCGACTGGTCATTTCTTTTAATTAATAGTATATTAAGTTTGTGCTGAAGTTTGTAACGCATAGAAGGAAGCGTCTGAGACCCCAAAAAGTTACTGCCAGTATGCTTAGAAAAACAAAACAAATTGATCTAGCCATGTCGGTCTGTCTGTTTGTCTGTCTGTATGTATGCAAACTAGTCCCTCAGTTTTTGAGCTATCGCGATGCAACTTTACACAGACACTTATTATTTAAGGGGATAGCACATTGGTCGGAGCCGGCCGGATCGGAACACTATATCTTATAGCTGCCATACAACTCTAAGTCGGTTTTGGCTATAAATCCGATGTTTTCAAGGCAATTGCTTTCAATTCCCTTGTACATTTGGCGTAAGTATTAGAGTGCTGCGCTGAAAAACGGGAGAGCATGGTTCAAATCCCAGCCGCGACTTATTGCTTTTTATTTTCTTTCTAATTATTTTTTCAAATATATATCAAATAGCTTGAATTCAATATTTTAAATGCAAAATTTAAATTCATATTATACCAATTCTTAGAGCAAAAAAATAAATGCCACGCGGTAAAACGATTTTTTACTACCTTTGAAATTTCAGTGGTGCAGTTGACAGTGAAAATTGCCTTAAGGTTCGAAAAGACTATAGAATCTTCGGCACGCCGAAGATAATGCTTTCCCACTTGTTATACTCTGATACCGAAGGTACTCATAGTATATTGGTTTTGTCGAATGTCCGTCAGGCCGTCCGTCTGTCCGTCTGTCTGTCTGTCTGGATGAACGCGCGTATTTCCGAAACGATATTAGATAGACTCTTGAAATCTTTTGCGTTATGATTATAGCTATCTGCTTCAGATCAAGTTTATTCCAAATTTATGCCACGCCCACTGGGAGGCTGGCAAATCGATAACATGTCGATACACCTCAAATCACAAATCGATTAAACGTGAATAACTCCCACAATTTTGAAGCTAGAGTAATCAAATTTGGTAGGTATATTGCTGGTGACCTCCCGAAAAAATTGGATCATAGGTTAATCGGCCACGCCCATTATTACGCCCACCAGCCCCCCTCCAAAATTAATTTGAAATGCTTATATCTCCCGCAGTTTTAGAGCTACAGTCACCATATTTGGAATATATATTACTGGTGACGTCCTCTACAGATTACAGAAACTTGACCACGCCCACTCCCGCCCCCGTAATCGCGAAAATCGATATACATGAATGCACAATTCGATAACACGTGTATATTTCCCGCAATTTTGAAGCTAGAGTCCCCAAATTTGGAATTTAGACTAGGGCTGACCAGCCCAAAAGATTGCGTCCTGGATTTTCCGGCCACGTCCACTAGAACGCCCCCCAGCCACCCCGCCCCCACGAAACACGGAAGCCTATATCTCGCACAGTTTAAGAGCTAGGGCCACCAAACTTTGAGGGTAGACTTCTGGCCAAGTCCTCTAAAGATCGGACAAAAAATTTTGGGGCCACGCCCCCGCCCGCCCATAAAAATCGCGAAAATGTATATCTTCCACAGTTTTAGAGCTAGAGTCAAGAAATTTGTAAGATAGACTTCTTGTCACTCCCTCTAAAGATCGGCCAAATTTTTTGGGGCCACGCCCCCTCCCGCCCCCAAAAATCACGAAAGCTTATATCTTCCACAGTTTTAGAGCTAGAGTCACCAAAATTGGTAGATAGACTTCTGGTCACCCCCTCTTAAGATCGACCATGCCCCTCCCGTTCCCAAAAACTTGGAATGCCGATTTCGGGTCACCCAAACACCAGCAAAAATTTTCTGTTCACTTGCTTTCAGCTGTTCTTAAAATGGTATCAGAGTATTACGCAGTCGGCTCCGCCCGACTGCAACGTTCTCACTTGTTTTTTTTTATTATTTTAAGACATTGGTATCATATGAAAATAAATTTTTCTTTTGAAATATTAAATTTAAGCTATTTTATATTCAACGCAAGACTCAACGCAAATGAAAGGGCAAACGACAGAGATCAACAGAATTGCTTCAAAAGTTGCTAACTGTACATTATTATGTGAGTGTTTTGCGAGACGCATTTTTCATATTTTGCTTTACGCTACTTTCAACCGCATGCAGTGCAAGTGTATCCACAACACATTTGCAAAAAATCATAGCTGTGCTGCATGAATGAAGTAAATGAAGATCAGAATAGAGTACGATAGCTGCTGCGTAAAGAAAAAACAATAAGCAATTAGTGTATGTTTGAATACCACCCAATATTTTGTGGTTTTGGTACTACCGCAACCGCATTTCTTTCGAGTATACGAGAAGTACTGAAAATAAGCACCGCTGCCGTTTTCTGGTGTGAGTGTATTTTTCCATATGCATACTGATAAGTAACAATGATTGAATGTAAAGGCTGGGTTCAGGTTCCGAATAAATTACTCTGATTTTTTTCTTGAATGTAACGAATATTATAAGTGCACGATCTTTATAAGTAATGTCCCAAAATAACGTACTGGCCCATCGTCATTTATCTCAGAACTAAGTGTTAATTACGTGCTCCAAGAAAAAACAAGGATCAAAGACCTACTCCCTGCACAAACCTTTTAAAAACCCATTTCTTTTTTTAAGTCAACACCCCGCACATGCTTTCAGCAATCCTATGGATCTGGAATTCGTCTCAGAATTAAGTGCCAATTACGTGCTCCATGAAAAAACAAAGATCAATGATCTACTCCTTCCATAAGTAGCTTAAACTAACAATAATCACCACCATAGCTTTTGCACTAAAACGATACTACTGTACTGACCACGACACAGGGAGCTAGCACGAAAATCGTGCATTGACTATTATGTTGGCACGTAATAAGCATGTAAATATAAAACTCATAGATCCTAGAAAAATTCATTATTTTGGGAGATATAGCTGTTAAACCCAATACACCCCGCGCTAAGCCCATAATATTGCGCTGTGTCTTGTCTTAAGTTTTGATCGCAGCAGCATGCGAGGTAAAGAGACTGAACGAATATTCACCGTTATTGTTTTCGCTCGGGTTCGTTGCTCGAAAATATGTACTTGATGATTCAACTTTCCACAGTGTGCCTAAAGCGCGCAATTGGAAGCGTGTGTGTTTGTCTTTGTATGAGTGTTCGTTTGACTTTGTCAATGTAATGTCAATGGCTGGGTTCAGGGTATATCCTAGTCGGGCATTTCTGCCTAGAGTACTCAAAACCCCTACTTATTTGTTCCTTATAATTGCAACATTGATTGTGTTAGTAGACGACCAGATTAAAACAAGTAAGAGTGCTCTAGTCGGGACTGCCCGACTAGGAGATACCCTGAACCCAGTTCTGACATCCATTCATACTTGCCTAATAGTGTGTATACAAACAAACACACCACACATTACTGCAAGCTGTGAAAACGGTTTAAGCAGTTATCTTGCTTTTTCACTGAGCCCCACACAATGGAAAGTTAAATCTTAAATAACTTCTGTGTTTATTGTCCGATCTTTTTGAAATTTGTAAGACATAACATTGGCTATAAAATGTGTGACCAAACCAAATTGCAAGGTCATACCTTCAAAAATGAGTTTTTTGAATTTTTGGGGGGATTGGGGGTAGGTATCCAAAAAGTGAAAAATTTGTTACATGTGTATGCTATTCGAGATTATACATGCCAAATTAGGGGCCTCTAGCTCTTATAACTTGTAAGTTATAGCCCAAAAACGCTGGTCTGAAATCGAAATTTATCGATAACTTTTGAACGGGACGAGTTATCGATAAATTTTAATAAACTTGATCTGTCCCGGCATTACGAGAACTTATATTCCAAATATGAAGTCTCTAGCTCTTGTAGTCTCTGATATCCGCGTGTTCATACAGACAGACGGACGGACGGACGGACGGACGGACGGACGGACGGACGGACGGACGGACGGACAGACAGACAGACGGACATGGCTAAATCGACTCGACTGTTGATACTGATCAAGAATATATATACTTTATATGGTCGGAGATGCTTCCTTATGCCTGTTACATACTTTTGCACAAAACCATAATACCCTTTTTACCCATTTTTAATGGGTTCAGGGTATAACAAGTAAGAGTGCTCTAGTCGGGAGTGCCCGACTAGGAGATACCCTGAACCCAGTCCTTACATTCACTCATACTAACCAGTCAGTGTACATACAAACATACACATGATATAAGCAGTGCGAGCTGTGCAAGCAGTCTAAGCAGTTAGATTGCTTCTTAACTGAGCTCAACACAATGAAAACTTAAATCCTTCAAAACTTGTGTTTATTACCCGATCTTATTGAATTTTGTTGGGCACAAACCAAATTGCAAGGTCATAACTTCAAAAATGCGTTTTTTTAACTTTTGGAGCGATTGGGGGCTGGTATCCAAAAAGTGAAATATTTGCTACATGTGTGTGCTATTTAAGAATATATATGTCAAATTTGGGGCTTGTAGCTCTGATACCTTTTAAGCTATGACCCAAAAACGCAGGTCTGAAAATTTATCGATAACTTTTGAACGGGCCGAGTTATCGATCAAATGAAACAAGCTTGATCTGTCCCGGGCCTACGAGAACTTATATTCCAGATATGAAGTCTCTAGCTGTTGTAGTCTCTGATATCCGCGTGTACATACAGACAGACAGATACTGATCAAGAATATATATACTTTATATGGTCGGAGATGATTCCTTATACCTGTTACATACTTATGCACATAACCATAATACCCTTTTTACCCATTTTTAATGGGTTCAGGGTATAAACAGCAGCACACACGGGCTCGAGGGACTGGTTTTGGTTTTGGGCGTGTACTGAGATATGACAGGAATTTCCAAACAGACACGCTAGGAAAAAGTACAAAGGGCTTGTGGGTGGTGCTCAACGTATTTAGCACAACTTCTAATGCATTTTGTCTTACTTATAAAAGTTGCGGCAGGCAGTTGTGTGAATGAAATTTCGGATCTAAAGAAAGTTGGAAATTTTGTTGTACACTCACCTCCTGTATAGTGTTCTCTGGCTTTTTGGTTGACATGTTTAAGAAGCGTTCCTGCGACTGACAGAACTTCTCTGTCTTCTTGTCAAACTTCTTTTTGTTCTCCTTAACACCGCCGATTTGTTTCTTGCGAAAGTCCTCCAGCGATTCAATAATATGCTTATCAGCAAGAGTTAACTGCAATAGGCAAATGCCAATAGTTAGGCTCAATATCCTTATACCGTATTTAATTTTATCTACCCACCATTTTCTCGCGGTCGTCCTCGATGGTGCCTATAATGGCACCAAAACGCTTTAAGCTCTCACAAATGACATTCTCGTCATCAGTCTGTGCTGTACCAATGCACTCAAAATTAAAATCATTTAGCAGAATAGCCAACTGTTTCATACGTGTAGAGAGGACTGCAAAAAGATACAAGTATTTGAGCAAATAACTAAAGTTGCAAACACCAAAATAAAATATTTTGTATACAAAAACAAAAGTTTATACTTTTTTCGAAGAAAATAGTATATTCATTTTGTGCTGAAGTGTGTAATGCATAGAAGGAACGGTCGGAGTCCCAAAATTTGCTTCGAGTATTCTAGAGTGTCAAAACAAACTGATCTAGCCATATCCGTCTGTTTGTCTGTATGTATACAAACTACTCCCTGAGTTTTTGAGCTATCGCAAGGCAACTTTGCACAGACACTTATTATTCAAGTGGACAGCACATTGGTCGGAGCCGGCCGGATCGGACAACTATATCTTAAAGCCGCCATACAACTATAAGTCGGTTTTGGCCATAAATCCGATGTTTTTAAAGCAATTTCTATCCATTTTCTTGTACACTTGAACATCCTTATAACTCATCAATGGGTAAAATCGCAAATCGATTGAGTCATAAACAGCGAAGATATGCGTCATTAAATATTTTGAAAGAACAGGTGCATATGAGCAAACAAAGTCAAGCGCAAGTAAGCTTTTGACAGTCTGCTCTTCGAGGGGTTTTGTCACCGATCATCAAAACTGCTTGTGTCGTAAGGGGTGGCACTATCAAACGAAAGCTCGCGGGTACGAAACTCAGCGGCGACTGGTCATTATACATTCAACAAAAAACAAATGCTCAGTATAATCGAGTTTGTCAGCGCATTTCAAAACTTAGTATTAGAGTGCTGCGTTGAAAAACGGGAGAACATGGTTCAAATCCCAGCCGCGACTTATTGCTTTTTATTTTTTTATACCCTGAACCCATTAAAAATGGGTAAAAAGGGTATAATGAAGTGGTGCAAAAGTATGTAACTGGCATAAGGAAGCATCTCCGACCATATAAAATATATATATTATTGATCAGTATCAACAGCCGAGTCGATCTAGCCATGTCCGTCTGTCTGTCCGTCTGTCTGTATGAACACACAGATATCAGAGACTACAAGAGCTAGAGACTTTATATTTGGAACATAAGTTCTCCTAATCCCGGGACAGATCAAGTTTATTTCATTTTATCGATAACTCGTACCGTTTAAAAGTTATCGATAAATTTCGATTTCAGACTATAGTTTTTGGGACATAACTTCAAAGTTATAAGAGCTAGAGGCCCCAAATTTGGCATGTGTAATCTCGAATAGCATACACATGTAACAAATATTTCACTTTTTGGATACCATCCCCCAATCCCCCGCATTTTTGAAGGTACGACCTTGCAATTTGGTTTGGTCACACATATTACCGACAATTGCTTGCCCCAAAAATTTCAATAAGATCGGACAATAAACACAGAAGTTATTTAAGATTTAACTTTCCATTGTGTAGGGCTCAGCGAAAAAGCAAGCTAATCGCTTGCACTGCTTGTACTATATTACAACATTTTTACTAAGGTTATCTATAAACAAGTAAGAGTGCTCTAGTCGGGAGTGACCGACTACGAGATACCCTGATCCCAGTCCTTACAATCATTCGTACTAATCGCTGAGCCCCAAACAATGGAAAGTTAAATCTTAAATAACTTCTGTGTTTATTGTCCGATATTATTGAAATTTTTGTCAATAATATGTGTGACCAAACCAAATTGCAAGGTCGTACCTTCAAAAATGCGGGGGATTGGGGGATGGTATCCAAAAAGTGAAATATTTGTTACATGTGTATGCTATTGGAGATTACACATGCCAAATTTGGGGCCTCTAGCTCTTATAACTTTGAAGTTATGTCCCAAAAACTCTAGTCTGAAATCGAAATTTATCGATAACTTTTAAACGGTACGAGTTATCGATTTAATGAAATAAACTTGATCTGTCCCGGGATTAGGAGAACTTATACTCCAAATATGAAGTCTCTAGCTCTTGTAGTCTCTGATATCCGCGTGTTCATACAGACACACGGACAGACAGACGGCAGACAGACGGACATGCCTAGATCGACTCGGCTGTTTATACTGATCAATAATACTTTTGCACAACTTCATTATACCCTTTTTACCCATTTTTAATGGGTTCATGGTATAAGAACCAAGCTAATCAAGTAAAATTGGACACCTGACGATAGCTAAAATTAGCAGTTTCGATCTCATTTTGCCTTGTTAGCCTGTAATCTTCAAGAAAATGTATCTAAGAAAAAAAAAGTTTTTCAAAATATTTCGATTTCACACCTATGGTGTCGGACGCTCCCAACTTTATATAAGAGCCAAGATCACAAATATTCATATTTTTCAGCTAGGTTTTTTATTTTTATTGTTATTAAAATCTCTGTTTGCATTCAAAATTTAATGATCTTCCTGCAACTCCTTTCGACGCAATGACAACAAATGTTATTTTTCGTCGGTCGAACGGGACATCCAAATATGGGATAAGGCAATGCCACAACTTACAGTTATTTAGTGTCGCATAGTTTCTTATGCACTTTTTATACTCTGATACCGAAGGTACTCATAGTATATTGGTTTTGTCGAATGTCCGTCAGGCCGTCCGTCTGTCCGTCTGTCTGTCTGGATGAACGCGCGTATTTCCGAAACGATATTAGATAGACTCTTGAAATCTTTTACGTTATGATTATAGCTATCTGCTTCAGATCAAGTTTATTCCAAATTTATGCCACGCCCACTGGGAGGCTGGCAAATCGATAACAATTCGATACACCTCAAATCACAAATCGATTAAACGTGAATAACTCCCACAATTTTGAAGCTAGAGTAATCAAATTTGGTAGGTATATTGCTGGTGACCTCCCGAAAAATTGGATCCTAGGTTAATCGGCCACGCCCATTATTACGCCCACCAGCCCCCCTCCAAAATTAATTTGAAATGCTTATATCTCCCGCAGTTTTAGAGCTAAAGTCACCATATTTGGAATATATATTACTGGTGACGTCCTCTACAGATTACAGAAACAAAATTTCGACCACGCCCACTCCCGCCCCCGTAATCGCGAAAATCGATATACATCAATGCACAATTCGATAACACGTGTATATTTCCCGCAATTTTGAAGCTAGAGTCCCCAAATTTGGAATTTAGACTAGGGCTGACCAGCCCAAAAGATTGCGTCCTGGATTTTCCGGCCACGCCCACTAGAACGCCCCCCAGCCACCCCGCCCCCACGAAACACGGAAGCCTATATCTCGCACAGTTTAAGAGCTAGGGCCACCAAAATTGGAGGATAGACTTATTGTCAGCCCCCCTAAATATCGGCAAAAAATTTTGGGGCCACGCCCCCTCCCGCCCCCAAAACTCGCGAAAATTTATATCTTCCACAGTTTTAGAGCTAGAGTCACCAAAATTGGAGGATAGACTTATTGTCAGCCCCCCTAAATATCGCCAAAAAATTTTGGGGCCCCGCCCCCTCCCGCCCCCAAAAATCGCGAAAATTTATATCTTCCACAGTTTCAGAGCTAGAGTCATTAAACTTGGAAGATAGAATTCTGGTCAGCCCCTCTAAATATCGGTAAAAAAAAAATTGGGGCCACGCCCCCTCCCGCCCCCAAAAATCGCGAAAATGTATATCTTCCACAGTTTTAGAGCTAGAGTCAAGAAATTTGTAAAATAGACTTCTTGTCACTCCCTCTAAAGATCGGCCAAATTTTTTGGGGCCACGCCCCTTCCCGCCCCCAAAAATCGCGAAAGCTTATATCTTCCACAGTTTTAGAGCTAGAGTCACCAAAATTGGTAGATAGACTTCTGGTCACCCCTCTTAAGATCGACCATGCCCCTCCCGTTCCCAAAAACTTGGAATGCCGATTTCGGGTCACCCAAACACCAGCAAAAATTTTCTGTTCACTTGCTTTCAGCTGTTCTTAAAATGGTATCAGAGTATTACGCAGTCGGCTCCGCCCGACTGCAACGTTCTCACTTGTTCTTTACTCTCTTTACCTTCAGAAAGATTTTTAGAGAGCAAGAGTCAATGCATAATGTCTCTCTTTATAATATTTGATCAAAACAAAACATGCAGTAAAATGATCCAAATAAGAAAAATTGCGCTTGACCGACTTTGCGTTCGAATATCTCGAAGTGCGTTTTAAATAAGCGCAATTTTTTTTAAAATTAGTTAAATTTGATTATTTTACTACGAAAATATGATACCACAAAGTGTTTTCAAGCACTTTTAATTTTTTGGTCTCGGTGGACCTTGCCGTGGAAGTGCCCATATATATTCTCGAACAGCATCAATAGCCGAGTCAATCTAGCCATGTTTATCTATAGACTCTACATTTGGAATTTAAATTGCCCGTGACTACGAGATACCCTAAACCCAGTCCTTACAATCATTCATACTTATCTAAACGCACACATGGTACAGAACAAGCAGTACAAGCAGTGCATGCGGTTTAAGCAGTTAGCTTGGTTTTTCGCTGAGCCCCACACAATGGAAAGTTAAATCTTAAATAACTTCTGTGTTTATTGTCCGATCTTATTGAAATTTTTGGGGCATACAATTGTCATTAAATTGCAAGGTCGTACCTTCAAAAATGCGTTTTTTTTAACTTTTGGGGGGTTTGGGGGGTGGTATCGAAAAAGTTTAATATTTGTTACATGTGTATGTTATTCGAGATTATACATGCCACATTTGGGGCCTCTAACTCTTATAACTTTGAAGTTATATCCCAACAGCGCTAGTCTGCAATCGAAATTTATCGATAACTTTTAAACGGGACGAGTTATCGATAAAATGAAATAAACTTGATCTGTCCCGGGACTACGAGAACTTATTTTCCAAATATGAAGTCTCTAGCTCTTATAGTCTCTGATATCCGCGTTTTCATACAGACAGACGGACGGACGGACAGACAGACAGACGGACATGGCTAAATCGACTCGACTTTTGATACAGATCAAGAATATTTATAACTTTATATGGTCGGAGATGCTTCCTTATGCCTGTTACATACCTTTTCACAACTTCATTATACCCTTTTTACCCATTTTTAATGGAAATTTGGTACGTACTATAATCTTGAATATTATACAGAAGTAAGTGGTTTTAGGGGCGCTGCACAGTGGTCCATATGCCAAAAATAAAAAAAAAGATCACAAAATATTTAGACAAAATGAAAACAAATTGACCTTTAATGTCATATCTTCTTGACGGCAACCGTTTTTTTCTGGAAATCTAACGGGACTTTCTAAAAATAGCATTGAGAGCTCGAACTCTTGTTCATTTTCGCAATGCAGCTGTGCCTAATAGGCTTTTTTCATGACAAAATCTCACTTCAAAGTGCTGAAACGTTTGCGTTTCCGCAATTAATTGTTTAGAATGAACTTCGAAGTTGAAGGTATTTCCTTTAATTCCAGATATTATTAATAAACTTCCTTGTCAAATTCT
The DNA here is from genome assembly GCA_035042425.1 of Drosophila flavopinicola. Lineage (NCBI taxonomy): Eukaryota > Metazoa > Arthropoda > Insecta > Diptera > Drosophilidae > Drosophila > Drosophila flavopinicola. Next base: position 55,203 of record JAWNLL010000265.1, on the reverse strand, counting down.
TATTATTTTTTGATCGATTAACCCTTTTTTGTATATTTTGTGAACGTCTGTCATATGTTTAGTTTAAGTTTTAGTTGTGATCCCACAAAATTCCACAATTGGTTTCTATGTCACAGTAATCGTCTGACTTTTAAGGTAATAAATGTGTTAAAACAAGTGGGAAAGGATTATCTTCGGCGTGCCGAAGATTTTATACTCTTTTCGAACCTTTAGACAATTTTCACTCTGCTAACTGCAGCACTTTCATCTGTAACAAGTAAGAGTGCTCTAGTCGGGAGTGCCCGACTAGGAGATACCCTGAACCCAGTCCTTACAATCATTCGTACTACTCTAAACACACACATGCTGCAGTACAAGCAGTACAAGCAGTGCAAGCGGTTTAAGCAGTTAGCTTGCTCTTTCGCTGAGCCCCACACAAGGGAAAGTTAAATCTTAAATAATATGTGTATACCAAACCAAATGGCAAGGTCGTACCTTAAAATGCGTTTTTTTAACTTTTGGGGGGTTTGGGGGTGGTATCCAAAAAGTGAAATATTTGTTACATGTGTATGCTATTCGAGATTATACATGCCAAATTTGGGGTCTCTAGCTCTTATAACTTTGAAGTTATGTCCCAAAAACGCTAGTCTAAAATCAAAATTCATCGATAACTTTTGAATGCGACGAGTTATCGATCAAATGAAATAAACTTGATCTGTCCCGGGATTAGGAGAACCTATGTTCCAAATATGAAGTCTCTAGCTCTTGTTGTCTCTGATATCTGTGTGTTCATACAGACGGACAGACAGACGGACATGGCCAGATCGACTCGGCTGTTGATACTGATCAATAATATATATACTTTATATGGTCGGAGATGCTTCCATATGCCTGTTACATACATTTGCACAAAACCATAATACCCTATTTACCCATTTTTAATGGGTTCAGGGTATAAAAATGGATATCATATGATATCAATTTGAAATGAAATATTAAATTTATTTCCAGTTGTATGGCAGCTTTAAGATATAGTGATCCGATCCTGCCGGCTCCGATCAATGCTATGTATGTTTGAATAATAAGTATCTGTGCAAAGTTTAATCGCGATAGCTTTGAAAACATGGGATTTATGGCCAAAACCGACTTCCAGTTGTATGGCAGCTATAAGATATAGTGGTCCGATCCGGCCGGCTACGACCAATGTCCTGTCCCCTGGAATAATAAGTGTCTGTGCAAAGTTTTATCGCGATAGCTCAAAAACTGAGGGACTAGTTTGTATACATACAGACAGACAGACAGACGGACATGGCTAGATCAATTTGTATTGTCATTCTAAGCATACTGGCAGTAACTTTTGGGGGTCTCAGACGTTTCCTTCTATGCGTTACAAACTTCAGCACAAACTTAATATACTATTTTCTTCGAAAAGAGTATAACAACTTTGTTACATCTGCTGTACCCTTTGCTAATTTTAATATTTATTTGAGACTTACATACTAATGTATGCCGATGATGTGCAGCTCTCCCTAACGTCCAATGACTTGACCTCTCACTACTTATTTCAAGCCGATCTCGATTCTTTTCTTGTTGGTGCAAAATTAATTTGCTACAATTTAATTACCCTAAGTGTAAGCTCATGACATTCTATAGGCGCTCAGCTCAGCTTATCAGTTACACGCTTGACAGAATGCCACTTGATAGATTAAATGAGGTCAGTGATCTAACTTTATTTCTGGATCATAAATTTAAATTTGACAATCACATCACAATACAATCAATAATCTAGTGGGCGTGGCCGGAAAATCCAGGACGGAATCTTTTGGGGGTCAGCCCTAGTCTAAATTTAAAATTTGGGGACTCGTTTCAAAATTGCGGGAAACATACACGTGTTATCGAATTGTGCATTCATGTATATCGATTTTCGCGATTACGGGGGCGGGAGCGGGCGTGGTCGAAATTTTTTTTCTGCGATCTGTAGGGGACATCACAGTAATGTATATTCCAAATATCGTAACCTTAGCTCTAAAACTGCGGGAGATATAAGCATTTCAAATTAATTTTGGAGGGGGGCTGGTGGGCGTAATAATGGGGAGGTCACCAGCAATATACTTACCAAATTTGATTACTCTAGCTTCAAAATTGTGGGAGATATTCACAGTTAATCGGTTTTTGATTTGTGGTGTAACGACATGTTATCGATTTGCCAGCCTCCCAGTGGGCGTGGCATAAATTTGGAACAAACTTGATCTGAATCAGATAGCTATAATCATAACACAAAAGATTTCAAGAGTCTATCTAATATCGTTTCGGAAATACGTGCGTTCATCCAGACAGACAGACGGACGGCCCGACGGACATCCGACAAAACCAATATACTATGAGTACCTTTGGTATCAGAGTATAAAAACAAATTTTTTTTCATGTAAGCTTGAACAGAAATCTGCTGATGTTCGTTTAAAAAAAAAATACTAACAAATCTTAAAATAGAAAAAAATACATATATAACCTTGAGAATATTTTTGAAGTTGTGGCATCTGCAAACTATTGGTTCGCTGTACACACACATGAATTCTGTGAATTTCTGAAGGTCAACAGCCGCTGTTTAGAAATCCTAAGCCAATAGCAAGTGCAGCCCCGGCCTACACCATCCTACAAGCGTGAACAAGCTTGACGAACAGAGAGAGAGAGAGAGAGACAGAGAGGACGTAAAATCTAAGAGAGATTGAGAGAGCACCATTGAGATTTCTACTCACCTTTTGCAGCACTCATTAGATCTTTAACCTCTTTGATAATACGCTTGATCTGCTGACTAGTGTGATCCAATTCCTTTTCGTGACGATTTAAATTGTCACGAAATTCGGGACTATCGACAATGCATTCCTCAAATTCCAATGGCTCCAGGCCGCGGCGAATATCCTTGCCGCCGCCCATTATTTGTGTTTTGGTTTTTGCTGCCGGTGATGTTGTTTTTGACTTTAATACGCTCCTTAAAGATGTTTTATGCTTAACCTTGTTATTGCTGCTGTTTTAATTATATTGCTGTTGTTATTGTATGTAGGCGTTTGAATAGTTCCGCCGATGTCCAAAGTAAATGTGATTGATTTTTAATTTGCCGCTTAGTTAGCAACTTTTTCTGTTGATTTATAATTTGTGTTGCAATATTTATTATACTCTTTTCGAAGAAGCACATTGGTCGGAGCCGGCCGGATCGGACCACTATATCTTATAGCTGCCATACAACTTGAAGTCGGTTTTGGTCATAAATCCCATGTTTTCAAAGCTATCGCAATAAAACTTTGCACAGAAACTTATTATTAAAAGAAACAGCACATTTGTCGTTGCCGGCCGGATCGACCACTATATCTTATAGCTGCCATACAACTCTAAGTCAGTTTTGGCCATAAGTCTGCTGTTTTCAAAGCAATTGCTTTAAATTTCTTTGTACACTTGATCATCCTTATAACTCATCAATGGGTAAAATTGCAAAACGAGTGATTCATAAATAGCGAAGATATGCGTCATTAAATATTTTGCAAAAACAGGTGCATATGAGCAAACAAAGTCAAGCGCAATTAAGATTTTGACAGTCTGCTCTTCTAGGGATGTTGTCATCGATCATCAAAACTGATTGTGCTTGTGCTGACAAACGAAAGCTCGCGGGTACAAAACTGAGCGGCGACTGGTCATAACAAAAACTATACAACGCAAAACAAATGCTCAGTATAATCGAGTTTGTCAGCACATTCAAAACTGCTTGGTGGCGTAAGTATTAGAGTGCTGGGCTGGCAAACGGGAGAGCACGGTTCAAATCCCAGCCGCGACTTATTGCTTTTAATTTTTTTTCTAATTATTTGTGTTAAATATACATATATCAAATAGCTTGAATTCAACAATTTAAAAGAAAAATTTTAATTCATATGATACCAATCCTTAAAGCAAAACAAGTAAGAGTGCTCTAGTCGGGAGTGCCCGACTAGGAGATACCCTGAACCCAGCTCTGACATCCATTCATACTTGCCTAATAGTGTGCATACATACAAACACACACATATTCGAGATTATACATGCCAAATTTATATAATTTATAACTTTTAAGTTAAGGCCCAAAAGCGCTTGTATGAAATCTAAATTTATCGATAACTTTTGAACGGGATGAGTTATCGATCAAATGAAATAAACTTGATCTGTCCCGGCACTATGAGAACTTATGTATATTCCAAATATGAAGTCTCTAGCTCTTGTAGTCTCTGATATCCGCGTGTTCATACAGACAGACGGACGGACAGACAGTCAGACGGACATGGCTAGATCGACTCGGCTGCTAATACTGATCAATAATATATATACTTTATATGGTCGGAGATGCTTCCTTATGCCTTGTTGGAATATCCCTATTCAAACTTACAAAAATACCATTATAGAATACCATATTGAGTATTTATGCAAACACATAGTTCGGTCACACTTGAAGTGTCTTCGTTCTCGTTTGTCTTGCACTTGAAACCGTGTAGATGTAGAGTCGGTGTTGCGATTTGAAAAGAAGCCCAATTGATTGAAATATACAGCCAAACAAATAAAACATATTGTGTTTATTAATTTCACAATATTAGAATCTCAGTTTTCAACAGGTTATGGGCCCAGTCCATGCTTAATAAAGATAGATTTTCAGTTGTTAAATCCACTTGCATATACCTACATTCATATGTATATACATATGTAGCTGTGTGTGCATGTGAAAAGTAGGATGGAAAAGGCAAAGCGCAACCCAAAGCCTTTTGATGGTGAAAAATATTCCATTTGGAAATTTAGAATCAGAGCTCTATTAGCCGAGTTAAATGTGTTAAAGGTTATTGATGAGAATATACCTGATGTAGTGGACAACATATGGAAGAAAGCAGAGCGATGTGCAAAAAGTGCGCTAATAGAATATTTGAGCGACTCTCATTTGAATTTCACAACAGGCGACATTACGGCGCGTAAATTGATTTTGACAGAAGGCGACAGTTCGGCGCGTCAAATGAATTTCGCAACAGGCGACATTTCGGCGCGTCAGATTCTGAAGAATTTGGACGCCGTGTATGAGCGACAGAGTTTGGCTTTGCAGTTAGCGGGGCGCAAACGACAACTCTCACTCAAGCTATCGCGTGAGATGCCACTATTGAGTCATTTTAACGTGTTTGATGAATTAGTGAGTGAATTGTTAGCTGCAGGAGCTAAAATAGAAGAAATGGACAAAGTGTCGCATTTGCTGCTGACCTTGCCTTCGTCATACGATGGTATTATAACAGCAATAGAAACATTATCGGAGGAAAGCTTGGCATTAGCTTTTGTGAAAAATAGGTTGCTAGATCATGAGATAAAAATTAATAGTGACAATATTGACACTAGTAAAAATAAAGAAAACCAGTGGGGAAGGATTATCTTCGGCGTGCCGAAGATTTTATACTCTTCGAACCTGTAGGCAATTTTCACTCTGCCACCAACTGCACCACTAAAATTTCATAAGCTGTACAAAATCGTTTTGTCGCGTAAAATTTTTTTTTTGTTCTAAGAATATGTAATTCATTGCCAGTTGTATAGCAGCTATAAGATATAGTGATCCGATCCGGCCAGCTCCAACCAATGTGATGTCTCTTTGAATAATAAGTATCAGTGCAAAGTTTCATCGCGATAGATACAAAAACATGGGATATATGGCCAAAACCGACATCGGGTTGTATGGCAGCTATAAGATATAGTGGTGCGATCCGGCCGGCTCCGACCAATGTGCTGTCCCCTGGAATAATAAGTATCTGTGCAAAGTTTTATCGCGATAGCTCAAAAACTGAGGGACTAGTTTGCATACATACAGACAGACAGACGGACATGGCTAGATCAATTTGTATTGTCATTCTAAGCATACTGGCAGTAACTTTTGGGGTCTCCGACGCTTCCTTCTATGCGTTACAAACTTCAGGACAAACTTAATATACTATTTTCTTCGAAAAGAGTATAATAAGCAAGCTCAAATCGCAACATCGCACCACGGGTTCGCTTTTATGTTAATGAAAGTTAAAACAAACACAGTGTAGAATAAATTCGGTTTTATTCTAGATTCCGGCGCAAGCGATCATCTAATTAACAATAAGTCGTTATACGCTGACAGTGTAGGATTGAAGCATCCACTGAAGATCGCTGTGGCCAAGCAAAGCGAATTTATTTACGCTACTAAGCGTGGTATTGTGCGGCTGCACAATGGTTATGAAATAACACTGGAGGATGTTCTCTACTGCAAGGAGGCTGCAGGAAACTTAATGTCTGTTAAGCGGCTGCAAGAGGCAGGAATGTCAATCGAGTTTGACAGTAATGGTGTCTCCATATCAAACAAGTGGAGAAGGATTATCTTCGGCGTGCCGAAGATTAAATACTCTTTTCGAACCTTAAAGCAATTGTTACTATTTTTCCGTGACTGCTTATTTAATCGCAGATATTAATGTCGCATACATATACCCCTACATATAAAATAAAATATATAAAGGTATTCATGTAAACAGGGACGTTTCCACTATCCGCAGCTCGTGGACGCGTCCCTTAGCATTCATAAGTGCTACCGAATTGAACAATAAACAAGTTTCAGTTTTTCCAAAAAGTCAAAACTACATTACATATGTATACTACAATATACATACCAAATTTTGTGCCTGTTGCTCTTATACCTTTCAAGGCCGCTGTCGGAAATTGAATTGTCATAAAACTTAATCAGAACATATGAGAGCTTATATTCAGAATTTGAGATCCATATTTTTTTTCGCGTGGCATTGGTTTTGCCAATGAATTTAAATTTTTCTTTTGAATTATTCTATTAAAGCTACTTTATGTATGAAAAAAAAAATTAGAAACAATTTAGGAAATTTAAAATAAATGAATTTGATTACAGCTATTATATATTTGAAAAGAAGAATAAGAAAAAATGAAAATAAATGACCAGTCGCCGCTGGTCTTGAACCCAGGACCTCTCGCTCACCAGTTCGCAACTTTACCCCTTACGCCACAAGCCGTTTTGATGATCGCTGACAAAATCCCTTGAAGAGCAGACTGTCAAAAGCTTTCTTGTTTTGCTTTTTACTGCTTACACCAAGCAGTTTTAAAAATCGCTGACAAACTCTATTTATACTGAGCTTTAGTTTTTTCGCGTGGCATTGTTTTTGTTCTAAGCCATTTGAAAGCAAATGAATTTGATTACACTTATTATATATTTGAAAAGAAGAATAAGAAAAAATGAAAATAAATGACCAGTCGCCGCTGGTCTTGAACCCAGGACCTCTCGCTCACCAGTTCGCAACTTTACCCCTTACGCCACAAGCCGTTTTGATGATCGCTGACAAAATTGCTTGAAGAGCCGACTGTTACAAATTTCCTTGTTTTGTTTTCCTGCAACCTGCAACTCGCGTTTGACAGCATTTGTTTTTTCGCGTGGCATGGTTTTTGTTCTAAGCTATTGGAAGCAAATTAATTTGATTACAGTTATATATTTGAAAGGAAGAAAAAGAAAAAAGTATTAAATTAACATTCAGTCGCCGCCGAGGCTCGAGCTTGCGAAACCTGCGTTCGTTTGCGCGGCTCTTTACGCCTTACGCCACAAACCGTTTTGATGATCGATGACAAAATACCTGAAGAGCAGACTATCAAAAGCTCTCTTGCGCTTGACTTTGTTTGCTCATATGCACCTGTTTTTTCAAAATATTTAATGACGCATATCTTCGCTGTTTATGACTCAATCGATTTGCGATTTTACCCATTGATGAGTTATAAGGATGTTCAAGTGTACAAGAAAATTTAATGCAATTGCTTTGAAAACATCGGATTTATGGCCAAAACCGATTTTGAGGTGTATGGCAGCTATAAGATATAGTGGTCCGATCCGGCCGGCTCCGACAAATGTGCTGTCCCCTTGAATAATAAGTGTCTGTGCAAAGTTGCATCGCGATAGCTCAAAAACTGAGGGACTAGTTTGCATACATACAGACAGACAGACAGACAGACAGACAGACAGACAGACAGACAGACAGACAGACAGACAGACAGACAGACAGACGGACATGGCTAGATCAATTTGTTTTGTTTTTATAAGCATATTGGCAGTAACTTTTGGGGGTCTCAGACGCTTCCTTCTATGCGTTACAAACTTCAGGACAAACTTAATATACTATTTTCTTCGAAAAGAGTATAAAAATGGTTTGACGATTGTAAACAACTCAGGTACGTTAGATTTACCTATTGTTAAATTTCGAGCATACACTGTGAATGCGAAAGACAAAAATAAGTATCGATTATGGCATGAAAGATTTGGTCATATAAGCAATGGTAAATTGCTGGAAATATAAAGAAACAATCTTTTTAGTGACAACAGTCTTCTAAAAAATTTAGAGTTGTCAGGTGAAATATGTGAAGCTTGTTTGAATGGAAAGCAAGCTAGACTGCCATTCAAACAATTTAAAGATAAAAGCTATATTAAAAGACCTCTATTTGTGGTACATTCAGATGTTTGTGGCCCAATTAAACCAGTTACCTTAAATGACAAAAAATAATATGTGATCTTCGTAGATCAGTTTACACATTACTGTGTGACTTATTTTATTAAATACAAGTCAGATGTATTTAGCATGTTTAAGGATTTTGTAGCGAAGAGTGAAGCACATTTTAATCTCAAGATTGTTAATTTGTATATTGACAATGGGAGAGAATACTTGTCTAATGAGATGTGTGAGTTTTGTGTCAAGAAAGGGATAACTTATCATTTGACGGTGCCACACACACCTCAATTAAATGGTGTTTCTGAGAGAATGATAAGAACTATAACTGAAAAAGCTCGTGTCGTAATTAATGGAGCAGAATTAGATAAAAGTTTCTGGGGCGAAGCTGTGTTAACTGCAACATATTTAGTTAACAGAATTCCAAGCAGAGCGCTTGGTGATAATGCTATGACGCCATACGAGATGTGGCACAATAGAAAGCCCAATTTTAAACATTTGAGTGTGTATGTGCACAATAAAAATAAAAAAGGAAAATTTGATGATAAATCATACAAAAGTATCTTTGTGGGATATGAACCAAATGGTTTTAGATTATGGGATGCTAATAATAAAAAATGTATTGTTGCAAGGGACGTTGTTGTCAATGAAATCAATATGGTTAATTCTACAGCTGTAAAAAGTGTTGACAAATTCTTCCTGAAAGATGGAAGTGATAAATTCTTCCTGAAAGATGGAAGTGATAAAGTCTTCCTGAAAGATGGAAGTGATAAAGTCTTCCAGAAAGATGGAAGTGATAAAGTCTTCCTGAAAGATGGAAGTGATGATACAGATGTCCTGACAGAAAATAAGGAATCTGATCATGTAAAGTTTCCGAACGAAAGTAGGAAGAGAAAGAAAGTAGGAAGAGAAAGAAAATAGGATTCCTGATGGAATCACACATCCCGAATGAGAGAAGGGAATGTGGGACAGCTGATAAGAATTCCATGATAATTGATGACAACAATACGGATATCAATGTGAAAACTAGAAGAAGTGAGAGATTGATGATCAAGTCCCAGATATCCTGTAATGGAGACGATAATAGTTTGAGTAAATTTGTATTAAATGCTCATACTATATTAAATGATGTCCCAAATACTTTTGATGAAATAAAGTATAGAAACGATAAATCTGTTTGGCAGGAAGCCATAGAGACTGAGTTGAATGCTCATGACATAAATAAAACCTGGACAATTACAAAGAGGCCAGAAAAAAAAAATATTGTTGATAGTCGATGGGTATTTTCTGTAAAGTATAATGAGCTAGGAAACCCAATAAAATACAAAGCAAGACTAGTTGCAAGAGGGTTTACTCAACAATACCAAGTCGATTATGATGAAACATTTGCCCCTGTTGCTAGAATCTCAAGTTTTAGATTCATATTATCATTATCAGTTCAATATAATTTGAAGCTCCCTCAAATGGATGTAAAAACAGCTTTCTTAAATTTACGGGCTCAATCAAGCGGCTAGATGCTGGTTTGGAGTATTTGAGCAAGCATTGAAAGAGTGTGAGTTTGTAAACTCTCCGGTAGATCGCTGTATATATATTCTTGATAAAGGTGATATCAAGAGGAACATATATGTATTGTTATATGTTGATGATGTGGTAATAGCAACAGGTGATATGACAAGCATGAATAGCTTCAAAGGGTATTTAATGAAAAAGTTTAGAATGACTGACTTAAAAGAAATACGACATTTTACTGGCATAAGAATAGAAATGTCGGATGATAAAATTATCTTGAGCCAGGCTGCTTATGTTAAAAGAATTTTAAATCAATTTAACATGGATGATTGCAATGCAGTCAGTACGCCTCTACCAAACAAACTAAATTATGAGTCACTGAACTTGGATGAGAATTGCAATGTGCCATGCCGTAACCTTATTGGTTTTTTAATGTACATAATGCTATGTACACGTCCAGATTTAGCTACTGCAGTAAATATCTTGAGTAGATATAGTAGCAAAAATATTTCTGAATTATGGCAATGTTTAAAAAGAGTTTTTAGATACTTGAAGGGAAGCATTGATATGAAATTAATTTTCAAGAAGAATGCGGTGTTTGAAAACATATTAGTTGGCTATGTAGATTCTGATTGGGGTGGTAATGAGATTGATAGGAAAAGTACAACGGGCTATTTATTTAAAATGTTCGGTTCAAATCTAATTTGCTGGAACACGAAAAGGCAGAACACAGTAGCAACCTCATCAACTGAAGCTGAGTATATGGCACTATTTGAAGCCGTAAGAGAAGCCCTATGGTTAAAATCTCTTCTTAATAGTATAAATATCAAACTTGAAAAGCCCATCAGAATTTATGAAGACAACCAAGGTTGTATCAGTATAGCCAACAACCCTTCATGTCATAAAAGAGCTAAACATATTGATATTAAATATCATTTTGCTAGAGAGCAAGTTGAAAATAATGTGATTTGCATTGAGTATATTTCTACAGATAAACAACTTGCTGACATCTTCACTAAGCCATTGCCTGCTGGAAGATTCGTGGATCTACGAGACAAGTTGGGATTACTACAAGATGACTAATCCGGTTGTTCGTCGATGCTGAATAATAAAAATACTATTTTATGTTATGTTGTTAACATGTTTGAAAGTGATCTGATCGGGTTTTTCTGGGTTTTCCCCGTATCCTTGTACCAAATGCTAGATCATAGTATATTAAGTTTGTGCTCAAGTTTGTAACGCATAGAAGGAAGCGTCGGAAACCCCCAAAAGTAACTGCCAGTATGCTTAGAATGGCAAAACAAATTGATCTAGCCGTGTCCGTCTGTCTGTCTGTATGTATGCAAACTAGTCCCTCAGTTTTTGAGCTATCGTGATAAATCTTTGCACAGACACTTATTATTCAAGGGGACAGCACATTGGTCGGAACCGGCCATATCGGACGACTATATCTTATAGCTGCCATACAACTCGAAGTCGGTTTTGGCCATATATCCCATGTTTTCAAAGCTATCGCGATGAAACTTTGCACAGATACTTATTATTCAAAATGTCAGCACATTGATCTGAGCCGGCCGGATCGGACCACTATATCTTGTAGCTACCATACAACTGCAAAAAAATTTAATGTTCTTAGAACAAAAAAAATAAATGCCACGCGATAAAATGAATTATTACAGCATATGAAAGTGCTGCAGTTGGCAGAATGAAAATTGTCTAAAGGTTCGAAGATAATCCTTTCCCACTTGTTTTTTTTTTGGGTCTACTTCAGCAATATAAATCATATTTGGGGCTATGTATAGGCGTGGCATAGTCAATAAGATCCTTACAACCCTTCTCAGTGATTTTGGTCAATATATCTTAGCCCTGTTACTATCGGATCGGACCACTATATCTTATAGCTGCCATACAACTTGAAGTCGGTTTTGGTCATAAATCCGATGTTTTCAAAGCAAATGCTTTCAATTTCCTTGTACACTTGAACATCCATATAACGTTGACAAACGTGAGTTGCAGGTTGCAGGAAAACAAAACAAGTAAGCTTTTTATAGTCTGCTCTTCAAGCGATTTTGTCATCGATCATCAAAACTGCTTGTGGCGTAAGGGATAAAGGAAAGGATCAAACGAAAGGATCTGGTTCGATTCCTAGCGGCGACCAATAATTATTTTCATTTTTCTTTTTCTGCTTTTCAAATATAAAATAACTGTAATCAAATTCATATGCTACCAATGCCTTAGAACAAAAACTATACAACGCGAAAAAATATCAGTATAATCGAGTTTGTCAGCGCGTATCAAAACTGCTTGGTGGCGTAAATATTAGATTGCTGGGCTAACAAACGGGAGAGCACGGTTCAAATACCAGCCGCGGCTCTTATGGCTTTGTATTTTTTATACCATGAACCCCTTAAAAATGGGTAAAAAGGGTAATATGGCATATATATATCGCGTATATAAATATAAATATATTATATAAGCATCTCCAACCATATAAAGTATATATATTATTGATCAGTATCAACAGTCGAATCGATCTAGCCATGTCCGTCTGTCTGTCCGTCCGTCTGTACGAACACGCAGATATCAGAGACTACAAGAGCTAGAGACTTTATATTTGGAACATAAGTTCTCCTAATCCCAGGACAGATCAAGTTTATTTCATTTTATCGATAACTCGTACCGTTTAAAAGTTATCGATAAATTTCGATTTCAGACTAGAGTTTTTTGGCCATAACTTGAAAGTTATGAGAGCTACAAGTGGGGAAGGATTATCTTCGGCGTGCAGAAGATTTTATGCTCTTTTCGAACCTTTAGGCAATTTTCCCTGCACCACTGAAATTTCATATGCTGTACAAAATCGTTTTGTCGCGTAAAATTTTTTTTTTTTTGCTCTAAGAATATTTAGTTCATTGCCAGTTATATTGAAGATATAAGATATAGTGATCCGGTCCGGCCGGCTCGGACCAATGTGATGTCTCTTTAAATAAAAGGTATCTGTGCAAAGTTGTATCGCGATAGCTTTGAAATACATGGGATTTATGGCCAAAACCGACTTCGAGTTGTATGGCAGCTATAAGATATAGTGGTCCGATCCTGGCTGGCACCGACCTTTGTGCTGTTTCTTTGAATAATAAATATCTGTACAACAGTTTTATCGCGATGGCTTTGAAAACATGGGTTTTATGACCAAAACCGACTTCGAGTTGTATGGCAGCTATAAGATATAGTGGTCCGATCGCGGCTGGCTCCAACCAATGTGATGTCTCATTGAATAATAAGTATCAGTGCAAAGTTGTATCGCGATAGCTTTAAAAACATGGGATTTATGACCAAAACCGACTTCGAGTTGTATGGCAGCTATAAGATATAGTGGTCCGATCCGGCCGGCTCCGACCAATGTGCTTTCCCCTGGAATAATAAGTGTCTGTGCAAAGTTTTATCGCGATAGCTCAAAAACTGAGGGACTAGTTTGCATACATACAGACAGACAGACGGACATGGCTAGATCAATTTGTATTGTCATTCTAAGCATACTGGCAGTAACTTTTGGGGGTCTCCGACGCTTCCTTCTATGCGTTACAAACTTCAGCACAAACTTAATATACTATTTTCTTCGAAAAGAGTATAATAATTAGAGAAACAAGTAAGAGTGCTCTAGTCGGGAGTGCCCGACTACGAGATACCCTGAACCCAGTCCTTACAATCATTCGTACTAATCTTAACACACACATGCTGCAGTACAAGCAGTACAAGCAGTGCAAGCGGTTTAAGCAGTTAGCTTGCTCTTTCGCTGAGCCCCACACAATGGAAAGTTAAATCTTAAATAACTTCTGTGTTTATTGTCCGATCTTATTTAAATTTTTGTGGCAAGCAATTGTAATATATGTGACCAAACCAAATTGCAAGGTCGTACCTTCAAAAATGCGTTTTTTGAACTTTTGGGGGGTTTGGGGGGTGGTATCCAAAAAGTGAAATATTTGTTACATGTGTATGCTATTCGAGATTATACATGCCAAATTCGGGGCCTCTAGCTCTTATAACTTTGAAGTTATGTCCCAAAAACGTTAGTCTGAAATCGAAATTTATCGATAACTTTTGAACGGGACGAGTTATCGATAAAATGAAATAAACTTGATCTGTCCCGGGATTAGGAGAACTTATGTTCCAAATATGAAGTCTCTAGCTCTTGTAGTCTCTGATATCCGTGTGTTCATACAGACAGACGGACGGACAGACGGCAGACGGACAGACAGACGGACATGGCTAGATCGACTCGGCTGTTGATACTGATCAATAATATATATACTTTATATGGTCGGAGATGCTTCCTTATGCCTGTTACATACATTTGCACAAAACCATAATACCCTTTTTACCCATTTTTAATGGGTTCAGGGTATCTCGTAGTCGAGCACTCCCGACTAGAGCACTCTAAATTGTTTTGCGTGTCATTGTTTTTGTTCTAAAATATTGGAAGCAAATGAATTTGATTACAGTTGTTTTATATTTGAAAGGGAAAATAAGAAACAAGTAAGAGTGCTCTAGTCGGGAGTGCCCGACTAGGAGATACCCTGAACCCAGTCCGTACATCCATTCATACTTACCAATCAATGCACATCCATACAAACACACACATACTGCAAGCAGTTTAAGCTGACTAACTTCTTCGCAAGGCCCCACACTATGCAAAGGTAAATCTTAAATAACTTCTGTATTTAGTGCCCGATCTTTCTGAAATTTTTAGGACATAACATTGGCTATAAAATGTGTGACCAAACCAATTTCCAAGGTCATAATTTCAAAAATGCGTTTTTTTAACTTTTGGGCGGATTGGGGGGTGGTATCCAAAAACTGAAATATTTATTACATGTGTATGCTATTCGAGATTATACATGCCAAATTTGGGGTCTCTAGCTCTTATATCTTTGAAGTTATGTCCCAAAAACGCTAGTCTAAAATCGAAATTTATCGATAACTTTTGAATGCGACAAGCTATCGATAAAATGAAATAAACTTGATCTGTCCCGGGATTAGGAGAACTTATCATTTCAAATATGAAGTCTCTAGCTCTTATACTCTCTGATATCCGCGTGTTCATACAGACGGACGGACAGACGGTACAGACAGACAGACGGACATGGCTAAATCGACTCGGCTGTTGATACTGATCAAGAATATATATACTTCATATGGTCGGAGATGACTTCCTTATGGCTGTTACATACTTTTGCACAAAACCATAATACCCTTTTTACCCATTTTTAATGGGTACCCATTTTTGAAGGTACGACCTTGCAATTTGGTTTGGTAACACATATTATCGACAATTGTTTGCCCCAAAAATTGCAATATGATCGGACAATAAACACAGAAGTTATTTAAGATTTAACTTTCCATTGTGTGGGGCTCAGCGAAAGAGCAAGCTAACTGCTTAAACCGCTGGCACTGCTTGTACTGCAGCATGTGTGAGTTTAGAGTAGTACGAATGATTGTAAGGACTGGGTTCAGGGTATCTCGTAGTCGGGCACTCCCGACTAGAGCACTCTTACTTGTTTTAGTACCTACTGCTGCAAAAGCGCAACTTGACAACATAAAACACAATAATATTTATCTTAAGAAATTATAATTTATTATTTATTGTTAATTAGTTCTAGTGTCATTTCTGCAAAGCTTCCGCTGGCAAAATCAAAGAAGCACTGAGCTTGAATGCTAAACAAGCGATCAAGTGAAAAACAAAACGGCTCATAATTAGAAATGCACTCACAGGCACCATGGTGTTTACAAAACACCCGGGTGATACATATGTGTTTTGCCTACTTATATTTATTGCGCATTGCATTTTTATACCCTGAACCCATTAAAAATGGGTAAAAAGGGTATAATGGTTTTGTGCAAATGTATGTAACAGGCATAAGGAAGCATCTCCGACCATATAAAGTATATATATTATTGATCAGTATCAACAGCCGAGTCGATCTAGCCATGTCCGTCTGTCTGTCCGTCTGTCCGTCCGTCCGTCTGTCCGTCTGTATGAACACACAGATATCAGAGACTACAAGAGCTAGAGACTTCATATTTGGAACATAAGTTCTCCTAATCCCGGGACAGATCAAGTTTATTTCATTTGATCGATAACTCGTCGCATTCAAAAGTTATCGATAAATTTTGATTTTAGACTAGCGTTTTTGGGACATAACTTCAAAGTTATAAGAGCTAGAGACCCCAAATTTGGCATGTATAATCTCGAATAGCATACACATGTAACAAATATTTCACTTTTTGGATACCACCCCCAAACCCCCCAGAAGTTAAAAAACGCATTTTTGAAGGTACGACCTTGCAATTTGGTTTGGTAACACATATTATCGACAATTGCTTGCCCCAAAAATAAGATCGGACAATAAACACAGAAGTTATTTAAGATTTAACTTTCCATTGTGTGGGGCTCAGCGAAAGAGCAAGCTAACTGCTTAAACCGCTTGCACTGCTTGTACTGCAGCATGTGTGTGTTTAGAGTAGTACGAATGATTGTAAGGACTGGGTTCAGGGTATCTCCTAGTCGGGCACTCCCGACTAGAGCACTCTTACTTGTTTTTAGTTTAAACTATTTACGGAAGGAGTAGATACTTGATCTTTATTTTGTCTTGGCGCACGTAATTAGCACATAATTCTGAGCCAAACTTCAGATCTATTGTATTGCTGGAAGCATGTGGGTGTAGCCTCCGTGCACTGGTACACCCTGCGCTTTGATTATACTCTTTTCGAAGAAAATAGTATATTAAGTTTGTGCTGAAGTTTGTAACGCATAGAAGGAAGCGTCGGAGACCCCCAAAAGTTACTGCCAGTATGCTTAGAATGACAATACAAATTGATCTAGCCATGTGCGTCTGTCTGTCTGTCTGTATGTATGCAAACTAGTCCCTCAGTTTTTGAGCTATCGCGATAAAACTTTGCACAGACACTTATTATTCCAGGGAAAAGCACATTTGTTGGAGCCGGCCGGATCGGACAACTATATCTTATAGCTGCCATACAACTCGAAGTCGGTTTTGGCCATATATCCCATGTTTTTGAATCCATCGCGATTAAACTTTGCACTGATACTTAATATTCAAAGAGACATCACATTGGTTGGAGCCGGCCGGATCGGATCACTATATCTTATAGCTGCCATACAACTCGAAATCGGTTTTGGCCATAAATCCGATGTTTTCAAAGCAATTGCTTTCAATTTCCTTGTACACTTGAACATCCCTATAACTTATCAATTTGTAAAATTGCAAAACGATTGAGTCATAAACAGCGAAGATTTGCATCATTAAATATTTTGAAAAAACAGGTGCATATGAGCAAACAAACCGAAGCGCAAGTAAGCTTTTGACAGTCTGCTCTGCAAGCGATTTTGTCATCGAATATCAATATAGCTTGTGGCGTTAGGGGTAAAGTGACGGGCTGGCAAACAAAAGGCCCCAGGTACGAGTCTCAGCGGCGGCTGATCATTTATATTAATTTTTTTGTTATTCTTCCTTTCAAATATAAAATAACTGTAATCAAATTAATTTGCTTCCAATGTCTTAGAACAAAATGAATGCCACGCGAAACAAGTGAGAAAGTTGCAGTCGGGCGGAGCCGACTGCGTAATACTCTGATACCATTTTAAAAACAGCTGAAAGGAAGTGAAAATAATCGGCCGTCCAAGTTTTTTTGGGACGGGAGGGGGCGTGGTCGATTTTAAAAGGGGGTGACCAGAAGACTATCTTAAAAATTTGGTGACTCTAGCTCTAAAACTGTGGAAGATATACATTTTCGCGATTAGAGGGGGAGGGAGGGGGCGTGGCCCCAGCTCTTAAATTGTGCGATATAATAGGCTTCCGTGTTTCGTGGGGCTGGCTGGCTGGGGAGCGTTCTAGTGGGCGTGGCCGGAAAATCCAGGACGCAATCTTTTGGGCTGGTCAGCCCTAGTCTAAGGTAAAAATTTTGGGACTCTAGCTTCAAAGTTGCAGGAAATATACGTGTTATCGAATTATGCATTCATGTATATCGATTTTCGCGATTACGAGGGCGGAAGTGGGCGTGGTCGGAATTTTTTTCTGTGATCCTTAGAGGACGTTACCGGTAATATATATTCCGAATATGGTGACCTTAGCTCTAAAACTGCGGGAGATATAAACATTTCAAATTAATTTTTGAGGGGGGGCTGGTGGGCGTAATAATGGGCGTGGCCGATAAACCTAGCATCCAATTTCTTCGGGAGGTCACCAGCAATATGCCTACCAAATTTGATTACTCTAGCTTAAAAATTGTGATAGATATTCACGTTTAATCGATTTGTGATTTGAGGTGTATCGACATGTTATCGTTTTGCCAGCCTCCCAGTGGGCGTGACAAAAATTTGAAACAAACTTGATCTGAAGCAGATAGCTATAATCATAACACAAAAGATTTCCAGAGTCTATTTAATATCGTTTCGGAAATACGTGCGTTCATCCAGACAGACAGACGGTCTGACGGACATCCGACAAAACCAATATACTATACTCAGCGGCGACTGGTCATTTATTTTCACTTTTTCCTTATTCTTGTTTTCAAATATAAAATAACTGTAATCAAATTCATTTGCTACCAATGCCAAAAGAAAAGATCAGTATAATCGAGTTTTTCAGCGCATTTCAAAACTGCTTGGTGGCGTAAGCATTAGAGTGCTGCACTGACAAACGGGAGAACATGGTTCAAATCCCAGCCGCGACTTATTGTTTTTTATTTTTTTGCTAATTGTTTGTTTCAAATATATATCAAATAGCTTGAATTCAATATTTTAAATGCAAAATTTAAATTCATATGATACCAATTCTTAGAGCAACAAAATAAATGCCACGCGATAAAACGATTTTTTACTACTTTTGAAATTTCAGTGGTGCAGTTGGCAGAGTAAAAATTGCCTAAAGGTTCGAAAGAGTATAGAATCTTCGGCACGCCGAAGATAATCCTATCCCATTTGTTTGGATACATTTTGTCATCCTTATCGTATTACCATGGGTGCTACAAAAAAAAACTCCTACACTCTGAAATATTTAAAGTACAAAAACCAAGACTTAATTAATCATGGGATTCATTCATAACATTTTCCATGGATTTTGCTAGACCTGCTGCGCACTATTCATTTATTTCGTTTCATGTGTGTTTCTGTCGATTGGCAATGCGTCGTGTCGCATCATAACTATTTTGCTTGCTAATAGTTTTCGTGGCCGTTTTCGTCCGTGTTCTTGGTACTGCAACGAACGGGCCGGGCATAGCGGGTTAAAAGGGCCACTACGTACCCATCGCTGCCATAAAGTATGAGACCAACCCGAGGGATATTGCCACTTCATCGACGACGAACAGAGTTCAAAACGATCATACACATGTATACATACATATATACACAATGCAAAATCGCAATTATTTATAGCGAAATTCAGGTGCCACTGTTATTGACCAGGTTAGTTTATTGTGGTTGCTGCTTTTATAGCTTTTGCTATTGACGATACTTGCAATTTACTGTTTTCTACAACTAATTTTATTTGCACAAGAACACGAACGAAAGACTAATACTCGCACGCATGCATTCGCCATCATTTTTAGCAAGCTTGTTGAATATGCACCTAAGTACATACATACATATGTAAATACGAAAAAAAACTGGTTGCGACACATCAACCACAAAGGCGTGTTCACTTTGGCACATACACAATATATGTACATACACACAAATGCACTCAACAAATTCGACGGCATTGCATATTTGCGTCGCTTATATTTTATTATTTTACATACATATTTATATTTTATTGTGATGTTGGCATTGCCGAGCGAACTTATTCGAAAAGAGCGACATAAACTTTTTTTTCCACATGGTTGTATTTGAAAAACAGGATACAAAATTAACCAAAATGTGTCAAAATTATAACAACTAAGTTGCACACTTCATTTCAGTAAGTTGCATACTTCATAATTTCAGCTGCGGCGGCGGCTGCAGTCATTTCGATACGCGCGATCTATTATTTATTTCAAAGGCAACACCGCGGCATACACGAAAAAAACAAAGAAATTCTTAGCAGACAGTCGCGCGACGTCGCAGTCCGTACACGGCAAAAATCCCACGAGACAAGATAACAAAATATAGCACACGTCATATGCAGCCAAAGGTGTTGCAATGTGTTAAGCCGTTGTTAAGTATGCTCTCTGAGCGTAAAAGATTGAGTTTGTGACGTAAATTTCGATTATTATCAAGGGCGCGCATAGAACAATTTGAAAATGAACAAAATATCTATATATTTTGGAACAGTTGAAACACATATGTGCGTGAAGTTACCCACAGCATGTGCGTCAAGTTACCCAATGGGCTCACATAAAGAAGTTTTGCATAAATATGTAACATATAAAGTATATATATTCTTGATCAGTATCAACTGTCGAATTGGTCTAGCCAAGACTATCTGAATAAGCCCGCGGATCTCAGAAGCTATATCATATATTTCGTATGTACATGGAAAACTACTTTAAGAAGCTACAGGCAAAAAGATAGAACTAACTGTAATGTGACGCATATTTAAACTTTTTCGAAGAAAATAGTATATTAAGTTTGTGCTGAAGTTTGTAACGCATAGAAGGAAGCGTCGGAGACCCCTAAAGTTACTGCCAGTATGCTTAGAAAAACAAAACAAATTGATCTAGCCATGTCCGTCTGTCTGTATGTATGCAAACTAGTCCCTCAGTTTTTGAGCTATCGCGATGCAACTTTGCACAGACACTTATTATTCAAGGGGACAGCACATTGATCGGAGCCGGCCGGATCGGACCACTATATCCTATAGCTGCCATACAACTTGAAGTCGGTTTTGGTCATAAGTCCCATGTTTTCAAAGCTATCGCGATAAAACTTTGCACAGAAACTTATTATTCAAAGAAACAGCACATTGATCTATATCTTATAGCTGCCATACAACTCTAAGTCGGTTTTGGCCAGAAGTCCGGTGTTTTCAAAGCAATTGCTTTAAATTTCTTTGTACACTTGAACATCCTTATAACTCATCAATGGGTAAAATTGCAAATCGATTGAGTCATAAATAGCGAAGATATGCGTCATTAATTATTTTGCAAAAAGAGGTACAGATGAGAAAACAAAGTCAAAGTCAAGCTTTTGACAGTCTGCTGTTCAAGGGATTTTGTCATCATCATCATCAAAACTGCTTGTGCTGTGCTGACAAACGAAAGCTCGCGGGTACAAAACTCAGCGGCGACTGGTCATAACAAAAACTACACAACGCAAAAGAAAATATAAGTTTAATCGAATTTGTCAGCGCATTTCAAAACTGCTTGGTGGCGTAAGTAATAGAGTGCTGGGCTGACAAACGAGAGAGCACGGTTCAAATCCCAGCCGCGACTTATTGCTTTTTATTTTTTTCTAATTATTTGTGATAAATATATATAAATAAATATAAATATATAAATATATATATAAATGTAATAGCTTGAATTCAATAATTTAAAAGAAAAATTTAAATTCATATGATATATATATATATATATAAATATAATAGCTTGAATTCAATAATTTAAAAGAAAAATTTAAATTCATATGATATCAATCCTTGAAGCAAAAAAATAAATGCCACGCGATAAATCTATTTTTTACTACTTTTGAAATTTCAGTGTTGCAGTTGGCAGAGTGAAAATTACCTAAAGGTTCGAAAAGAGTATAGAATCTTCGGCATTCTTTCCCACTTGTTTTTGTTTACCCTCTTAGTTCGATTTTAATTTGGCTAACACCCATTACACATATATAATAATTTAAAGCCATGTCCCTCCGCTTTTAAAAATGTGCTCATGTCTTGGGCGGAATTTCGTCCACTAATTTTCTAACTATTTTTGCGATGTTAATTCAAAAAGTTTCGACACGAAAATGAAAATTATGATTGACACCAGCAGAATGTTACTTAAAATGGATAGTTGACATCATGCCTTGCCTTCTTAGGCAAATGTAAATATTAAAATTCGAATTTTACTGAATTATATATAAAATATTAATTTTATGATATTTATTACAAATTATTACTTATATATATATATTGAGTATTGAGTGTTCGTCGCTAAGCATATGGAGCAGAAACCCAAATATTTTATCAAATAGGATAAATGACCCAAAATAAGCCCGGAATACTCCCGAAAATTAGTGGAAACGATGCCAAGACGCTTGGAGTCTAAATGTGACAGCAAGGAATACCACACAAAATATTAATTTAAGCAGTATTACCAAAATGTTCGTATCATAAGTATAAATAAATATAATTAAGAAAAATGAACACTTTTGTGAGAAGAAAATATTAGTTTTTTTTAGTTTTGTTGCTCTATTTTGATAACTTAAACGTTTTCCAATTTTTTCTTTTGCATTGCGTTCGAAAACATTCTACGAATGTAGCAAGGTACAATCAAAACCAAGTAAGAGTGCTCTAGTCGGGAGTGCCCAACTATGAAAAACACACTGAACCCAGTTCTTACATTAATTTATACTTACCTATCACAAATATACAAACATATACTGCAAACAGTGCAAGCAGTTTGCTTGCTTCTGAGCCCCACACAGGGGAAAGTTAAATCGTAAACCACTTCTGTGTTTATTGTCCGATTTTATTGCAACTTTTTGGGCATATAAATGGCAATAAAATGTGTGGTCAAACCAAATTGTATGTCATTTTTTTGCAAAGACTTACATTCCTCTGATTCTGTGGATAAAACAATAAATGCCTGCATTTAATCTAAAGTTCTCTCTCACCAAATAAAGTCTTTGACGTTGACTTGCTAGGAAATCGCTCCTCCAAAAGGTATCGCAAATATTGTTTAACCGATTGTAATAATCACACCTAGGCTACTCCCACGTGGGGCGATAATGGTGGGTTAAAATGTCATGTTCAGCTATTCGTAGATAAGATCTTTGTCAATATATTCTCTGCCCAATTAGTAATAATATCATATCATTAAATATATTTGCACTGACTGTTTCTGTATGAGTAATTTAGTAATCTCATTGCTCATTGCTTAGAAGTTGTGCAGTCTTTCGAGCTTGTCATTTGAGAGTAGTGGTAGCAAGGATTTTAGGTGACTCGATTTAAAACCAAAACTTTGCTTCTTCAATAAATTTAGTTCACTCGCGAAGCTGTTCTGAACCCTCTTAACATTACTATATTTGTCATTTAGCTTTTATACGTATCTAATGACCTAAGCACTTGCTCTATTCAACATATGCATATAAGAACACCAATACCAGCAATATCTGGTAACTCAATTAGATTCTTCTGTATTAACGCATTCTCTTACAAGTGTATCATATGTAGGTTGATTCTCTTTCATTAGGCCATTATGCAAGGTGAATGTCACCAATTTTATACGCTCCTGTATTTCTCTCAATCTTTGAGCCACTTATACATTAAATCATTTACCATAAGTAAGTTTTATCTGTTTATACTCTTTTCGAAGAAAATTGTATATTAAATTTGTGCTGAGGTGTGTAATGCTTAGAAGGAAGCGGTAGAGACCCCCAAATGTAAGCTTCAGTATGCTTAGAATGTCAAAACAAATGGTTCTGGCCATGTCTGTCTGTATGTATGAAAACTGGTCCCTCAGCTATCGCGATGTACAGAGACTTATTATTCAAAGTTTTTCATCGAACACTAAAACGTTTCGGTGGTGTAAATGGTAGAATGATGCACTGCGCAATCGTGAGGTGCAATTCCCACATGCGATTGTATTTATTTTAAATTTTTTATTTTTTCATATTTTTTTTCAAATGTAAAATGGTTTAAATAAAATAATACAAAAGAAAAATTTAAATTCATATGATACTATTGTCTAAGAACAAAAACAATGCTAATCAAAAATAAAACGACCACTATATCGAGTTTGTCAGTGATTTTCAAAAGGGGTCGGTGTAAATGGTAGCCTTGTGTTCGATTCCCGCTTGCAACATAATTTATTTAAAATTTTTTATACTCTTTTCGAAGAAAATAGTATATTAAGTTTGTCCTGAAGCTTGTAACGCATAGAAGGAAGCGTCGGAGACCCCAAAAGTTACTGCCATTATGCTTAGAATGACAATACAAATTGATCTAGCCATGTCCGTCTGTCTGTCTGTCTGTCTGTATGTATGCAAACTAGTCCCTCAGTTCTTGAGCTATCGCGATAAAACTTTGCACAGACACTTATTATTCCAGGGGACAGAACATTGGTCGGAGCCGGCCAGATCGGACCACTATATCTTATAGCTGCCATTCAACTCGAAGTCGCTTTTGGCCATATATCCCATGTTTTTTAATCTATCGCAATGAAACTTTGCACTGATACTTATTATTCAAAGAGACATCACATTGGTTGGAGCCGGCTGGATCGGATCACTATATCTTATAGCTGCTATACAACTGGCAATGAATTAAATATTTTTAGAACAAAAAAAAAAATGTTACGCGACAAAACGATTTTTTACAGCTTATGAAATTTCAGTGGTGCAGTTGGCAGAGTGAAAATTGCCTATAGGTTCGAAAAGAGTATAAAATCTTCGGCACGCCGAAGATAATCCTTCCCCACTTGTTTTTTATACCCTGAACCCATTAAAAATGGGTAAAAAGGGTATCATGGTTTTGTGCAAGAGTATGTAACAGGCATAAGGAAGCATCTCGACCATATAAAGTATATATATTATTGATCAGTATCAACAGCCGAGTCGATCTAGCCATGTCCGTCTGTCTGTCCGTCTGTCCGTCCGTCTGTCTGTATGAACACACAGATATCAGAGACTACAAGAGCTAGAGACTTCATATTTGGAATATAAGTTCTCCTAATCCCGGGACAGATCAGTTTATTTCATTTGATCGACAACTCGTCGCATTCAAAAATTATCGATAAATTTCGATTTTAGACTAGCGTTTTTGGGACATAGCTTCAAAGATATAAGAGCTAGAGACCCCAAATTTGGCATGCATAATCTCGAATAGCATACACATGTAACAAATATTTCACTTTTTGGATACCACCCCCCAATCCCCCCAAAAGTTGAAAAAACGCATTTTTGAAGGTACGACCCTGAAATTTGTTTTGGTCACACATATTATTGACAATTGTTCAGTAAGATCGGACAATAAACACAGAAGTTATTTGAGATTTAGCTTTCCATTGTATGGGGCTCAGCGAAAAGCAAGCTAACTGCTTAAACCGCATGCACTGCTTGCAGTATGTGTGTGTTTGTATGTATGCACACTATTAGGCAAGTATTAATGGAAGTCAGAACTGGGTTCAGGGTATCTCCTAGTCGGCACTCCCGACTAGAGCACTCTTACTTGTTTATAATTTATTTTTTCATTTCAGCAATATTGAAAGAAGCATAGGCAAAGAGGTAAGCGAAATTGCTGATGCGTAGGTATAGGCGCATCTTCCGCCACAGTCGACGACTGCTGTGACCGTGAGAATGACGGTTGGGCGCTGTGATGACCGCTCACGTCGTGTGCGATCGCTGATGTGCTACATTTATTTAATGCAGGGGTACCGCGGTAGACTCGGCAGCGGAAGGACTGTGTTCCTCGAGAACATCTAAGTTCGGGTGTCGTTGCTTTACACTGACGTGCCATCTTGCCTTGAACTTGGGCCATCTGAGCTATGTCAATGAGAGGTATGAAAAAACATTGTTTGTTTTTGTAAACCGAAGCAGACTGGCATAACGGAGACTCTGGCTTTTGGATTACGATATCGGAGTCGATTAGAAGAAGGATAAGTTTGGCCACTGTCCTTTTGATGATACCGTGTGTCGTGAGGATACCGACCACGCGAACGTTAGAATCCGATCCTGGATATGTGACATGTACTCGTCCAAGTCGCCAAGCGTTGGATGGTAGATTGTCTCCCTTGACAATCACAGTTACGCCAGTCTGAAGGTTCCGCTTGGGCTGTTGCCACGTGGTGCGTTTGTCTAGCTCCATAAGATATTCTTGTTTCCAGCGCTGGCAAAACTGCTTGGTCTATAATTTCAAGCGCTGCTATCGATTCAGGATCCTCATTGTGGATTCCCTTATTTCTGGCTCAGGAACAGAGAGCAATCAGAAAGTGAACAGGAGTCAAAAGCGAGCAAATCAGTATGGTCTTCTTACATGGATGAAATGGGCCGGGAGTTCAGGCAGGCTTCAAATGTGTATTTTAGAATGCCCGTCGATTTGAAGAAGATTGTTTTAAAATCTTTACTCCCGCTTCGCAGAGACCGCCTATGCGAGGAGTACTAGGACCCATTAAAAATGGGTAAAACAGGCATAAGGATTATTGATGAGTATCAATAGCCGAGTCGATCTAGCCATGTCCATCTGTCTGTCTGTCTGTCCGTCCGTCTGTATGAACACGCGGATATCAGAGACTACAAGAGCTAGAGACTTTATATTTGGAATATGAGTTCTCGTACAAATCAAGTTTATTTCATTTTATCGATAACTCGTCCCGTTAAAAAGTTATCGATAAATTTATATTTCAGACCTGCGTTTTTGGGACATAACTTCAAAGTTATAAGAGCTAGAGGCCCCAAATTTAGCATGTATAATTTCGAATAGCATACACGTGTAACAAATATTTCACTTTTGGGATACTACCTCCCAATCCCCACAAATGTTCAATAAAGGCATTTTAAAGGTACGAACATGCAATTTGTTTTGGTCACAGACTTTATTGCCAATTGTATGCCCCAAATTTCAATAAGATCGGACATTAAACACAGAAGTTGTTAAAGATTTAACTTTCCATTGTGCGGGGCTCAGTGAAAAAGCAAGCTAACTGCTTTAACAGCTTGCACTGCTTGAACTGCAGCATGTGTGTGTTTAGATAAGTATGAATGATTGTAAGGACTTGGTTCAGGGTATCTCGTAGTCGGGCACTCCCGACTAGAGCATTATTACTTGTTTTCTTTTAGATAAGATAGTTTGAATTTTTTTTCTCAAATTTTTCCAGAAAATATCAGACAACGTTCTTTATATTTTGAAAATGTTCAAGTCATTATCTTTTGCATCAACAAATATACTGTTTCAATAGTTTGGTTCAATTAGTATGTAATTTTGTTGCAAAGGTTTACATTCCTCTGATTCTGTGGATAAAACAATAAATGTCTGCAGTTAATCTTAAGTTCTCTGTCACCAAACAAAGTCTTTGACGTTGAGTTGCTAGGACATTGCTCCTCCAAAAGGTATCACAAATATTGCTTAACCGATTGTAATAATCACACCTAGGCTCCTCCCACGTGGGGCGATAATGGTGGGCTAAAATGTCATGTTAAACTATTTGTAGCTAAGATCTTTGTCATTATATTCTCAGCCCAATTAGTAATAATATCATAACATTAAATATATTTATTTTCTTCCTTAAAATCCGTGCCATTATCATAATACAGCTCAGTCGGAAAACCTCGACGACAGCCAATTAGTCGAAATACAAGCATAAATGCTGATAAATTTTCGGCTATTTCTAACTGCACTGCACGAGACACCGTACAAGTAAAGGTTCGTCCATACAGTTTTACGTGGTTCGGTTTACTGCTATAATAAAATGTCTGAAAAAATCAATGCTTTCTTTTAGAAATGCTCACTCAGTTGGTTCTATTCGGCATTCTTGTGCCATGCCAGAAATGTTCGGAATTGTCATTTTACTTTTACAAAATTTACACTTCAAAATAACTCTCGAAACAGTACATTTGTGTGACATTTGGTTATCCAAAATCGAAGCCAAAAATTTGCACTGACTGTTTCTGCATGAGTAATTCAGTAATTGGGTGCTCATTGCTTAGAATGATCGAATTTTAAAGTCAAAGTCGTATTTTTTGTCAGTCAAGCTGTGCATTCTTACGAGTTATTCATTCGAGAGTAGTGGTAGCAAGGATTTTAGGTGACGCGATTTAAAACCAAAATTTCGCTTCTCCAATAAATCTAGTTCACTCGCGAAGCATTCTCTTAGAAATGTATCATATGTAGGTTGATGCTCTTTCATTAGGCCATTCTGCAAGGTACATGTCTCCAATTTTATACGCTCCTGTATTTCTCTTAATCTTTGAGCCACTAATATATTAAATCATTAGTAAGTTTTATCTGTTTATACCCTTTTCGAAGAAAATGGTATATTACATCTGTGCTGAAGGAAGCGTTAGAGACCCCCAAAAGTTACCTCCAGTATGCTTAGAATGATAAAACAAACTGATCTGGCCATGTCTGTCAGTTTGAATCTAGTTCTCGTACTGAACAGACTACTTTTCGTTTCCCAAAAATTTTCTCCAAATTTTCCAAAAACAAATCGGAAAAAAAAATGTTGAGAAAATTATTTTTTTTTGTTTTATTTTGTTTTTTTTCTTTCTCTTGACTGTGTTAATTTATTTCCGTTTCGGCCCCCCAACTTGGGTTACCCCTCCATAGATACATGGTGTCGCCTAAGAAGAAGTTTAATCAAACAATTCTAAAGAACAAGCACCTCAAGTCCAAGGCTGCCAACCAAGTGACTGAAGAGGCTCGCGCTGTCACCAGACGGGCCCTTAGCTTGCGTGCTTCGACCCGGACTCAAGGTGTCCAGGATGCTGTTCCTTCCCACAGCGATAAAGAGTTGTTTGATGACTCTCATGAGAATAATGATACATTCCTATCTGGCATCCGCAAATCTGGTGCCAGCACGCCAGCTCTAGACACCATTATAAACTCTGAGTGGTTCAGTCAGGCTGCATCTGACCGTGATCGGCTTACTATCATGAACCGTAACAATTTGAAAGTGCCCTGTTCTCATGTTTCTGGACATGTTGGTGTAGATAACACCTAGGTGAATTCCTCGCTACTTGGCCCTGTCCTAGATCACTTCAAGACTGTCTGCCTGGCGTCTAAGCCGGTTACTCATAAGAAGCCTTCATTGTTTACTGGCCCTATTGATGCAGACTCTCCTGGGTCTGCAGACTCAACCTACTCCGGTCGCGGTAACAGCTATGCCATATTGGCTGACGATGACAATGACGCCATGGATGTGCTCTACCCTGATGTCGCATCTATAGAGCTGAACCCTATACCTGCCCTTTCCTTAGGTGCCCCAGGATCGGATGCTGGATGCCATCCTATCACTGCGATTTCTTCTAATGGCAAGACTCCCCCTGTAGTTGCGGGTCCGGTCCATAACGTGTCCTCTCAACCATCCCCTAGACGGCCTGTGTCTCCGCGCTTGACACAGCCAAAGAGTTCTGGCTCGCGTCCCCCTCCCTTTCTTCTAAGGGGTATACCAAACATCAAACGGCTCACTACCCTGATCAGTACTGCTACCATTGACTTCCGTCTGAAGATCACAGGTCAGTCTTCTTGCAGGGTAACCTGTTCAGAAGGTGTATTCAAAAGCTTTTTACCGAAAATGAAATCCCATTCAGCTCCTTCCAGCTGAAGGAGAACCGTGCTTTTAGGGTTGTTGCCAGGGGTCTGCATGCGTCAACCGACATTGAGGATATAAAGGCTGAGCTAAGGGCTCAAGGACACAATCCTCGAAATATTTACAACCCACCATGTGAGAATGGTGTGCACAATCGTAACACGTTCTACATAGAGCTTGAATAGGCTGCAAATAATACGATGATGTATGACATAAAAGCTTTGGCATCAGGTCGGGAAAATCGAGGCCCCCGTCCGCGAGCTGGGGCTCTGAGATGTTTCAGATGTCAGGAGTTTGGTCATTCTAAATTCTGTTCCTTCCCCGCTAAATGTGCCAGTTGTTCGGGTGATCATGAAACACGTGATAAAGACAAGTGTATGGCTACCACTGAAGAACAATACAAGTGCATCAACTGTGGGTCCAATCACAGCGCTTTCAGACGCTGTCCCGCCTATCTGGAGGCGGTTGCAAAGCGCAATGGTAACAACACTGGACGAAGTCTACAGCAAAGGAAGTCTGTCAATCCTGTCTCAGTTCGGAATGCTTGGTCGACAACCCAGTTGCCCCCAAAGACCTCGAATCTGCCTGTCCCACCCCCGATGGTGTTAAATTCAAGCCACTGACCTACACCGGGCTATAGTAGGAAGCCTAATGTCCCTGGTTCTAGCATCCCTGGACATTTGCCCTCGGTTTCCACAACTTAGCCAGCTCAGCACAGACTACATAGCTTCAGTGACGAACTACGTAGACAGCGGGAAGCTAGTGCTTCAACACAAGTGGCTGCGATTGACAAGCTGCTATCGCGTTTTGACCAGATGATGTCGATAATGACATCTACTTTAGAGATGATGCGGTCCTTACTGACGAATGGTGCCCATATTTGAACGTCTTTGCATCGTGATGTCTAATTATGGTCTGAACATCATTATTTGGAACGCCAATGGCATCATTGGCAAGACCCTGGAGGTCAAACATCTTCTCCAGGAAAAGGATATTGATATCCTCCTTGTTTTAGAAACACACTTCAACAGCCGCTCCTCCTTTCGCATCCATGGTTATGATGTTCACTGTGCCGGCTACTTAGCAAATTATAGCAATATATTATAGCATACCCGTCCAAAAAACAGCGACATCTCCCCACTGAGATGGGTTTTTTTAAGTTTGAAATCATACCGGTCTGGAAATAGGGTAAATACCCTATGTAGCTTGCCTAATGAAAATCAAAAAAAGGCCATGTCTGTCTGTATATATAAACTAGTCACTCAGCTATCGCGATGTAAATAGACCTATTATTCAAAGGGACAGCACATTGGTCGGAACCAGCCGGATCGAACTACTACATTGTGAGCTAAGGCAAGATTTCAATCGCCAGATAGCCGACCTGACAATTAAACGAAAAGGCACAAACCTTGCCTTGCCAGAAGTAAAAGTTTACCAAGAAATTGCGAAGGCGAGCCCTTAGACGCGATTAAGTGCATGCCAGAATATACTAGAGCACAAGAAAATTACGTGTCATGGCACCAGGCGGCACATGTCGCCTTTAAATTTGTTGACCGATACAATGGCAGTTCGTTATTATACTGTTTTCGAAGAAAATAGTATATTAAGTTTGTGCTGAAGTTTGTAACGCATAGAAGGAAGCGTCGGAGACCCCAAAAGTTACTGCCAGTATGCTTAGAATGACAATACAAATTGATCTAGCCATGTCCGTCTGTCTGTCTGTATGTATACAAACTAGTCCCTCAGTTTTTGAGCTATCGCGATAAAACTTTGCACAGACACTTATTATTCCAGCGGACAGCACATTGGTCGGAGCCGGCCGGATCGGACAACTATATCTTATAGCTGCCATACAACTCGAAGTCGGTTTTGACCATATAACCCATGTTTTTGAATCTATCGCGATGAAACTTTGCACTGATACTTATTATTCAAAGAGACATCACATTGGTTGAAGCCGGCTGGATCGGATCACTATATCTTATAGCTGCCATACAACTCGAAGTCGGTTTTGGCCATATATCCCATGTTTTTAAAGCTATCGCGATACAACTTTGCATAGTTACTTAATATTCAAAGAGGCATCACATTGGTTGGAGCCGGTCGGATCGGATCAATATATCTTATAGCTGCTATACAACTGGCAATAAATTAAATATTCTTAGAACAAAAAAAAAAAAAAAAAAACAATTTTACGCGACAAAACGATTTTGACAGCTTATGAAATTTCAGTGGTGCAGTTGGCAGAGTAAAAATTGCCTATAGGTTCGAAAAGAGTATAAAATCTTTGGCACGCCGAAGATAATCCTTCCCCACTTGTTTTTATTATATATTTGTTATTATTAGAAGCAAGGTGAGGAGACCTGCAGATGCAGTCCCAGATTTTCTTTAACACCTTGACGCCATTATTAGTAGATTGCACTTTACGAACAGTGATAAGCGCCCCATCCATGTCATAGAACAGAAGATGAACACGTTAAGGCAAGGGGACTTTTTGTTGTTACAATACTACAATGAGGTAGAGAACAAATTCACCGTATTGACTAATAAGGTAAATTTGCCACCTTGGCGAAGAGCATAAGTGAAAATTTCAGGGGAGATAGCTAATTTTTCAAGAAAAATACAGGCCAAAGGCAGGTCGAGAGAACTGATGCAACAACTCAGCATAGGGAAGCTGCAGAACCATTGGATGTCAAACCTTCATCGTCAAGATTCCGGCAGCCCACATCCTTTCAATAAAGCCAGAGCTCCCCAAGATCAAATGAGCGTTTACAGCAAGGGGGGAAACGAGGCGATACTTCAGAGTAAAAAGTAAATCACACGACTCAGGGCCCAGAAGCGGCAACAGCGACGTACGAAAAGACGGCCAAAGCGTCCACCTCAGATATTGAGAATAACGGTGAGGAGTACGACAGCGATAATGTTAATTTTTTAGGGTCACGTCCCTGCTACCCTTCGTTGAGAAGAGAGTAGCAGGAACTCTAATGCGCTTCCTTGTCGACACAGTGGTGTCGAAGAATTATATCAGACCCTGTAAGCGGTTGCAAAATATCGTCCCAGTCGACAAGCCAAGGCTCCAATAAGATTGAAAAAAAAGCTCTGGTTACCTATCTTCGGGGTAATAGCACCATTTTTTCTTCTAAACGGGCTATCTACCTTTGACAGGATCATTGGTCTCGAATTGCTTACGCTGTTGCGAGCCAGCGTCAATCTCAAGTCAAACCGAATCGAGTTCGACTCAGGATCGGAACAGATCCAATACTAGATGTGCACAGACGTTAAGTTTACCAAGGTTAACGATCATCAGGAAGAATAACCCAATATAGTTGGTTTATAAAAAGGGATCTGATGAGTCCGGAGATAGGAAGAAGCGATTAGTTATCGATTTCAGGAAACTAAACGAAAAACGATTTCTGACAGGTATCCCATACCGAGCATTTCGATGATTTTAGCCAATCTGGGTAAAGCTAGGTACTTCACGATTCTAGATCTGAAGTCGGGCTATCATCAAATACTGCTGGCAGAGCGCGATCGCGAAAAGACGCCGTTCTCTGACAACGGAGGGAAGTACGAACTTTTTCGTATTCCATTTGGCTTGAAGAATGTTCTGCGGGAACAGATCGGAAAAATCTTATTACGGAGGCACAGAACTACTACTGAGCGGCACACACCTGGGGATCTTCGACCATTCAGCAGACATACACTGACTCCAAAATGGGATTTGAGCGTGGTCAATTTATATTTAAACAAAATAACTACAAAAAAAACACACTGCTCAGCAGTACGAATGTGGATTTTATGAAACACTAAATAGTCAAAATCTCCTCCACAGAGTCCCGACACAAATCCCATCAAGAATCTATGGTCATATGTTAAGCTAAAAGAGATAACCATATTTCTTCAAAAGTAGTCTTGAAGCAGGTGCTGCAGGATGAATGGTCCAAAATAGGTCCCGAATATTGCCGTAAACTCGTGGAATCGATGTCAAGACGCTTAAATGATATATATATGACAGCAAGATACATAAAAACAAGTGGGGAAGGATTATCTTCGGCGTGCCGAAGATTTTATACTCTTTTCGAACCTATAGGCAATTTTCACTCTGCCAACTGCACCACTGAAATTTCTTAAGCTGTAAAAATCGTTTTGTCGCGTAACATTTTTTTTTGTTCTAAATTTATTTAATTTATTGCCAGTTGTATAGCATCTATAAGATATAGTGATCCGATCCGGCCGGCTTCAACCAATGTGATGTTTCTTTGAATAATAAGTATCTATGCAAAGTTGTTTCGCGATAGCTTTGAAAACATGGGATATATGGCCAAAACCGACTTCGAGTTGTATGGCAGCTATAAGATATAGTGATCCGATCCAGCCGGCTCCAACCAATGTGATGTCTCTTTGAATAATAAGTATCAGTGCAAAGTTTCATCGCGATAGATTCAAAAACATGGGATATATGGCTAAAACCGACTTCGAGTTGTATGGCAGCTATAAGATATAGTGATCCGATCCGGCCGGCTCCGACCAATGTGCTGTCCCCTGGAATAATAAGTGTCTGTGCAAAGTTTTATCGCGATAGCTCAAAACTGAGGGACTAGTTTGCATACATACAGACAGACAGACAGACAGACAGACAGACAGACAGACAGACAGACAGACAGACAGACAGACAGACAGACAGACAGACAGACAGACAGACAGACAGACGGACATGGCTAGATCAATTTGTATTGTCATTCTAAGCATACCGGCAGTAACTTTTGGGGGTCTCCGACGCTTCCTTCTACGCGTTACAAACTTCAGGACAAACTTAATATACTATTTTCTTCGAAAAGAGTATAAAAAATAATAACTTAAGCTGCATTACCTAAATTTTCGTAACATAAGTAAATATATATAAGAGCGATGAATACTTTTGTGAGATGCAAATATGCGTTTTTTTTAGTTTTGCTGCTCTATTTTGATAAAGACTTCGGACGTCCAGAACGCTGGATATTTTCCAATCTACCGCGATATTTCAAACGCTGTATAGCACTTCGAATAGTGGTAGGACTTCTGTCGAACATTTGGCAATAATATTTGGTAGATCGCCTTTCATTGTGAAGATATAATATTATTTTCTTCTCAACCACACGTAATTCCTTTCCCTTGACAATTTTGACGTACTAACAAAAACGTTGATGGTCAAATTGAACACATTGAGCGAAAATCTTATCTACACAATATAACTGTGCAAAAAAAAAAACATAAAAAAACATGTACAAACATGCACAAGCTAAAATAACGGAAGAGGCAACAACCGCAATGAATACTTTTGTGACATGAAAATATGCGTTTTTTTTAGTTTTGTTGTTCTATTTTGATAACTGTTAAACGTTTTGCAATTTTTTCTTTTGCATTGTCTTTCGTAAACATCAGTAGATGCTAAGATAGTGAAATACTTGGGTTTATGCTCCATATGCTTAGCAATGAATACTTTAGTGATTCACTGTACATTAATTTCAAATCAGAGTACTCTTTCGCTTTTCGAAGTTAATATAAGATTTTTAATCAAATTGATTTGTTTCCTCACAGAAAAAGCTGTCATTTTGAAACGTTGTCAAGAACATTGAATATTAGTTATATAATAAATATTTCTCATACTCTTTTCGAAGAAAAGAAGGAAGGAAATCGAAGGACTCGTCGGCGATCCCTAAAAATTACTTCGAGTATGCATAGAATGACAAAGCAAATTGATCTAGCCATGTCCGTCTGTCTGTCTGTATGTATGCAAACTAGTCCCTCAGTGTTTGAGCAATCGCGATGCAACTTTGCACAGACACTTATTATTCAAGGGGACAGCACATTGGTCGGAGCCGGCTGGATAGGACCACTATATCTTATAGCTGATATACAACTCGATGTCGGTTTTGGCCATATATCCCAGGTTTTTAAAGCTATTGCGATAATACTTTGCACAGACACTTACTATTCAAAGGGACATCCCATTGGTCCGAGCCGGCTGATTCGGACCACTACAGGACTATCTTCGGCATGCCGATGACTTTATACTATTTTCAAACATTTGGGCAATTTTCATATGCTTTAAAAAATCGTTTTATCGTGTGGCATTTATTATGCTCTTTTCGAAGAAAATAGTATATTAAGTTTGTGCTGAAGTTGTAACGCATAGAAGGAAGCGTCTGAGACCCCCAAAAGTTACTGCCAGTATGCTGAAAAAACATGTGCATATGAGCAAACAAACCCAAGCGCAAGTAAGCTTTTGACAGTCTGCTCTTCAAGGGATTTTGTCATCGATCATCAAAACGGTTTGTGGCATAAGGGATAAAGTGGCGCCTGTCAAACAAAAGGTACAGGGTTCGATCCCTAGCGGCGACCAATAATTATTTTCATTTTTTCGTATTCTGCTTTTCAAATATAAAATATCTGTAATCAAATTCATTTGCTACCAATGGCTTAGAACAAAAACAATGCCACGCGAAAAAACAAATGCTGACAAACGCGAGTTGCAGGTTGCAGGAAAACAAAACAAGTAAGCTTTTGATAGTCTGCTCTTCAAGCGATTTTGTCATCGATCATCAAAACTGCATGTGGCGTAAGGGATAAAGTGGCGCCCTGTCAAACGAAAGGTACAGGGTTCGATCCCTAGCGGCGACCAATAATTATTTTCACTTTTTCGTATTCTGCTTTTAAAATATAAAATAACTGTAATCAAATTCATTTGCTACCAATATCTTAGAACAAAAACGGTACAACGCGAAAAAAAACGATCAGATAATTGAGTTTGTCAGCGCATTTCAAACCTGCTTGGTGGCGTAGGTATTAGAGTGCTGCACTGACAAACGAGGAGACACGCTTCAAATTCCAGCATATTGCTTTTTATTTTTTTCAAGTATATATCAAATAGCTTGAATTCAATAATTTAAAAAAAAAGAATTATTACAGCATATGAAAGTGCTGCAATTGGCAGCATGAAAATTGTCGAAAGGTTCGAAAAGAGTATACAATCTTCGGCACGCCGACGATAATCCTTTCCCACTTGTTCTTGTTCAAATGAATGTAAATTGTTCTTTTAAAATAATAAGTTCAAGCTATTTAATATTTGAAAAAAAATATTTGAAAGGAAGAAAAATTGAAAATAAATGACCACTCGCCGCTCGTAATCGAACTTGCGAACTTTCGTTTGTCAGCGCGTCACTTTACCCCAAAATCACCAACATCCCTTGAAGAGCAGACTGTCAAAAGCTTGTGTGCGCTTGACTTTGTTTGCTCATATGCACCAGTTCTTTCAAAAATTTAATGACGCAGATCTTCGCTATTTATGCCTCAATCGTTTTGCGATGAGTTATAAGGATGTTTAAGTGTAGTAGAAAATTGAAATTGATTTGAAAACATGGGACTTATGACCAAACCCGACTTCAAGTTCTATGTCAGCTATAAGATATAGTGGTCCGATCCGGCCGGCTCCGACCAATGTGCTGTCCTTTTGAATAATAAGTGCAAAGTTGCATCGTGATAGCTCAAAAACTGAGGGACTAGTTTGAACACATACAGATATACAGACAGACACACGGACATGGCTAGATCAATTTGTTTTGTCATTCTAAGCATGCTGGCAGTAACTTTTGGGGTCTCCAAAGCTTCCTTCTTTGCATTACACACTTCAGCACAAAGTTAATATAAAATTTTCTTCGAAAAGAGTATAAATATTCCATTTGGTCACCGAAAAACGTTCCATTTACCTAAGTAAAGCTGTTTCTATCAAGCTAACTGTTAAATGCACCACATATTCTCATGAATAGGAGTGACAAATTAAGCATTTGAGCAAGGAAGGTATGTGCTTATCAGTCATTTAAGATGTATGTCATTAAACTCATTGATCTTTATAACATTCCCAAATGGCATCGTTTGTAAAAATCCAAAAAATTTGAACAAAAAAATTTTATTTTACTTGGAAAAGCGCCTAAACGAATTATCTGATTTGAAAGTGACATTTTTAATAAGTCAACTTTTTTAAATAATGAAAGCGTAGCCGAATATATTTACATTTTCATACTCTTATCAAATAAAATAGTTTAATAACTTTGTACTGTGTAATACATAGAGTTTAAGAAAATGAAGTTTGTAATGCATAAATGGAAGCGTCGAAGACTCCCAAAAGTTACCTCCAGTATGCTTAGAACGACAAAACCAATTGATCTAGCCATATCCGTCTGTCTGCCTGTATGTATGTATGGTATCTAGTCCCTTGTTTTTGAGCTATCGTAATAAAACTTTGCACAGATATTTTGTACAGCTATTGCGATGTAATTTTGAATATAATTTTATTATAGCTATCGCCTTCTTTTTCCTTGTATACTTAAAAATCCTTATAAGTCAATAATGTTAAAAATTTCAAATCAATTGAGTTATCAATATTAAAAATATACTCATTAAATATTTTGAAAGAACCTCATATACTTGAATTTTCTTTTTATTCTTTTTTCACACACATAAAAGCTTAAATTTAATATTTCAAAAGAAAAATTTCAAAAATATATACCAATTCTAAGAAAAAAATGAAAATAAAGGTTCGAAAAGAGTATAAAATCATCGGTACGCCAAAGATAATCCTTCCCCAATTGTTGTTATTAAAAGCAAGCCATGATAAGACCCTTTAGTCCCTAGATATGCCCTTCCAACACTTCAAGCTCCCACAACTTTGTCAAAACTTAACCGACTTTCGATTCAGAGGCAGTTTTGATAATGATTTGCGCTCTACATCAATTCTGAATTTAAATCTGCCGCATTTTCAAATGTTGGATTTCATAACTTTATAATTTTATAACCTAAGTAGTGCAAACGTATGTAACAGGCATAAGGCAGCATCTCCGACCATATAAAGTATATAAAGTATATATTCTTAATCAGTATCAACAGCCGAGTCGATCTAGCCAAGCCCGCCAGTCTGTTCATCCGTCGGTATGTCTGTATGAGCACGCGGATATCAGAGACTATAAGAGCAAGTGACTCATAATTGGCATATCCTGAATCTAAGAGAGCAGGTTACGACAACAGAGCTTTAAAAGTGAAAATCCAATTTTTAATACCATGCGCTGGTCATCGAATCCCAGCTTTATTATACTCTTTTCGAAGAAAATAGTATATTAAGTTTGTCCTGAAGTTTGTAACGCATAGAAGGAAGCGTCGGAGACCCCCAAAAGTTACTGCCAGTATGCTTAGAATGACAATACAAATTGATCTAGCCATGTCCGTCTGTCTGTCTGTCTGTCTGTCTGTCTGTCTGTCTGTCTGTCTGTCTGTCTGTATGTATGCAAACTAGTCCCTCAGTTTTTGAGCTATCGCGATAAAACTTTGCACAGACACTTATTATTCCAGGGGACAGCACATTGGTCGGAGCCGGCCGGATCGGACCACTATATCTTATAGCTGCCATACAACTCGATGTCGGTTTTGGCCATATATCCCATGTTTTTTAATCTATCGCGATGAAACTTTGCACTGATACTTATTATTCAAAGAGACATCACATTGGTTGGAGCCGGCCGGATCGAATCACTATATCTTATAGCTGCTATACAACTGGCAATGAATTAAATATTCTTAGAACAAAAAAAAAAATGTTACGCGACAAAACGATTTTGTACAGCTTATGAAATTTCAGTGGTGCAGTTGGCAGAGTGAAAATTGCCTATAGGTTCGAAAAGAGTATAAAATCTTCGGCACGCCGAAGATAATCCTTCCCCACTTGTTTTTATATCATTCTGAGCTCGCGTTTGCGGTTAAAACCAACTGACTGAAATTTTTTATTTATTTTTTCTTATAAAGAAGGTTAACAATAAATTTTAAGCCTACTTAGATTTTGAGGAGCACTAGCTGCCAGGGCTTTCGGCTCGCCTTTTAAAGATTAATGTTAAGTTTGAGGTGGAAAAATCTGATATGACGGTAATATTTGTAGTTGTGGGGTCTTTTATTGTTCGGTGTTGTAGAGGGTTAATACTTTCGGTTAATTTTTATACTCTTATCGAAGAAAATAGTATATTAAGTTTGTCCTGAAGTTTGTAACACATAGAAGGAAGCGTCTGAGACCCCCAAAAGTTACTGCCAGTATGCTTAGAAAACCAAAACAAATTGATCTAGCCATGTCCGTCTGTCTGTCTGTCTGTCTGTCTGTATGTATGCAAACTAGTCCCTCAGTTTTTGAGCTATCGCGATGCAACTTTGCACAGACACTTATTATTCAAGGGGACAGCACATTGGTCGGAGCCGGCCGGATCGGACCACTATATCTTATAGCTGCCATACACCTCAAAGTCGGTTTTGGCCATAAATCCGATGTTTTCAAAGCAATTGCCTTAAATTTCCTTGTACACTTGAACACTTATAACTCATCAATGGGTAAAATCGCAAATCGATTGAGTCATAAACAGCGAAGATATGCGTCATTAAATATTTTGAAAAAACAGGTGCATATGAGCAAACAAACCCAAGCGCAAAAAAGCTTTTGATAGTCTGCTCTTCAAGGTATTTTGGCATCGATCATCAAAACGGTTTGTGGCGTAAGGCGTAAAGAGCCGCGCTAACGAACGCAAGTTTCGCAAGTTCGAGCCTCGGCGGCGACTGATTGTTAATTTAATACTTTTTTCTTTTTCTTCCTTTCAAATATATAACTGTAATCAAATTAATTTGCTTCCAATGGCTTAGAACAAAAACAATGCCACGCGAAAAAACAAATGCTGACAAACGCGAGTTGCAGGTTGCAGGAAAACAAAACAAGGAAATTTGTAACAGTCGGCTCTTCAAGCAATTTTGTCAGCGATCATCAAAACGGCTTGTGGCGTAAGGGGTAAAGTTGCGAACTGGTGAGCGTAAGGTCCTGGGTTCAAGTGCCAACCGCCGTTGGTCATTTATTTTCATTTTTTCTTATTCTTCTTTTCAAATATATAATAACTGTAATCAAATTCATTTATTTTCAATTTCCTAAATTGTTTCTAATTTTTTTTTTCATACATAAAGTAGCTTTAGTAGAATAATTCAAAAGAAAAATTTAAATTCATTGGCAAAACCAATGCCACGCGAAAAAAATATGGATCTCAAATTCTGAATATAAGCTCTCGTATGTTCAGATTAAGTTTTATGACAATTCAATTTCCGACAGCGGCCTTGAAATTCGGTAGCACTTATGAATGCTAAGGGACGCGTCCACGAGCTGCAGATAGTGAAACGTCCCTGTTTACATGAATACCTTTATATATTTTATTTTATATGTAGGGGTATATGTATGCGACATTAATATCTGCGAATTAAATAAGCAGTCACGGAAAAATAGTGAAAATTGCTTAAAGGTTCAAAAAGAGTATTTAATCTTCGGCACGCCGAAGATAATCCTTCTCAACTTGTTTTAAACTATCATGTTTACTTTCTCGACACTTATACTGGATCAGTGCCTGGGCTTTTTAGTAACTTACATGATTATCTACAGTTTGTCTACGTTTGTATTAATTCTAAGCTTTCTACTTGATATCTCTTTATTCCACCATGCTGTACATTTTTTAGGGTAAGAGGGCTTAGACTGTGGAATGTTAAAGTGGGCTGACATGCGAATCAGTTTTTTTACATGGGCAGTTTCTTATTAATGTGTTGACCCATTGTATTGTGATCAGTTTTATGTTCAAGGAATGATTGGAAATTCGGCCAATTAGCATTGTCGGTTATGAATTTACTATTGAACTGTAGCTTTTAGAGTTTTTAGGGGGAAGTGATCACTTCCATAAAGGCAAGTGAGGGTGTAAGGGGATAAGTATGGGAGTAAAATAGATGAACAGATAGTCAAATCTACATGAGTGAATGTTTGGTGTGTCGAAAAATAGGTAGGCTGTTATCATTAAGACAACACAAGTTTTGGGACATTAGAATATTTTCTATTATTATACCCTGAACCCATTAAAAATGGGTAAAAAGGGTATTATGGTTTTGTGCAAAAGTATGTAACAGGCATAAGGAAGCATCTCCGACCATATAAAGTATATATATTCTTGATCAGTATCAACAGTCGAGTCGATTTAGCCATGTCCGTCTGTCTGTCTGTCTGTCCGTCCGTCCGTCCGTCCGTCCGTCCGTCTGTCTGTATGAACACGCGGATATCAGAGACTACAAGAGCTAGAGACTTCATATTTGGAATATAAGTTTTCGTAATCCCGGGACAGATCAAGTTTAAAATTTATCGATAACTCGTCCCGTTCAAAAGTTATCGATAAATTTCGATTTCAGACCAGCGTTTTTGGGCTATAACTTACAAGTTATAAGAGCTAGAGGCCCCTAATTTGGCATGTATAATCTCGAGCATACACATATAACCAATTTTTCACTTTTTGGATACCACCCCCAATCCCCCCAAAAATTCAAAAAAATCATTTTTGAAGGTATGACCTTGCAATTTGGTTTGGTCACACATTTTATAGCCAATGTTATGTCCTACAAATTTTATAAAGATCGGACAATAAACACAGAAGTTATTTAAGATTTTACTTTCCATTGTGTGGGGCTTAGTGAAAAAGCAAGATAACTGCTTAAACCGCTTGCACAGCTTGCAGTATGTGTGTGTCTGTATGTATGCACACTATTAGGCAAGTATGAATGGATGTCAGATCTGGGTTCAGGGTATCTCCTAGTCGGGCAGTCCCGACTAGAGCACTCTTACTTGTTTTTCCTCTTTGGTTGACCGATGAGACCCGCAAAGGAGACTCCATTAAAGTTTTCTATCAATAGAACAGGGGTTGAGAATGGGCTTATAACATTTTCGAAAGATCAAAATTGTTGGTTAGGTGGAATGTATGGATTTATTACGTTGATTTTAAGACCAACATTTATTTCTATAGCCATGCATAAAATATTTGATGTCATGTGTGATATCTTGTGAGGAAATCATTTGTTTATCAAGAAAGCGATTCCCTGTTTACTAGAGGAATATGACATTGTTGCGCTTGAGTTATGTTTAATGTGTAAGAAACACACATTAAACATAACTAATGAAATTAAATCTATGCTATGTTCTTTTTATAAGCACCTGCAAATCTAAAAGATTGTTAAGTAGGCCATTAGTATTCCATTGTAAGATAGAAGTCATTAGACTGATTAAAACAAAGAAGTATACATATTCTTGATCAGCATATTATTCGAGATTATATATATATTTGGGGCCTCTAGCTCTTATAACTTTTAAGTTATGGCCCATAAACTTTTGAGATTATCGATAAAATGAAATAAACTTCATATGTCCCGGGACGACGAGAACTTGTATTCCAAATATGAAAAATCTAGCTCTTTAGTCTCGAATATCCGCGTGTTCATACGGACGGACGGAGGGACAGAAAGACAGACGTACATGGCTAGATCGACTCGGCTGTTGATACTGATCAATAATATATATACTTTATATAGTCGAGAAGCTTCCTTATGCCTGTTACATACGTTTGCA
This sequence comes from Drosophila flavopinicola, assembly GCA_035042425.1. NCBI lineage: Eukaryota > Metazoa > Arthropoda > Insecta > Diptera > Drosophilidae > Drosophila > Drosophila flavopinicola. Next base: position 12,282 of record JAWNLL010000265.1, on the reverse strand, counting down.
CAAAACCATAATACCCTTTTTACACATTTTTAATGGGTTCAGGGTATAAAAAAATTTAAATAAGATTCGATGCGAGCGGAACTTAAGCCCGAGCAGACTCGATGCCGCAGCCATTACACTGCCGAACCATTTTCCAAATCTCTGGCAAACATGTTTCCTTCAAAATATTAATGACGCTATTTATGGCTTAATCGGATATGTCGAGTATGCCAATCTTCGTCAGCTCCCAGTATCGTGAACAATCCACTAATACAATAATACAATAATAAGTACACTTTAAACATTCAGTAGTCAAATGTCCAAAGCTATTGCACCACTAATGTTACTGGACTGCTGCTCGACACTGTCATTATAAACATACGCCATTCGGGCACTAACTACAAGGCAGCTTTGAACTGAGACTCGAAAAACTTATGACTAAGTTTTGGGTGGTGATAGATGTTCCAATGAATCCGACCAACGAGTCTGATTCCTTCTGTGAAGACAACTTCATTGGCACCACATCTAGAAATATAAGCGGAAGGTAAACTGTTGTAGCGTCCGCTTGTAGTGGAAGTATCAGCAGGCACGGTATTTTGCAACCTGAAAATTCCGAGGAATACTCTGCGACTTCTCATAGGCGAGTTTCATGGACAGGCGGGATCCTCTGGTTCCGTAGCTCTTTCGGGTGGGGGGGTTCTTTTGCCATGTCTCGACCTTCATACACAATTTTAATTTTTTTAGGATCCCTACAGAATCTAAACAGGAGCTATACTCCGAAAATCACAAATATTTATTCATTTTAAGCAGGGCTAAACTTAACTCTTAACATTCTGGTAGCTTTAATTTTTGATGGTTACACTCATTGGGGCGAGGTCTGAGGTGATATTTGACACTCGCGTTCTTTACCCTCCCAACCATGATCTTCAACGCAAATGTTAATGAAGATCCCAAAACAAACGGTCTTCTACTTTATTAGGTTACCATGTCACCAGGAACAACAAGACTTTAGCAATTCATTCTTATAAACATTTTGATATAAATTTGATTCGGCATTATAGCTTGCAACATTATTTAAATCTTTGACTTTCTTTATTTAAATTCATGTTTACATAAGTTGTCTACACCTAACTAACAAGTACGTACTATACGATATTCACTCAAATTCCAAAACTTGACCAGGTGCAATATTTTTTTTATAGTTCAATTATACCATTATTTTAAGTTCATATTTAAAAAAAGATTTATATAAGTAGTATCTACAAACTTTGTGGTTTTTGTTTAGTGTAGTGCGTTTTCTAAAATCATTAGTAAGTTATTTAATTTTATTTTTTTAATAAGACGAATGATGTGTTGTATTTTTATCAATGCAACGCAATCCAAAATGACATCGAAGCAAATATCAGCAAAGCTGCTCAGCTGATTAGTCTTTACTTTACATTAGCATGAGTGGTTGCAGATTTTGCTTTGTGTTATATTTACGTTTAGTCAACCAGCATTTTTAAGAGATAAGCCCGGCAAGTGGACAGCGATCAGCACCAAACAGAATTCGAGATAAGACTCGGTTTACAGCAAGATCACAAAAGGTAATCGAGTGCACATGTCAATTTACCGAGGCAACGGTATGGGTGAGAAAGAATAATCAAAACAAAACAAGTGAGAACGTTGCAGTCGGGCGGAGCCGACTGCGTAATACTCTGATACCATTTTAAGAACAGCTGAAAGCAAGTGAACAGAAAATTTTTGCTGGTGTTTGGGTGACCTGAAATCGGCATTCCAAGTTTTTGGGAACGGGAGGGGCATGGTCGATCTTTAGAGGGGTGACCAGAAGTCTATCTACCAATTTTGGTGACTCTAGCTCTAAAACTGTGGAAGATATAAGCTTTCGCGATTTTTGGGGGCGGGAGGGGGCGTGGCCCCAAAAAATTTGGCCGATCTTTAGAGGGAGTGACAAGAAGTCTATTTTACAAATTTCTTGATTCTAGCTCTAAAACTGTGGAAGATATACATTTTCGCGATTTTTGGGGGCGGGAGGGGGCGTGGCCCCAAATTTTTTTTACCGATATTTAGAGGGTCTGCCAGAATTCTATCTTCCAAGTTTAATGACTCTAGCTCTGAAACTGCGGAAGATATAAATTTTCGCGATTTTTGGGGGCGGGAGGGGGCGGGGCCCCAAAATTTTTTGCCGATTTTTAGGGGGGCTAACAATAAGTCTATCCTCCAATTTTGGTGACTCTAGCTCTGAAACTGTGGAAGATATAAATTTTCGCGATTTTTGGGGGCGGGAGGGGGCGGGGCCCCAAAATTTTTTGCCGATCTTTAGGGGGGCTGACAATAAGTCTATCCTCCAATTTTGGTGACTCTAGCTCTAAAACTGTGGAAGATATACATTTTCGCGATTTTTGGGGGCGGGCGGGGGCGTGGCCCCAAAATTTTTTGTCCGATCTTTAGAGGACTTGGCCAGAAGTCTACCCTCAAAGTTTGGTGGCCCTAGCTCTTAAAATGTGCGAGATATAGGCTTCCGTGTTTCGTGGGGGTGGGGTGGCTGGGGGGCGTTCTAGTGGGCGTGGCCGGAAAATCCAGGACGCAATCTTTTGGGCTGGTCAGCCCTAGTCTAAATTCCAAATTTTGGGACTCTAGCTTCAAAATTGCGGGAAATATACACGTGTTATCGAATTGTGCATTCATGTATATCGATTTTCGCGATTACGGGGGCGGGAGTGGGCGTGGTCGAAATTTTGTTTCTGTAATCTGTAGAGGACGTCACCAGTAATATATATTCCAAATATGGTGACTTTAGCTCTAGAACTTCGGGAGATATAAGCATTTCAAATTAATTTTGGAGGGGGGCTGGTGGGCGTAATAATGGGCGTGGCCGATTAACCTAGGATCCAATTTTTTCGGGAGGTCACCAGCAATATACCTACCAAATTTGATTACTCTAGCTTCAAAATTGTGGGAGTTATTCACGTTTAATCGATTTGTGATTTGAGGTGTATCGACATGTTATCGATTTGCCAGCCTCCCAGTGGGCGTGGCATAAATTTGGAATAAACTTGATCTGAAGCAGATAGCTATAATCATAACGCAAAAGATTTCAAGAGTCTATCTAATATCGTTTCGGAAATACGCGCGTTCATCCAGACAGACAGACGGACAGACGGACAGACGGACGGCCTGACGGACATTCGACAAAACCAATATACTATGAGTACCTTCGGTATCAGAGTATAAACAGTAAAAACTTACATGTACATGTCGCTCCTCGTTGAAAGGCCTTCCAGCGGGATGAATTTGCAGAAGCTAGTTGGGGTTTAGATTTCTGTGGTTCTTAAATCATATTATTTTAACGTTTTTGGTTTGTTACATTATTGTTTTCTCACGATTGGATGTTTGTTGTGATCAGAGCAAATTTGGTGGCTTACGGCTTTAACTTTAAACTGTTGGTTGTGTTTTCTTTCTTCTCTTTTCTTCAGTAAATACTGATTGTAACACAAAACAACAACAACAATATATAGATCACATCAAAATTAACGGAGTCTTGGCTTAGCACAAAAACAACCACAATCACTGAACTTCTTGCTTAGTGCTTCAGCCAAAGTTGCTAATTTTCTGCACCCATTATTGTTATCTCTTCTATATGTATATATTGTACATACTTATTCGACACTTCACTCGTTTGTATTTTTGTGCTGATTTGATTTGAACTTCTTGGTCAAGTTTTGTTTTTGGATTTAGTTTTGAAATTTATAACTTAATCATAACTCTTTTGTTTTCTTTGGAAGCCGATTGAAAAATTAGAACAAAAAAATTTCGATTAGTCGCACATGGTCAGCAGCGGTCTCCCGACTCAGCAGCAACCTTCAACTCAACAATATCTCTGCTTCACGCTTTCACGACGACTCCTCTGCGGCCGCGCAAGTGATGTCGTCTCTGCTCACGCCGTGGTCTATTTTTTCAGCTGATCACTGCGGCCGACAACCTTTCTACAGCGCCGTCTCTGCCAATAGGCACACTGGACACTTTGCCGTGGACAAGTGTTTTTCAAACTGCAAGAGACGGCGGTGGCAGGATTTACGCCTCCCAGTTATAATCTATCAAAAAATATCACTTTTAGCTTACATTGTTGCAAAAGTCAAAAATATCGCGTGCGTCACATACCTTTTGCAAATTCAAAGCAAAAGTTGCTTAACAATTTTTGCTGTTGTTTCTGAACCAGGCAGATGCCTTCAGATTAAGCTGATCCCAGCCTTTGCAAAGTAGCACGTGGGGATCTTTTAAACTAGGCTTCGGTTACGAAAATGTTATTTGTTGGATCTTTTGTTTTCTTTGTACTACGGCACGTTTGGATAACAAGTTTAATTCTTTCTTTATTTTCTATTGTTTTTCACCACTTTGATTAATAATTAAATTCTTATCTTTGGTTGTCTATATGGAACTGGGCAGCTATACCCAGACCTTCGTTCAACACAGTAGTTTCAGCAAAGAGGGTTAGTACAGGGCCGTTGCGGCTTATATAGGCGAACAAACCTTTTTTTTCGGGTCTCCGACTAGGGCGAAGTTAGCTGCACTGCCAACGTGGCGCAAGCGTAATATCGTAGCATCGAATTTGTTCGCTGTCGATATCAAGCCTGACAAAAAGCTGGCAGCTTTGAATGGTTCGTTTTTCTAAATTTAAATGGTGCGCCAACGCGACCATTACACCACCCGATAATATACAACGTTAGACAGAATATTAGCGGGAATTAGACTCTGATATCTTTGGCATGGAACGTACCAATTTCTTTTCCTTGCATGTCCTCAAGGATATAGAAACAATTACCTAATTTCTTTCTGACCCGACATTTAATAAACTGCGGAGCTAGTTTGGCATTAAAATTTTGTGTGAATTTGCTGAGAGCGAAGTTGCGACGAAACACTTCCTGGTTTTCGCGATACGCAACGGGCTTGCTCCTGAGATTGTATTGCCTCTCATTTCGTTCATACGCTTTTTTAATGTTTGTCTGAATATCTTTCCTTAACAATGACAATTGGTCAGATCGCGAAATGGCAATTATAGGCTCTTCCAGCAATGACAACTCGCGGAAAAGCTTTTAATCGCTACCATAAGTGATCATATCTAACCCAAAAAGAGCTCGATATGGAGAACACCCTAAAGATTGGTGCAGGGACGACCTTAGCGCACAGGAAATACCAGTAAGATATTGATCCCATTGTGTCTGATCCTGTTTTACATACGTTCGAATGGCAGCTAGCAGCGAACGATTAACAGGTTCGGCAGCATTGCTCTGCGGTGAGTATAATGCAGTGTATAGATGTTTAATTCCTAGTTCTGTTAAAAACGTTCTGTTAAAAACTTGTTCAAGCAGAAATTTTTGTACTGCAGCCGACTAAAATTTCCTCAAGGGCTGCAACCAATGATATTTACTAAAGTGATCTAGCACTATCAATAAACCCACATGACCGTTTTTGCTTCTAGGATATGGCCCAAGCAGGTCAATATATAGACGTTGAAACGGTCTACAAGTTGGGCTGTGAGCACCCATAGGGGGCCGAAGAGTATAATTTGGTGCTTTGGTCTCCTTACAAGTGTCACAGTGTCTAATATAATCGCGAACATCTTTAGCCAAGCCTGGCCAAAACAGATTTCTACGAATTTTCTCTATTGTTTTTTGCATGCCAGAGTGAGATGAAGTCAGACTATTATGGGCCTGCTTAAGCACATCGGCATTAAGGCGATCAGGCACCCATAGTTTCCATGAAAGATTTTCTTGGGCTGGGTCTCCATTCGAATGCTCTGTGCGTACATACAAAAATTTCTCAACACTCTTTATGTCTGGGAACTTTGATTGGTTCTGTGAAATCTTACTGTTAAGTTCAACATAACTTATGTCTAAAAATGCATCAGATTCCATGTCTACTATTGGACCCATATTCAAGACTGCTATTTCGTTCTCTGGCAATCTGGATAAAGCGTCAGGTACAATGTGATCTTTGCCTTTTCGATGAGAAATTGAAAATTTGAATTGCTGCAACCTAAAAATCCAACGAGCCAATCTACCCGAGACATTTTGTTGGCGCATAAGCCAAAGCAGACTAGAATTTTCAATTGGTCCATCGCAGTCTGCGCTTCTGGGGTCCAAACAAACTTTTTCTTTGTCGCTAACACATCCGTTATGGGGCAAGTGCGATCAGCAAAATTACTTATAAAGCGACGATACCAGCCACATACACCCAAGAAGCCTCTAACTTGTTTAAGATTTCTAGGCGGCGGCCAATTTAATATACAGGTAATTTTTTGCGGATCAGAGTAAATACCTCCACTTCCTATAACATAACCAAGATAATTGATGCTTGTTACACAAAATTGACTTTTTTCAACATTTAAAGTCAGATTCGCTTTCTTGAATTGCTCAGCGATACGAACTAATACGGCTAGATGCGAAGAGAAATCTTCGGAAACTATACAGAGGTCGTCCAAGTAACCGAAAACACAGTATCAGATCAGGTGGAATTATATTGTCCATCAATCGACACATAGTCGAAGGTGCATTGCAAAGACCGAATGGCATAACTTTAAATTGATATAGTGGTCTTCCGGGGACTGTAAAGGCAGTGAGGGACTTAGATTGTTGCGAAAGTTCAATTTGCCAATAGGCATCCTTTAAATCTAACTTTGAAATTATATTTGCCTTAGGCAGTCGCGAGAATATCCCATCGATACTAGGCAATGGATAAGCATCCTTTTTTGTGGCATCATTTAGCCTTCTAGCATCCAAACAAAGTCTTACTTTGTTGGGTTTTAGCACGAGTCGCATAGGCGAGTTCCAGGCAGTTACAGACGGTTCAATAACTTCAAGTTGCAGCATGCGATCAATTTCTGCATATAACAATTTTTCGACTGCTGGGCTTACAGGGTAAAATCGTTGTTTCACTGGTCTGGCATTTCCTACATCAATATGATGTTGAATCAAAGAGGTGCGACCTAATCTATCAGCAGCATTTGGAAAAAGCTGCTTTACGGCATTCAACTGTTGAATTTGGTGGCTATTTAAAGGATAGTTAACTGCTTCCTTTTCGTGCTTTGTCTTTTCTGTCGCTTCCAAATCTAACGAACTTATTATATTTGGTGCGAGGGCAAATGCTCTCCAAAAATCTAGACCTAAAATAAGGCTTTGCTTTATAGACGGGATTACATACAGTTTCATAGTTTGGGTATCCGATTTGTACTTCATAGCGACTTCTAGCACTCCAATTACGTTTTGACTATTTCCGTCGGCTGTTCTGACATGTGATTTAATGGGCTTAAATTCAGGCAACGCCGAAAAATCTATTTGTGCAAGTGAAGAACCTATGCAGCTGATATTTGCACCAGACCAAGTTCAGTATACGTTAAAAATGACACGTCGGCATAGCTGCGCATGTCTTTGGGATTACAAAAAACTGTCGAAACGATATGCTTAGTTGTTTGCTTTATATTCGCATAATAGTTTTTTAATCGGGCCGTACGCTTAGAAATTTTTTTCTCTTGTTGGTTCCAGATTTTATTTTTATTTTTTAAATAACAATCTAAGCGTTCTTGATACGGTAAGAATCGTAAACTATTTCTATTTATATCTTTCTCTATTGAGGGCTGCTGTATAATCTGAATAGGGACATTGTTATCGTCCACAGCGTCTACATCAGAATTTGAGGTTACTAGGCTGTCGGGGGCATCCGACTGGTGTTGGATGCGCCCTTTTGGCGGTTTTCCGAAGCTCTACGGATACATTTTGGACATTGAGGCTTATAAACATTGGGAGTTCCACATCCATAGCAAAATATTCGTCGTTCAGCAAGACAATTTTCCCAAATGTGGCCTTGCTCTTCGCAATTCCAACACTTGAGTTTGGCATGCGCACTGCTAATGGCTGCAATATCAACCTCATTATCACCGGTGTATTCAATGTTATTTTCCGGGCTAGCCTCTTCTAAGCCATACAATTGGCGACGAGGAACTATTGGATGAGACTTAGGCAAAGTTTCAGTGCGACAACTGAGTTCCTGAACTAAATTCTCATGCATCTGAACTAACCTACGAAGATGTCCAACAGAACTAATTGGTTGGTACAGTGGTTTATGCCGAATTTCAGGCAGCAGGTTGTTTTTCAAAATTTCTATTAGCTCTTCTTCTTCTATCTTCACAGCAAATTTATCAATTAGCGAAGCGACGGAGTCATGAAAAGAACCGAACGATTCCCCAGGCTTTCGCTTTCTAGTTCTAATCAATTCTTTGCTCATGAAGTCCGAGCGATAGTCTTTATATTGTTGTCGGAGTGAAGCACAAAATTCGGACCAGACAATGCGATCCACTTGCTTATGGTATCGCCAGTACCAGTCGCTTGCTTTCCCCGCAAATAGCACATGCAAATGCTTACAGAGTCCCATAAAATCGCTGTCTAGAGTTTCATCAGTCAGGACTTTAACTCTATATATAAATTCCTCCACCCCTAATCCTTCTACTGAGCCATCAAAATGTAGGCTCCACTTTTGCATGGTGTCAGCAATCCTTCCATTTCGGACGGATGAGCCACCTGGCGATCCAAGAACTGGCGTTCGTATTGGAGAAATTCTTCGATTCCTGGTACTACCTTGTGCTTGCACTTGTAATGATGTCATAATGCGAGTGACCGTATGTTCGATCATCTCCTGAATGGCAACATAGTCAACGCCGACGTTTTGGCGAACATGTTGACGATTTGACCGAACGGGTCTTCCTTTTCTTCTTCCAGCCTCTGTTCGTGCAGAAGCGACTTCGGCTGGGTTGATGCTTTGGCTTTCGTCTAAAATTGAATAAGGCAAATCATTGGTCTCTAATGACCGTTCTGTAGGATTCTCGGCACTCTGAGTCTGTATTTGGTTCATACTTTTTGCTAGTTGACGAGTAACAGATCTAGCTTGGTGCTGGGCTGTGTGTGAAACAGATTGTTTTCCTTTCGGCGAGCAATTGCCAACAACTAATTTAATTGACGATGGTTCCAGTATGACACTACAATTAGGGCATTTGGCATGATGTTCTAACCAGCTTTCCAAACACTGTTTGTGAAAAATATGATCGCAAGGGGTGCAATAACATGATTGGGTGTTGTTCATAACCAGACTGCAAATAGTACAATGGCTATCAGCGGAGTCAATGGTTAGTTGTGAATTTTGGGGGCTACGTAATGGCAACATGGTTTATAATTAATTTCCTGATTTCTGACAATATTTGGTAACAAAATTAGGTAGAAAGTTTTTTTTTTTTTTTTTTTTTTTTTAAATGAGATGTAATCATCAGAATCAAAGTAGGTAATTTTTGTATTGTCTATTGAAGCTAAAACAGAAAGTTGTTTGCAAAATGAAGATACTTAATTAAGTCAGTATTGTTCGGCAAGGATACGCAATTACAGCATATAGCCAAGTTCCAGACAACAACTCTAACTAAATCTCATAGTATCATAAATATTAACAATTCAATCGAAATTTTATGATTGTCGGTCTCACTAAAACACAATTTCTAATAAGAAAAGATGAGCTATCCCAGTGACAATCAGTACTGGTATCTTTTGCAAATACTCAATATTCTGGAATTGTATTGAATAGTATCTTTAATCAAAAAGCAATTATAGATTAAAGTGTACTAAAATCATAAGAAAGCAAAACGAGCAAATGTGTGTGTGGGGCAGATTGTATAGCGGATGTAAGCTGCTATATTTCACATTAATATACGTTCTTAATACAATTTAGCAATATCAGATTCTCGGCATGGAATCCACGTAACGAATTCTCAGCATCGTAGTCCTAGTTACTAGTTTGCATAAGCCAGTATCTGCACATGCAGAAGATAAACAAACCTTGTTTCATCAACGTCAGCGTGCGTGACACCATAAAGTATATAATCAAACCTTCCATCAATAATTCTATCAAGTACCCTTTCTTTGGGCAGCAAGAATTATGGGGGTTTATAATAAGCAATCTCGAGCCATACGCTTTTGGGACTACCCAAAAGGTATGTAGGCCTCACTTTCGTAGAACATAACCTGAAGTCATGCTCTAGCCTCTGGCCCCACGTTGGGCGCCAAAAATGTATGTAGCGTCCGCTTGTAGTAGAAGTATCAGCAGGCACGGTATTTTGCAACCTGAAAATTCCGAGGAATACTCTGCGACTTCTCATAGGCGAGTTTCATGGACAGGCGGGAATCTCTGGTTCCGTAGCTCTTTCGGGTGGGGGGGTTATTTTGCCATGTCTCGACCTGCATACACAATTTTAATTATTTTAGGATCCCTACAGAATCTAAACAGGAGCTATACTCCGAAAATCACAAATAATTATTCATTTTAAGCAGGGCTAAACTTAACTCTTAACATTCTGGTAGCTTTAATTTTTGATGGTTACACTCATTGGGGCGAGGTCTGAGGTGATATTTGACACTCGCGTTCTTTACCCTCCCAACCATGATCTTCAACGCAAATGTTAATGAAGATCCCAAAACAAACGGTCTTCTACTTTATTAGGTTACCATGTCACCAGGAACAACAAGACTTTAGCAATTCATTCTTATAAACATTTTGATATAAATTTGATTCGGCATTATAGCTTGCAACATTATTTAAATCTTTGACTTTCTTTATTTAAATTTATGTTTACATAAGTTGTCTATACCTAACTAACAAGTACGTACTACGTACTACCAGGTGCAATATTTTTTTTATAGTTCAATTATACCATTATTTTAAGTTCATATTTAAAAAAAGATTTATATAAGTAGTATCTACAAACTTTGTGCTTTTTGTTTAGTGTAGTGCGTTTTCTAAAATCATTAGTAAGTTATTTAATTTTATTTTTTTAATAAGACGAATGATGTGTTGTATTTTTATCAATGCAACGCAATCCAAAATGACATCGAAGCAAATATCAGCAAAACTGCTCAGCTGATTAGTCTTTACTTTACATTAGCATGAGTGGTTGCAGATTTTGCTTTGTGTTATATTTACGTTTAGTCAACCAGCATTTTTAAGAGATAAGCCCGGCAAGTGGACAGCGATCAGCACCAAACAGAATTCGAGATAAGACTCGGTTTACAGCAAGATCACAAAAGGTAATCGAGTGCACATGTCAATTTACCGAGGCAACGGTATGGGTGAGAAAGAATAATCAAAACAAAAACAGTAAAAACTTACATGTACATGTCGCTCCTCGTTGAAAGGCCTTCCAGCGGGATGAATTTGCAGAAGCTAGTTGGGGTTTAGATTTCTGTGGTTCTTAAATCATATTATTTTAACGTTTTTGGTTTGTTACATTATTGTTTTCTCACGATTGGATGTTTGTTGTGATCAGAGCAAATTTGGTGGCTTACGGCTTTAACTTTAAACTGTTGGTTGTGTTTTCTTTCTTCTCTTTTCTTCAGTAAATACTGATTGTAACACAAAACAACAACAACAATATATAGATCACATCAAAATTAACGGAGTCTTGGCTTAGCACAAAAACAACCACAATCACTGAACTTCTTGCTTAGTGCTTCAGCCAAAGTTGCTAACTTTCGGCACCCATTATTGTTATCTCTTCTATATGTATATATTGTACATACTTATTCGACACTTCACTCGTTTGTATTTTTGTGCTGATTTGATTTGAACTTCTTGGTCAAGTTTTGTTTTTGGATTTAGTTTTGAAATTTATAACTTAATCATAACTCTTTTGTTTTCTTTGGAAGCCGATTGAAAAATTAGAACAAAAAAATTTCGATTAGTCGCACATGGTCAGCAGCGGTCTCCCGACTCAGCAGCAACCTTCAACTCAACAATATCTCTGCTTCACGCTTTCACGACGACTCCTCTGCGGCCGCGCAAGTGATGTCGTCTCTGCTCACGCCGTGGTCTATTTTTTCAGCTGATCACTGCGGCCGACAACCTTTCTACAGCGCCGTCTCTGCCAATAGGCACACTGGACACTTTGCCGTGGACAAGTGTTTTTCAAACTGCAAGAGACGGCGGTGGCAGGATTTACGCCTCCCAGTTATAATCTATCAAAAAATATCACTTTTAGCTTACATTGTTGCAAAAGTCAAAAATATTGCGTGCGTCAAATTGCAAATTCAAAGCAAAAGTTGCTTAACAATTTTTGCTGTTGTTTCTGAACCAGGCAGATGCCTTCAGATTAAGCTGATCCCAGCCTTTGCAAAGTAGCACGTGGGGATCTTTTAAACCAGGCTTCGGTTACGAAAATGTTATTTGTTGGATCTTTTGTTTTCTTTGTACTACGGCACGTTTGGATAACAAGTT
>JAWNLL010000264.1:0-46002 GCA_035042425.1 Drosophila flavopinicola | reverse complement strand
TAAGCCAGCAACGGGATGTGATCAGAGGATAGACCTGTACACTCTGATATGGCGAGGTGGTTGCAGGGGATGCCTTTGTAGACCGCAAAGTCAATGGCCGTGGGGAGATACCGGGTATTTCCCGGAAAATGTGTGGGTGCGCCGGTGGCCAAGACCTGAAGATTGGAGCCTGATACCAGTGACATCAAAGTATCTCCTCTAATACACGACCGCCTGCATCCCCAAAATTGATGGTGCGCATTCCAGTCGCCGCCAATAAAAAAGTGGTTGCCCATAGAGCCAAATAGGCGATGATACTCTCCAGAAGTCCAGCATTGACGATGTCCAGGTGGGCAATATACAGCAGCAAAAGAAACGCTTCCAATACCAGTGACCAAGGATATAGAAATAGCTTGTAGATGAGGCTCAGCAATAGTATTACTGAGGTGAAAGTCAAACGATGACCGCACGATGACTGCAGCACCACCACGGAGACGGTCACCCGGGTGATTGGCACGGTGAACATCATAACCATGGATGCGGAAGGAGGAGCGGCTGTTGAAGTGTGTTTCTGAAACAAGAAGGATATCAACATCCTTTTCCTGGAGAAGATGTTCGACCTCCAGGGTCTTGCCAATGATGCCATTGGCGTTCCAAATAATGATGTTCAGACCATAATTAGACATCACGATGCAAAGACGTTGAAATATGTGCACCATTCGTCAGTAGGGATCGCATCATCTCTAAAGTAGATGTCATTATCGACATCATCTGGTCAAAACGCGATAGCAGCTTGTCAATCGCAGCCGCTTGTGTTGAAGCACTAGCTTCCTGCAGTCTACGTAGTTCGTCAATGAAGCTATGTAGTCTGTCCTGAGCAGGCTGAGTTGTGGAAACCGAGGGCAAATGTCCAGGGATGCTAGAACCAGGGACGTTAGGCTTCCTACTATAGCCCGGTGTAGGCCAGTGGCTTGAATTTAACACCATCGGGGGTGGGACAGGCAGATTCGAGGTCTTTGGGGGCAACTGGGTTGCCGACCAAGCATTCCGAAGACAGGAGACAGGAGTGACAGACTTCCTTTGCTGTAGACTTCGTCCAGTGTTGTTACCATTGCGTTTTGCAACCGCCTCCAGATAGGCGGGACAGCGTCTGAAAGCCGCGCTGTGATTGGACCCACAGTTGATGCACTTGTATTGTTCTTCAGTGGTAGCCATACACTTGTCTTTATCACGTATTTCATGATCACCCGAACACCTGGCACATTTAGCGGGGAAGGAACAGAAATTCTTGGAATGACCAAACTCTTGACATCTGAAACATCTCAGAGCCCCAGATCGCGGACGGGGGCCTCGATTTTCACGACCTGATATGCCAAAGCTTTTATGTCGTACATCTTCATATTATTTGCAGCCGGTTCAAGCTCTATGTAGAACGTGTTTCGATTTTGTACACCATTCTCACCTGGTGGGTTGTAAATATTTCGAGGATTGTGTCCTTGAGCCCTTAGCTCAGCCTTTATATCCTCAATGTCGGTTGACGCATGCAATCCCCTGGCAACAACCCTAAAAGCACGGTTCTCCTTCAGCTGGAAGGAGCTAAATGGGATTCTATTTTCGGTAAAAATCTTTTGAATACTTCTATAGGATACACCTTCTGAACAGGTTATCCTGCAAGAAGACTGGCCGGTGATCTTCAGACGGAAGTCAATGGTCGCAGTACTGATCAGGGCAATGAGCCGTTTCATGTTTGGTATACCCCTTAGAAGAAAGGGAGGGGACGCGGGCCAGAAGTCTTTGGATTTGTCAAGCGCGGAGACACAGGCCGTCTAGGGGATGGTTGAGAGGACACTTTATGGACTCGGACCCGCAACTACAGGGGCAGTCTTGCCATTAGAAGAAATCGCAGTGATAGGATGGCATCCAGTATCCGATCCAAGGGCACCTAAGGAAAGGGCAGGTATAGGGTTCAGCTCTAAAGATGCGACATCAGGGTGTTGCACATCCATGGCGTCATCGTCATCGTCAGCCAATATGGCATAGCCGTTACCGCGACCGGAGTAGGTTGAGTCTGCAGACCCAGGACAGTCTGCATCAATGGGGCGAGTAGACAATGAGGGCTTCTTATGAGTAACCGGCTTAGCCGCCAAGCAGACAGTCTTGAAGCGATCAGGACAGGGACAAGTAGCGAGGAATTCACTGAGGTGTTATCTACACCAACATGTCCAGAAACATGAGAACAGGGCACTTTCAAATTGTTACGGTTTATGATAGTAAGCCGATCACGGTCAGATGCAGCCTGACTGAACCACTCAGAGCTTATAATGGTGTCTAGAGCCGGCGTGCTGGCACCAGATTTGCGGATGCCAGATAGGAATGTATCATTATTCTCATGAGAGTCATCCATGAGGCATCCTGGACGCCTTGAGTCCGCAATAGACGACTATTCCTGTGTGCAGAGCCCGGGATCTGGACGGGATGGAGCAGAATGTGAAATAGGCTTATCATGCGGGATGATTTGACTAGAGATAGATGCATCCGAATCGCTACTAGATATATTACGCCTTAGATCCAGGGCTTGCTGACGGGTCGAGGGACGTAAGCTAAGGGCCCGTCTGGTGGCAGAGCGAGCCTCTTCAGTCACTTGGTTGGCAGCCTTGGACCTGAGGTGCTTGTTCTTTAGAATTTTTTGATTAAACTTATTCTTAGGGGACGCCATGTATCTATGGAGGGGTCCCCCAAGTTGGGGAGGCCGAAAAGGAAATAAATTAACACAGTCAAGAGAAAAAAAAAAAAAAAGAAACAAAATAAATCAAAAGATTTTTCTCAAAATTATTTTTCCTATTTTTTCCGATTTGTTTTTGGAAAATTTTGAGAAAATTTTTGGGAACAAAAAAAGTAGTCTGTTCAGTACGAGAACTAGATTCAAACTGGGCAAAACACTCATACTTTATTGAAAGGCGAGCGATTATGGTCAGTTGTCCGGTGATTGAAAACACCAGGGTGTCAAAATCACCTTACATTTACCAGGTGCACCTTAAGTGCCGGTGGCTTGTTGCAGTTCTCTGATGCCCACGTCTGCCAGCAAACCTGGATACGCAAATAATAAAAGATTAAGCGGTTATTTCAGATACAACTTCTAAATGTACAGCTTTGGATGTAAAACAAACAAATACCGCAATGTACATTTTTACTGGCACGAATTCCCAACGTGAGAGGGATTGGACCACAGAACTTCCTGCATTAAGATGTTTGCTAGAGTTTCTATTGAGCATAATAACCTAAGCGGATCGTATGTTTAGTAGACAATACTTCTAGCGATAAGTTGAATGTAGAGTATTTGAGATAATCGTCTCGTGGACTCCAAATGAGTCCTACTGTCTTCGTATCCTCTTGATGCCCAATAAGAATTGCCTCATCAGTAGGCTGAGCTTCGAAACGCACACAATTTGATGACCATTTTGTCAAAGTAAAGATGAATGGATCAAGGACATTGGTTAACTCTTGCCGCAACTGACGCAATTCTTCCACAGTATCTACGCCAGATATCAAATTATCCACTTAAAAGTCATTGGCTATTGCCTTTGAAGCTAATGGATATGATTCTGCGTGCAGCTCACTCAAATATCTTAAGCACGAACTTGTCAAAAACGGGGCAGAGCTGTACCATATGTTACAGTGTTTTGCTGATATTTTTAAAGTCTGAAGGTTTTTCTCTCCAAAGAATTAGTTGAAACTTGCGCTGTGTTTAATCATTTTCGACTTGCCGATACATTTTAGCAATGTCAGCTGATAATGCAAATGGGCGAAGCCGAAACCGCAACAAAGTTGAGTATAGAAATGGCTGTATAGTGGGGCCTACCATGAGAATGTCATTTGGAGATATTTGTGACGACTTTTGCAGGACGCGTCAAAAACAACTTTCAACTTAGTGGATGTGCTTTGCGGTCGGAGCACGCATTGATATAGAATGAAATAATGCGGCTCGTTGGGGATCGTGTTATCGATTGATGTGGCCTAAAGAAAGTGTTAGAATATCCCTATTCAAACTTACAAAAATGCCATTATAGATTACTATATTGAGTATTTATATAAACACATAGTTTGGTCACAAATGATGCGTTTCGTACTCGTTTGTCTTGTACTTGAAACCTTGTAGATGTGGTGTCGGTGTTGCGATTTGAAAAGAAGCTCAATTAATTAAACTATAGAGCCAAACAAAAAAAACATATAAGGGTACAAGTGAGCGTAACCAATAAAATTAGACAATTTTTTGGGGAGGTCACCGGCAACATACCTACAATATTTTATAAATCTAGCTTCAAAATTATGGGAAATATTTACGTTTTATCGATTTGTGATTTGAGGTGTATCGACATGTTATCGATTTGCTAGCCTCCAAGTGGGCGTGGCATACATTGGGAACAAAGTACATCTGAAGCATATAGCTACAATCATAACACAACAACATAAGTCTCTATCTTATGTCGTTTCGGAAACACGTGCATTCATCCAGACAGACAGACGGACGGCCTGACGGACATCCGACAAAACCAATATAACTATGAGTACCTTCGGTATCAGAGTATAATAAAACATTGTTCGCACATTTGTTGCAAGGATTGGGGAAAACCCAGAGAAAAAACACAATCAAACCGAAAAACAATCAACAAATTATTAGTAATTTGTTAATATAAAAAAGAAAAACCAGTAAGAGTGCTCTAGTCGGGAGTGCCCGACTAAGAGATACCATGAACCCAGTCCTTACATTCATACTAATCTATCAGTGGGTATACATCAGAGAACTGCAAATGTATCACTTTTTGCCACCCTACTCACACTCAATGAAATTTGTGCCCCGGTGCCACTCAGCGCCGGCTAAGCAAAGCAAAAACAATCACTTATCAAAAGTTTTGTGTGTGCTGCGAGTGACGGCAATACTACGCTCTCGCTCACACAATGCCCAGTTTTTTTTTTTGCATGCACCCAGGCACTCAAAACGAAGGTGGGAATAAGCGCAAATGAAAAAAAATGCAAAAGGCAATAAATAGAAGTAGGCAAATCACATATGTATCACCCGGGTGTTTTGAAAACACCAAGGTGCCTGTGAGTGAATTTATAATTATGAGCCGTTTTGTTTTTCACTTGATCGCTTGTTAGCATTCAAGATCAGTGCTTCTTTGATTTTGCCAGCGAAGCTTTGCAGAAATGACACTAGAACTAATTAAAAATAAATAATAAATTATAATTTCTTAAGTTAAATATTATTGTGTTTTATGTTGTCAAGATGCGCTTCTGCGCTTTTCCAGCTGCATGTACTAAAAAAGCACCACAAGCGAAGGCTTGCACAAAAGAAACCTTAACACCCAAGACACTCAATACATTTTTGTGCTTCCCTTTTCACCCATCCTTCCTTCGACGCCGATGCGCCGACGTATGCCATACGCACACAAGCAACAAAAGTAAGTAGGTAGTTTTTGGCAAAACACTCATACTTTATTGAAAGGCGAGCGATTATGGTCAGTTGTCCGGTGATTGAAAACACCAGGGTGTCAAAATCACCTTCCATTTACCAGGTGCACCTTAAGTGCCGGTGGCTTGTTGCAGTTCTCTGATGCCCACGTCTGCCAGCAAACCTGGATACGCAAATAATAAAAGATTAAGCGGTTATTTCAGATACAACTTCTAAATGTACAGCTTTGGATGTAAAACAAACAAATACCGCAATGTACATTTTTACTGGCACGAATTCCCAACGTGAGAGGGATTGGACCACAGAACTTCCTGCATTAAGATGTTTGCTAGAGTTTCTATTGAGCATAATAACCTAAGCGGATCGTATGTTTAGTAGACAATACTTCTAGCGATAAGTTGAATGTAGAGTATTTGAGATAATCGTCTCGTGGACTCCAAATGAGTCCTACTGTCTTCGTATCCTCTTGATGCCCAATAAGAATTGCCTCATCAGTAGGCTGAGCTTCGAAACGCACACAATTTGATGACCATTTTGTCAAAGTAAAGATGAATGGATCAAGGACATTGGTTAACTCTTGCCGCAACTGACGCAATTCTTCCACAGTATCTACGCCAGATATCAAATTATCCACTTAAAAGTCATTGGCTATTGCCTTTGAAGCTAATGGATATGATTCTGCGTGCAGCTCACTCAAATATCTTAAGCACGAACTTGTCAAAAACGGGGCAGAGCTGTACCATATGTTACAGTGTTTTGCTGATATTTTTAAAGTCTGAAGGTTTTTCTCTCCAAAGAATTAGTTGAAACTTGCGCTGTGTTTAATCATTTTCGACTTGCCGATACATTTTAGCAATGTCAGCTGACAATGCAAATGGGCGAAGCCGAAACCGCAACAAAGTTGAGTATAGAAATGGCTGTATAGTGGGGCCTACCATGAGAATGTCATTTGGAGATATTTGTGACGACTTTTGCAGGACGCGTCAAAAACAACTTTCAACTTAGTGGATGTGCTTTGCGGTCGGAGCACGCATTGATATAGAATGAAATAATGCGGCTCGTTGGGGATCGTGTTATCGATTGATGTGGCCTAAAGAAAGTGTTAGAATATCCCTATTCAAACTTACAAAAATGCCATTATAGAATACTATATTGAGTATTTATATAAACACATAGTTTGGTCACAAATGATGCGTTTCGTACTCGTTTGTCTTGTACTTGAAACCTTGTAGATGTGGTGTCGGTGTTGCGATTTGAAAAGAAGCTCAATTAATTAAACTATAGAGCCAAACAAAAAAAACATATAAGGGTACAAGTGAGCGTAACCAATAAAATTAGACAATTTTTTGGGGAGGTCACCGGCAACATACCTACAATATTTTATAAATCTAGCTTCAAAATTATGGGAAATATTTACGTTTTATCGATTTGTGATTTGAGGTGTATCGACATGTTATCGATTTGCTAGCCTCCAAGTGGGCGTGGCATACATTGGGAACAAAGTACATCTGAAGCAGATAGCTACAATCATAACACAACAACATAAGTCTCTATCTTATGTCGTTTCGGAAACACGTGCATTCATCCAGACAGACAGACGGACGGCCTGACGGACATCCGACAAAACCAATATAACTATGAGTACCTTCGGTATCAGAGTATAATAAAACATTGTTCGCACATTTGTTGCAAGGATTGGGGAAAACCCAGAGAAAAAACACAATCAAACCGAAAAACAATCAACAAATTATTAGTAATTTGTTAATATAAAAAAGAAAAACCAGTAAGAGTGCTCTAGTCGGGAGTGCCCGACTAAGAGATACCATGAACCCAGTCCTTACATTCATACTAATCTATCAGTGGGTATACATCAGAGAACTGCAAATGTATCACTTTTTGCCACCCTACTCACACTCAATGAAATTTGTGCCCCGGTGCCACTCAGCGCCGGCTAAGCAAAGCAAAAACAATCACTTATCAAAAGTTTTGTGTGTGCTGCGAGTGACGGCAATACTACGCTCTCGCTCACACAATGCCCAGTTTTTTTTTTTGCATGCACCCAGGCACTCAAAACGAAGGTGGGAATAAGCGCAAATGAAAAAAAATGCAAAAGGCAATAAATAGAAGTAGGCAAATCACATATGTATCACCCGGGTGTTTTGAAAACACCAAGGTGCCTGTGAGTGAATTTATAATTATGAGCCGTTTTGTTTTTCACTTGATCGCTTGTTAGCATTCAAGATCAGTGCTTCTTTGATTTTGCCAGCGAAGCTTTGCAGAAATGACACTAGAACTAATTAAAAATAAATAATAAATTATAATTTCTTAAGTTAAATATTATTGTGTTTTATGTTGTCAAGATGCGCTTCTGCGCTTTTCCAGCTGCATGTACTAAAAAAGCACCACAAGCGAAGGCTTGCACAAAAGAAACCTTAACACCCAAGACACTCAATACATTTTTGTGCTTCCCTTTTCACCCATCCTTCCTTCGACGCCGATGCGCCGACGTATGCCATACGCACACAAGCAACAAAAGTAAGTAGGTAGTTTTTGGCAAGACACTCATACTTTATTGAAAGGCGAGCGATTATGGTCAGTTGTCCGGTGATTGAAAACACCAGGGTGTCAAAATCACCTTACATTTACCAGGTGCACCTTAAGTGCCGGTGGCTTGTTGCAGTTCTCTGATGCCCACGTCTGCCAGCAAACCTGGATACGCAAATAATAAAAGATTAAGCGGTTTTTTCAGATACAACTTCTAAATGTACAGCTTTGGATGTAAAACAAACAAATACCGCAATGTACATTTTTACTGGCACGAATTCCCAACGTGAGAGGGATTGGACCACAGAACTTCCTGCATTAAGATGTTTGCTAGAGTTTCTATTGAGCATAATAACCTAAGCGGATCGTATGTTTAGTAGACAATACTTCTAGCGATAAGTTGAATGTAGAGTATTTGAAATAATCGTCTCGTGGACTCCAAATGAGTCCTACTGTCTTCGTATCCTCTTGATGCCCAATAAGAATTGCCTCATCAGTAGGCTGAGCTTCGAAACGCACACAATTTGATGACCATTTTGTCAAAGTAAAGATGAATGGATCAAGGACATTGGTTAACTCTTGCCGCAACTGACGCAATTCTTCCACAGTATCTACGCCAGATATCAAATTATCCACTTAAAAGTCATTGGCTATTGCCTTTGAAGCTAATGGATATGATTCTGCGTGCAGCTCACTCAAATATCTTAAGCACGAACTTGTCAAAAACGGGGCAGAGCTGTACCATATGTTACAGTTTTTTGCTGATATTTTTAAAGTCTGAAGGTTTTTCTCTCCAAAGAATTAGTTGAAACTTGCGCTGTGTTTAATCATTTTCGACTTGCCGATACATTTTAGCAATGTCAGCTGACAATGCAAATGGGCGAAGCCGAAACCGCAACAAAGTTGAGTATAGAAATGGCTGTATAGTGGGGCCTACCATGAGAATGTCATTTGGAGATATTTGTGACGACTTTTGCAGGACGCGTCAAAAACAACTTTCAACTTAGTGGATGTGCTTTGCGGTCGGAGCACGCATTGATATAGAATGAAATAATGCGGCTCGTTGGGGATCGTGTTATCGATTGATGTGGCCTAAAGAAAGTGTTAGAATATCCCTATTCAAACTTACAAAAATGCCATTATAGAATACCATATTGAGTATTTATATAAACACATAGTTAGGTCACAAATGATGCGTTTCGTACTCGTTTGTCTTGTACTTGAAACCTTGTAGATGTGGTGTCGGTGTTGCGATTTGAAAAGAAGCTCAATTAATTAAACTATAGAGCCAAACAAAAAAAACATATAAGGGTACAAGTGAGCGTAACCAATAAAATTAGACAATTTTTTGGGGAGGTCACCGGCAACATACCTACAATATTTTATAAATCTAGCTTCAAAATTATTGGAAATATTTACGTTTTATCGATTTGTGATTTGAGGTGTATCGACATGTTATCGATTTGCTAGCCTCCAAGTGGGCGTGGCATACATTGGGAACAAAGTACATCTGAAGCAGATAGCTACAATCATAACACAACAACATAAGTCTCTATCTTATGTCGTTTCGGAAACACGTGCATTCATCCAGACAGACAGACGGACGGCCTGACGGACATCCGACAAAACCAATATAACTATGAGTACCTTCGGTATCAGAGTATAATTAAACATTGTTCGCACATTTGTTGCAAGGATTGGGGAAAACCCAGAGAAAAAACACAATCAAACCGAAAAACAATCAACAAATTATTAGTAATTTGTTAATATAAAAAAGAAAAACCAGTAAGAGTGCTCTAGTCGGGAGTGCCCGACTAAGAGATACCATGAACCCAGTCCTTACATTCATACTAATCTATCAGTGGGTATACATCAGAGAACTGCAAATGTATCACTTTTTGCCACCCTACTCACACTCAATGAAATTTGTGCCCCGGTGCCACTCAGCGCCGGCTAAGCAAAGCAAAAACAATCACTTATCAAAAGTTTTGTGTGTGCTGCGAGTGACGGCAATACTACGCTCTCGCTCACACAATGCCCAGTTTTTTTTTTGCATGCACCCAGGCACTCAAAACGAAGGTGGGAATAAGCGCAAATGAAAACAAGTGAGAACGTTGCAGTCGGGCGGAGCCGACTGCGTAATACTCTGATACCATTTTAAGAACAGCTGAAAGCAAGTGAACAGAAAATTTTTGCTGGTGTTTGGGTGACCCGAAATCGGCATTCCAAGTTTTTGGGAACGGGAGGGGCATGGTCGATCTTTGGGGCGGGAGGGGCGTGGCCCCAAAAATTTTGGCCGATCTTTAGAGGCACTCCCAAGAAGTTTATCTTACAAATTTCTTGACTCTAGCTCTAAAACTGTGGAAGATATACATTTTCGCGATTTTTGGGGGAGGGAGGGGGCGTGGCCCCAAATTTTTTTTACCGATATTTAGAGAGGCTGACCAGAAGTCTATCTTCCAAGTTTAATGTCTCTAGCTCTGAAACTGTGGAAGATATAAATGTTTGCGATTTTTGGGGGCGGGAGGGGGCGGGGCCCAAAATTTTTTGCCGATCTTTAGGGGGGCTGACAATAAGTCTATCCTCCAATTTTGGTGACTCTAGCTCTAAAACTGTGGAAGATATACATTTTCGCGATTTTTGGGGGCGGGCGGGGGCGTGGCCCCAAAATTTTTGTCCGATCTTTAGAGGACTTGGCCAGAAGTCTACCCTCAAAGTTTGGTGGCCCTAGCTCTTAAACTGTGCGAGATATAGGCTTCCATGTTTCGTGGGGGCGGGGTGGCTGGGGGGCGTTCTAGTGGGCGTGGCCGGAAAATCCAGGACGCAATCTTTTGGGCTGGTCAGCCCTAGTCTAAATTCCAAATTTGGGGACTCTAGCTTCAAAATTGCGGGTAATATACACGTGTTATCGAATTGTGCATTCATGTATATCGATTTTCGCGATTACGGGGGCGGGAGTGGTCGTGGTCGAAATTTTGTTTCTGTAATCTGTAGAGGACGTCACCAGTAATATATATTCCAAATATGGTGGCTTTAGCTCTAAAACTGCGGGAGATATAAGCATTTCAAATTAATTTTGGAGGGGGGCTGGTGGGCGTAATAATGGGCGTGGCCGATCCGTGGATCCAATTTTTTCGGGAGGTCACCAGCAATATACCTACCAAATTTGATTACTCTAGCTTCAAAATTGTGGGAGTTATTCGCGTTTAATCGATTTGTGATTTGAGGTGTATCGACATGTTATCGATTTGCCAGCCTCCCAGTGGGCGTGGCATATATTTGGAATAAACTTGATCTGAAGCAGATAGCTATAATCATAACGCAAAAGATTTCAAGAGTCTATCTAATATCGTTTCGGAAATACGTGCGTTCATTCAGACAGACAGACGGACAGACGGACAGACGGCCAGACGGACAGACGGACGGCCTGACGGACATTCGACAAAACCAATATACTATGAGTACCTTCGGTATCAGAGTATAAAAAATGCAAAAGGCAATAAATAGAAGTAGGCAAATCACATATGTATCACCCGGGTGTTTTGAAAACACCAAGGTGCCTGTGAGTGAATTTATAATTATGAGCCGTTTTGTTTTTCACTTGATCGCTTGTTAGCATTCAAGATCAGTGCTTCTTTGATTTTGCCAGCGAAGCTTTGCAGAAATGACACTAGAACTAATTAAAAATAAATAATAAATTATAATTTCTTAAGTTAAATATTATTGTGTTTTATGTTGTCAAGATGCGCTTCTGCGCTTTTCCAGCTGCATGTACTAAAAAAGCACCACAAGCGAAGGCTTGCACAAAAGAAACCTTAACACCCAAGACACTCAATACATTTTTGTGCTTCCCTTTTCACCCATCCTTCCTTCGACGCCGATGCGCCGACGTATGCCATACGCACACAAGCAACAAAAGTAAGTAGGTAGTTTTTGGCAAGACACTCATACTTTATTGAAAGGCGAGCGATTATGGTCAGTTGTCCGGTGATTGAAAACACCAGGGTGTCAAAATCACCTTACATTTACCAGGTGCACCTTAAGTGCCGGTGGCTTGTTGCAGTTCTCTGATGCCCACGTCTGCCAGCAAACCTGGATACGCAAATAATAAAAGATTAAGCGGTTTTTTCAGATACAACTTCTAAATGTACAGCTTTGGATGTAAAACAAACAAATACCGCAATGTACATTTTTACTGGCACGAATTCCCAACGTGAGAGGGATTGGACCACAGAACTTCCTGCATTAAGATGTTTGCTAGAGTTTCTATTGAGCATAATAACCTAAGCGGATCGTATGTTTAGTAGACAATACTTCTAGCGATAAGTTGACTGTAGAGTATTTGAAATAATCGTCTCGTGGACTCCAAATGAGTCCTACTGTCTTCGTATCCTCTTGATGCCCAATAAGAATTGCCTCATCAGTAGGCTGAGCTTCGAAACGCACACAATTTGATGACCATTTTGTCAAAGTAAAGATGAATGGATCAAGGACATTGGTTAACTCTTGCCGCAACTGACGCAATTCTTCCACAGTATCTACGCCAGATATCAAATTATCCACTTAAAAGTCATTGGCTATTGCCTTTGAAGCTAATGGATATGATTCTGCGTGCAGCTCACTCAAATATCTTAAGCACGAACTTGTCAAAAACGGGGCAGAGCTGTACCATATGTTACAGTGTTTTGCTGATATTTTTAAAGTCTGAAGGTTTTTCTCTCCAAAGAATTAGTTGAAACTTGCGCTGTGTTTAATCATTTTCGACTTGCCGATACATTTTAGCAATGTCAGCTGACAATGCAAATGGGCGAAGCCGAAACCGCAACAAAGTTGAGTATAGAAATGGCTGTATAGTGGGGCCTACCATGAGAATGTCATTTGGAGATATTTGTGACGACTTTTGCAGGACGCGTCAAAAACAACTTTCAACTTAGTGGATGTGCTTTGCGGTCGGAGCACGCATTGATATAGAATGAAATAATGCGGCTCGTTGGGGATCGTGTTATCGATTGATGTGGCCTAAAGAAAGTGTTAGAATATCCCTATTCAAACTTACAAAAATGCCATTATAGAATACCATATTGAGTATTTATATAAACACATAGTTAGGTCACAAATGATGCGTTTCGTACTCGTTTGTCTTGTACTTGAAACCTTGTAGATGTGGTGTCGGTGTTGCGATTTGAAAAGAAGCTCAATTAATTAAACTATAGAGCCAAACAAAAAAAACATATAAGGGTACAAGTGAGCGTAACCAATAAAATTAGACAATTTTTTGGGGAGGTCACCGGCAACATACCTACAATATTTTATAAATCTAGCTTCAAAATTATTGGAAATATTTACGTTTTATCGATTTGTGATTTGAGGTGTATCGACATGTTATCGATTGGCTAGCCTCCAAGTGGGCGTGGTATACATTGGGAACAAAGTACATCTGAAGCAGATAGCTACAATCATAACACAACAAATTTTAAGTCTCTATCTTATGTCGTATCGGAAACACGTGCATTCATCCAGACAGACAGACGGACGGATTGACGCTCGCACAATGCCCAGTTTTTTTTTTTGCATGCACCCAGGCATTTTTAGGCAACGCGTGCCGGTCGCACTCACACTCAAAACGAAGGTGGGAATAAGCGCAAATGAAAAAAATGCAAAAGGCAATAAATAGAAGTAGGCAAATCACATATGTATCACCCGGGTGCTTTGTAAAGACCATGGTGCCTGTGAGTGCATTTCTAATTATGAGTCGTTTTGTTCATTCAAGTTCAGTGCTTCTTCGAATTTGCCAGCGGAAACTTTGCAGAAATGACGACACTAGAAATAATTAAAAATAACACTGATCGTGGTGTATATACAATAGCACCAATACACAAAGGGAAAAGTGTAATTTGGACAATATTATGTAACATTCTACAAGAGGACCAAACTGTCCTAGAAGGCTGGGTTTATTGCAATACATGCAGAAAAGTGCTAAAATTTGTTTGCAAGCAAACTTCAAATTTGGCACGTCACAAATGCTGTCTGTCTTTGCGACAGCCAACGGAAGCAAAAAAAGTTTCTAACTTGGACATGAAAAAAGGGACAGAGAAATGCAGTGAGTGGGTTGTTCAGGATTGTCGCCCGTTTTCCGCGGTAAACGTGACTGGATTTCGCAACCTGGTACAATTTTTTGTACAAATTGGTGCTACATATGGAGCGAACGTGGATATTGACGACCTTCTGCCTGACGCGACGACATTGAGCCGAAATGCGGAAAAAGATGCAGGACAGAAGCGGACGATAATATCCAAGGAAATAAAAGACGCAGTATATATATACAGTGGAGTATCGGACTCTATTGATATGTGGACGGATCAGTACGTCAATAGAAATTTTTTAGGTGTCACTCTCCATTATTTAAAAGACTTAAAAATGAAAGATCTAGTTTTGGGCTTGAAATCGATGGATTTCGAAAAATCGACGGGTGAAAATATTTTTAACAAAATGAAAACAATTTTTGCACAATTTGATGTCGAAAACATAGCCGATATTAAATTCGTGACAGATAGGGGAGCCAATATAAAAAAAGCATTATACAAGAATATTAGATTAAATTGTAGCAGCCATTTATTTTCAAATGTATTTTAAAAATCATTTGACGAAGCATATGAGCTTAAAGAAATATTACACGCATGCAAAAAAATCGTTAAATATTTTAAAAAAGCAAGTGTGCAGCATAGGCTAAACACAACATTAAAAAACGCATGCCCTACTCGATGGAATTCCAATTATAACTGGACAACTGTTAATCATATATTAAGTGAGACTGAGAGGGGTCAAGAACTCATAGTCGTGAACATATCGACTTTAAAAACAAGTAAGAGTGCTCTAGTCGGGAGTGCCCGACTACGAGATACCCTGAACCCAGTCCTTACAATCATTCATACTAATCTACAAGCATGTACAAGCAGTGCAAGCGGTTTAAGCAGTTAGCTTGATTTTTCGCTGAGCCCCACACAATGGAAAGTTAAATCTTAAATAACTTCTGTGTTTATTGTCCGATCTTTTTAAAATTTGTAAGACAAAACATTGGCTATAAAATGTGTGACCAAACCAAATTGCAAGGTCATACCTTCAAAAATTTTTGAATTTTTGGGGGGATAGGGGGTGGTATCCAAAAAGTGAAAATTTGTTTACATGTGTATGTAGCCCAAAAACGCTGGTCTGAAATCGAAATTTATCGATAACTTTTGAACGGGACGAGTTATCGATAAATTTTAATAAACTTGATCTGTCCCGGGATTACGAGAACTTATGTTCCAAATATGAAGTCTCTAGCTCTTGTAGTCTCTGATATCCGCGTGTTCATACAGACAGACAGACGGACATTTCTAAATCGACTCGACTGTTGATACTGATCAAGAATATATATACTTTATATGGTCGGAGATGCTTCCTTATGCCTGTTACATACTTTTGCACAAAACCATAATACCCTTTTTACCCATTTTTAATGGGTTCAGGGTATAATAATGTTAATACTTCTTAAAGATTTCGAGAGAATTTTTAAAGAATTGCAAACGTGTAGCTCTCCTTCATTATGCTTTGTATTGCCCGCAATTGCCAAAATAAAGAAACTATGACAACCAAATTCTGAAGACATTTTGTCGATGTTGGTTCTTAAAGACAGAATTTGAATAAATGTAAATACGATTTGGAAAGAAAATTTGGGTATTTGGCACGAAGCAGCTTTTTTCTTATATCCACCTGCAGCAATCATGGAACATGAGGATATTATAGAAATAAAAAAGTTCTGTATTGAAAAAATTAACAATTTTAGTTGCAATTCCAATGAAACTTCCCAAACAAATATTTTTTCAAGTGTGGAATCAAATTTTGGGGCCACGCCCCCTCCCGCCCCATAAAATCGCGAAAGTTTATATCTTCCACAGGTTTAGAGCTTTAGTCACCTAAATTGAAAGATATACTTCTTGTCACCCCCTCTAAAGATCGACCACGCCCCTCCAGTCCCCAAAAACTTGGAAGGCCGATTTCGGGTCACCCATACACCAGCAAAAATGTTCTGTTCACTTGCTTTCAGCTGTCCTTAAATGGTATCAGAGTATTACGCAGTCGGCTCCGCCCGACTGCAACGTTCTCACTTGTTTTTTTTCATGCACACAGGCATTTTTAGGCAACGCGTGCCGGTCGCACTCACACTCAAAACGAATGTAGGAATAAGCGCAAGTGAAAAAAATGCAATGCGCAATAAATATAAGTAGGCAAAAAACATATATATCACCCGGGTGTTTTGAAAACACCTAGGTGCCTGTGAGTGAATTTATAATTATGAGCCGTTTTGTTTTTCACTTGATCGCTTGTTAGCATTCAAGATCAGTGCTTCTTTGATTTTGCCAGCGAAGCTTTGCAGAAATGACACTAGAACTAATTAAAAATAAATAATAAATTATAATTTCTTAAGTTAAATATTATTGTGTTTTATGTTGTCAAGTTGCGCTTCTGCGCTTCTCCAGCTGCATGTACTAAAAAAGCACCACAAGCGAAGGCTTGCACAAAAGAAACCTTAACACCCAAGACACTCATACATTTTTGTGCTTCCCTTTTCACCCATCCTTCGACGCCGATGCGCCGACGTATGCCATACGCACACAAGCAACAAAAGTAAGTAGGTAGTTTTTGGCAAAACACTCATACTTTATTGAAAGGCGAGCGATTATGGTCAGTTGTCCGGTGATTGAAAACACCAGGGTGTCAAAATCACCTTACACTTACCAGGTGCACCTAAGTGCCGGTGGCTTGTTGCAGTTCTCTGATGCCCACGTCTGCCAGCAAACCTGGATGCGCAAATAATAAAAGATTAAGCGGTTATTTCAGATACAACTTCTAAATGTACAGCTTTGGATGTAAAACAAACAAATACTGCAATGCACATTTTAACTGGCACGAATTCCCAACGTGAGAGGGATTGGACCACAGAACTTCCTGCATTAAGATGTTTGCTAGAGTTTCTATTGAGCATAATAACCTAAGCGGATCGTATGTTTAGTAAACAATACTTCTATCGATAAGTTGACTGTAAAGTATTTGAAATAATAGTCTCGTGGACTCCAAATGAGTCCTAATGTCTTCGTATCCTCTTGATGCCCAATAAGAATTGCCTCATCAGTAGGCTGAGCTTCGAAACGCACACAATTTGATGACCATTTTGTCAAAGTAAAGATGAATGGATCAAGGACATTGATTAACTCTTGCCGCAACTGACGCAATTCTTCCACACAATCTACGCCAGATATCAAATTATCCACTTAAAAGTCATTGGCTATTGCCTTTGAAGCTAATGGATATGATTCTGCGTGCAGCTCACTCAAATATCTTAAGCACGAACATGCCAAAAACGGGGCAGAGCTGTACCATATGTTACAGTGTTTTGCTGATATTTTTAAAGTCTGAAGGTTTTTCTCTCCAAAGAATTAGTTGAAACTTGCGCTGTGTTTAATCGATTTCGACTTGCCGATACATTTTAGCAATGTCAGCTGATAATGCAAATGGGCGAAGCCGAAACCGCAACAAAGTTGAGTATAGACATGGCTGTATAGTGGGGCCTACCATGAGAATGTCATTTGGAGATATTTGTGACGACTTTTGCAGGACGCGTCAAAAACAACTTTCAACTTAGTGGATGTGCTTTGCGGTCGGAGCACGCATTGATATAGAATGAAATAATGCGGCTCGTTGGGGATCGTGTTATCGATTGATGTGGCCTAAAGAAAGTGTTAGAATATCCCTATTCAAACTTACAAAAATGCCATTATAGAATACTATATTGAGTATTTATATAAACACATAGTTTGGTCACAAATGATGCGTTTCGTACTCGTTTGTCTTGTACTTGAAACCTTGTAGATGTGGTGTCGGTGTTGCGATTTGAAAAGAAGCTCAATTAATTAAACTATAGAGCCAAACAAAAAAAACATATAAGGGTACAAGTGAGCGTAACCAATAAAATTAGACAATTTTTTGGGGAGGTCACCGGCAACATACCTACAATATTTTATAAATCTTGCTTCAAAATTATTATTATTTTTTTTTTTTTTTTTTTTTATTTGGCAAGCTACATAGGGTGTTTACCCTATTTCCAGGCCGGTATAACTTTAAACTTTAAAACCCAATTCTCAGTGGGGAGATGACGCTGTTGTCAGCACGGGTATGCTATAATATATATTGCTATAATTTTCAAAATTATGGGAAATATTTACGTTTTATCGATTTGTGATTTGAGGTGTATCGACATGTTATCGATTTGCTAGCCTCCAAGTGGGCGTGGCATACATTGGGAACAAAGTACATCTGAAGCAGATAGCTACAATCATAACACAACAACATAAGTCTCTATCTTATGTCGTTTCGGAAACACGTGCATTCATCCAGACAGACAGACGGACGGCCTGACGGACATCCGACTAAACCAATATAACTATGAGTACCTTCGGTATCAGAGTATAATAAAACATTGTTCGCACATTTGTTGCAAGGATTGGGGAAAACCCAGAGAAAAAACACAATCAAACCGAAAAACAATCAACAAATTATTAGTAATTTGTTAATATAAAAAAGAAAAACCAGTAAGAGTGCTCTAGTCGGGAGTGCCCGACTAAGAGATACCATGAACCCAGTCCTTACATTCATACTAATCTATCAGTGGGTATACATCAGAGAACTGCAAATGTATCACTTTTTGCCACCCTACTCACACTCAATGAAATTTGTGCCCCGGTGCCACTCAGCGCCGGCTAAGCAAAGCAAAAACAATCACTTATCAAAAGTTTTGTGTGTGCTGCGAGTGACGGCAATACTACGCTCTCGCTCACACAATGCCCAGTTTTTTTTTTGCATGCACCCAGGCATTTTTAGGCAACGCGTGCCGGTCGCACTCACACTCAAAACGAAGGTGGGAATAAGCGCAAATGAAAAAAAATGCAAAAGGCAATAAATAGAAGTAGGCAAATCACATATGTATCACCCGGGTGTTTTGAAAACACCAAGGTGCCTGTGAGTGAATTTATAATTTTGAGCCGTTTTGTTTTTCACTTGATCGCTTGTTAGCATTCAAGATCAGTGCTTCTTTGATTTTGCCAGCGAAGCTTTGCAGAAATGACACTAGAACTAATTAAAAATAAATAATAAATTATAATTTCTTAAGTTAAATATTATTGTGTTTTATGTTGTCAAGTTGCGCTTCTGCGCTTCTCCAGCTGCATGTACTAAAAAAGCACCACAAGCGAAGGCTTGCACAAAAGAAACCTTAACACCCAAGACACTCAATACATTTTTGTGCTTCCCTTTTCACCCATCCTTCCTTCGACGCCGATGCGCCGACGTATGCCATACGCACACAAGCAACAAAAGTAAGTAGGTAGTTTTTGGCAAGACACTCATACTTTATTGAAAGGCGAGCGATTATGGTCAGTTGTCCGGTGATTGAAAACACCAGGGTGTCAAAATCACCTTACATTTACCAGGTGCACCTTAAGTGCCGGTGGCTTGTTGCAGTTCTCTGATGCCCACGTCTGCCAGCAAACCTGGATACGCAAATAATAAAAGATTAAGCGGTTTTTTCAGTCATAATTGTCTTATTTATGAGTAGCGTTAGCTTACGTTCGACTACTCATAGTATTGTATTATTGTTAAGTTTCCTTGACGAAGAGTCGATTTTTCCTGTTCAATTAGGTACATAGACCGTTTATCGGCGTGGATAAAATTGAGTCTGTGAATGATTGCTTCACAATTTAGAAGTGTCTCATATGATGACAGCACCATGTCAGCAGGGGCTGTCTGTCTGTCTGTCTGTATGTATGCAAACTAGTCCCTCAGCTTTTGAGCTATCGCGATAAAACTTTGCACAGACACTTATTATTCAAGGGGACAGCACATTGGTCGGAGCCGGCCGGATCGGACCACTATATCTTACAGCTGCCATACAACTCAAAGTCGGTTTTGACAATTTATCCCATGTTTTTGAATCTATCGCAATGAAACTTTTCACTGATACTTATTATTCAAAGAGACATCACATTGGTATGGGCCGGCCCGATCGAATCACACTATCTTATAGCTGCAATACAACTGGCAATAATATAAATATTCTTAGAAAAAAAAAAAATAAATTTTACGCGACAAAACGATTTTTTACAGCTTATGCAGTTGGCAGAGTAAAAATTGCCTAAAAGTTTGAAAAGAGTATAAAATCTTTGGCACGCCGAAGATAATCCTTCCCCACTTGTTTAATTTTTGATCTTGTCCTGTTTCTGCTGCTATTGCTGCCTCTGAAGTAGTTGCTCCTAATGCTGGTGCTGCTAATGTTGCTGCGGTTAAAGTTGTTTTTGTTGGTTTTGTATACCCTGAACCCGAAAAAAAGGGTAAAAAGTGCTT
This sequence comes from Drosophila flavopinicola, assembly GCA_035042425.1. Taxonomy (NCBI): domain Eukaryota; kingdom Metazoa; phylum Arthropoda; class Insecta; order Diptera; family Drosophilidae; genus Drosophila; species Drosophila flavopinicola. Next base: position 25,574 of record JAWNLL010000264.1, on the reverse strand, counting down.
ATCAGTATAAACAGCATAGTCGCTCTAGCCATGTACGTCTATCTGTCCGTCCGTCCACCCGTCCGTCTGTCAGTGGGGAGATGACGCTGTTGTTAGCACGGGTATGCTATAATATATATTGCTATAAAAGAGACAGAGTAAACAAATTTTATATGTATAATCTCGAAAGCATTACACATGTAACGAATAACTGCTTAAACTTGAACTGCTTGCGTGTCTGTGAATGTATGTATGTACATTAATTATCAACTATGAATGAACGTAAGGACAGGGTTCAGGGTACCTCCTAGTCGGGCACTCCTGACTAGAGCATTGTTACTGGTTATACGCTGAACATTTTAGAAAGTGGTAAAAAGGGTATAATGAAGCTGTACAAAATAATGTAACAGGAGTAGTATGTATATGGCCCTTCTGAGTTGGGTGGGGGGTAATTAATTGCTTTCTTAATGGGTAAGATGTCCAAATAGCGTGGGAAAATGTGGTATATGTAGGTCATTATCAGGGATTATTGTCAGGGATCATAATTAGTGGTCATTAATAGAGGTCAATATCACATTCTGATGATAGGGACTCCTATCATCTGTTAAATTTACGTTTCTGGCCGTATACAGGTGTCCCCTTAACAGGTGTAGTCTAGCCAGATGTACGCAATCACTTCACACAGATGTACACCTGTTGCTAAGGCTAAATTTTTATTACCCATGACAAAGGTTCAAAGCGATCCAACCATAAATCCAGATAATGAGGGTGAAATCGCTACTTGTTGAAAATCCACATTTTAATTTTAATTCCAGATTTTCATAATATTTAAGTCCAAAAACTATTTCATGATCTTGCGCTCTTCTCCTTTTTATTTCAAGCGTGTTCATATTGTTTGATTTTCTATTTTAAGCATATATATACATATATATAATATTCTAAATTCTATACTTTTTTATTTGATTTTTTTAAAATTTTGATATATCTATCCATCCAGTTTTACTTTGCGTATCATATAACAAGTAAGAGTGCTCTAGTCGGGAGTGCTCGACTAGGAGATACCCTGAACCCAGTCCTTACATACAGTCAAACTTACCAATCAATGCACATCCATACAAACACACACATACTGCAAGCAGTTTAAGCAGGCTAACTTCTTCGCAAGGCCCCACACTATGCAAAGGTAAATCATAAAAACATCTTTATGAATCTTCATGAAATTTTCCAGACATAGCACTAGATATAAAACCAAATTGCAAGGTTATACATTGAAAGATGAGTGTTTTCCACTTTTGGGGAGATGGGGGTACGGTATCCAAAAAGTGAACAATTTGTTAGATTTATATGCTAATCGAGACTATACATACCAGATTTGGTGCTTCTAGCTCTTATAACTTTCAAGCCAAAAAACAATGGTCTGAAATTGAAATTTATCGATAACTTTTAAACGGGACAAGTTATCGATCAAATGTAACAAACTTGTACTGTTCGGGGACTACGAAAACTTATATTCTAAATATGACGCCTCTAGCTTTTACAGTCTCTGTTATCTGCGTGTTCATACAGACGGACGGATGGACGGACGGACAAACAAGAATATATATACTTTATATGGTCGGATATGCTTCCTTATGCCTGTTACATCCTTTTGCACAAAACCATAATACCCTTTTTACCCATTTTTAATGGGTTCAGGGTATAAAAACAACTAGCTCTATACGAAAGATGCATATTTGCCACCGAGTCTAGCAAACACACACAAAAATACATCAGTAAAAGACCTCACATTTTGTGTGCGGTGTTTGCAATACTCAAGTATATAAAATACAGCGTACTTTTTCAGTGTACTTGTAGTTTCGGTGCACCAGATATACATATATATATATATATTCTCGGTGGCAAATATACCTCTTTCGTATATTTATATATATATATATATATAAATATTATTCTAAGATCGATTCATTCGAATTCTAAGATGATCCAGTTCAACTACACGTGTTGTATACAAGAAACAGGTGCTCAGATTTGAAGAAAAAGAGCACAACGTTGAATGCTCCCAAATATTTTATGTAATGAGATGAATGTTCTCAGACTGTAAGAAATATTCTCTGTATTCATTAATGAGTTTCTCATGCTCTGGAAAAATCACTCCTTCAAAGTCGTTCAAAAAAGTATACATTTTCCCCACAATCGTTAGACTTTCATATTTTGAAAGTGACCCCATTATGATCTTCACTTCTAAAATAAGAATTACGAGTGATTGCAATTTATTTTTTCAACTATATCAAACACTTTCACTTTATATTTGTCCGAATTTGTTTTATTTGATCGCCCATCTTCTTAGAAATTTCAAACATAGGCGACTCAAATCAATTTCGACATAATTTGCTTAGCTTGTTTCCAGATCTGTAAGCCTAATATCATATATCCGCATCCTTGAACATTTATAATAAGATTATAATAAATGTTCCTTATTTGATTCTTTAGTATAGTGATCCAACATCAGAATGATGTGAAAACAAGTGGGAAAGGATTATCTTCGGCGTGCCGAAGACTCTATACTCTTTTAGAACCTTTAGGCAATCGGGATTTGAACCGTGCTCTCCCGTTTGTCAGCCCAGCACTCTAATACTTACGCCACCAAGCACTTTTGAAATGCGCTGACATACTCAATTATACTGATCGTTTTTATAGCGTTGTATGGTTTTTGTTCTAAGGCATTGGTATCAAATGAATTTCATTACATTTATTTTATATTTGAAAACAAGAATATGAAAAAAGTTAAAGTAAATGACCAGTCGCCGCTGAGTTTCGTACCCGCGACTTTTCGTTTGTCAGCACGCAATTTTACGCCTTACGCCACAAACAGTTTTGATGATCGATTACAAAATCCATTGAAGGGCAGACTGTCAAAAGCTAACTTACACCAAGCAGTTTTAAAAATCGCTGACAAACTCGATTATACTGAGCATTTGTTTTTCCGCGTGGCATTGTTTTTGTTGTAAGACATTGGAAGCAAATTAATGTGATTAAAGTTGTTTTATATTTGAAAGGAAGAATAAGAAAAAAATTAAAATAAATGACCAGTCGCCGTGACTCGAAATCGGGACCTTTCGTTTGCTAGGGCGTCACTTATCCCCTTACGCCACAAGCCGCTTTGATGATCGATGACAAAATCCCTTGAAGAGCAGACTGTCATAAGCTTACATGCGCTTGACTTTGTTTGCTCATATGCACCTATGTATTTCTTCAAATATTTAATGACGCATATCTTCGCTATTTATGACTCAATCGTTTTGCAATTTTACCCATTGATGAGTTATAAGGATGTTCAAATTTACAAGGAAATGTAAAGCGATTGCTTTGAAAACATCGGATATATGTCCAAAACCGACTTCGAGTTGTATAGCAGCTATAAGATAAATTAGTCCGATCGGGCCAGTTCCGACCAATGTGCTGTCTCCATAAATAATAAGTGTCTGTGCAAAGTTGCATCGCGATAGCTCTGAGGGACTAGTTTGTATACATACAGACAGACAGATAGACGGACATGGCTAGATCAATTTGTTTTGTTTCTGCGTGTTCATACAGACAGACGGACGGACGGACGGACAGACGAACATGGCTAGATCGATTCGGCTGTTGATACTGATCAAGAATATATATTGATTTTATATAGTCGGATATGCTTCCTTATGCCTGAATTTAAATGTATTTTTGTATACTCTTTTCGAAGAAAATAGTACATTAAGTATGTGCTGAAGTGTATAACGCATAGAAGGAAGCGTCGGAGATCCCCAAAAGTTACTTCCAGTATGCTTAGAATGACAAAAATCTAGCCATATCCATCTGTCTGTATGTATGTATGCAAACTAGTCCCTCAGTTTTTGAGCTATCGTAAGAAAACTTTGCACAGAGACATATTATTCAAAGGGACATCACATTCGTCGGAAACGGCCGGATCGGACCACCATATCTTATAGCTGCCATGCAACTGGAAGTCGTGGCTATAAATCCCATGTTTTCAAATCTATCACGATGAAACTTTGTACAGATACTTATTATTTAAAGAGACAAAGAGCACATTGGTCGGAGACTGCCGGATCGGACCACCATATCTTATAGCTGCCATACAACTGGAAATAAATTTAATATTTCAAAAGATAATTTAAATTCATATGACATCAATTTTCGCAGCATATTATTACGATTTTCTACAGAGGTTCTGTTATGGGCTTAAATGATTTTTCCAATTGGATCTCATTTGCAGCTCGTTTCACAATAATGGTTTGAAATTTCTTTTCAGAGCGTTTCTTGTTTTCGTTAATTCCTTCAGTATATTTTAACTATTTCAACCGAACAGCTATAGAAACGTTAAAGAACAGCTCCAACAGAAAACAGCTTCTATAACAGCAGTTATTTTTTAAAAACAGACTCGGTTTTTTTAAACAGGGCGGCTGTTTTTCACTCAAGTGAGAGAGTGATCTAACAATATCTCGGGGGTCTATTTCTTCCTATGGAACAATCGTGACACATTGCGTCATAGGGGACGTAACGGTCAAGCAGTCAGTCTATTGCGTTGTCTCTCCAGTGCCCGCAGCTTCGTCGTCCCTGTGCTAACGAAGATGCACACAAGGCTCCAGTTTCCCTCCGATAAGACCATATTTTCCATCAAGTTAGGACTGGACTAATGAGCTCTCCTATTGCGACCACCACCTGGTGTCTGGCCTCTGCAAATCTCGGGCAAGTTAACATAACGTGCTAAGCGTTCTCCGCTACCCATTTCGGTACCAGCTGCAGGCTGGGTCAGCTTCATGACCGAAGCGGTGCGGGTAGCTCCTGAAGCAGCCGTGAACGCTTAGAAGCTGGGTATGCGAGAAGTTGACTGCTCCATGCTTCCTGCCAATCCACATCCCCAGGTCCGGTAAAAGGTACCGCCTTCTACCTGCCCTTCAGGTAGACGTTCCATTGCCTCTACCAGAAATCCGCACTGCGCATTCTGAATTGCACGCTTTCGTGGTTTGTTGGACTCCGATACCCCTGGTTGATAAGCAATTGCTTTTATAGGTCAGACACCTCACCTGCCGGGATTACAAATAGATAATGTTCCAGCGATGACTAGGAGATGAACACGGTGCGAAATCCGCTACACACCCTGAGTACACATAATACTGTGGGTGGATTCGTATTCAACATTATACGGCTTGGTGCCCGCCCCAAGTCGTCCGGTCTTTGGCTAGCATGCAGAAGGTGCGCCCGTTAGCGAAGCCGGGTATCCAACTTTAGTTTTATAATTCAACGCTTGTCTTAGAAATAAAAAGTCGTTTGGATCTAGTCTATTGAAATCATCTGATCAATATTTTATAATATTCTTAAGCCATTATTTAATTTTCCGAGTTTAATGTTTAATAACGTTAGAAATTCATCAGCCTTTGAAGAAGTTGAGAAATATTGTTCAGAAAATGTAATTTTGACCGAAGATTTTTAGCTCCTTAAACGGTGCAATAATAATGAGCAATTATATCCAAAACTATCAAAATTTGCATTACAAGTTCTATCCATTCCTGCGAGTAGTGCAGCTGCTGAGCGAGTTTTTTCACTTGGTGGAAATATAATCTCAGAAAAACGGAATGGACTACAGCCAAAAGCTATTGACAGGATGCTTTTTTTGCATTCTATCTATAAAAATGCATAATATGTAGAATTTAAGCATAAATCAATACAAATGAAAATGCGGTTCATGTATCTCTTAATCACAATTTGGTTTTTGTTATAATAATTATTTTATTAAGAATAAATGAATGTATCGGTATACTTTTTTTCATTACATAATATTTTCTATTAACTACAAATGAACGTATATTTCTTGCGTGAATAGCGACGCATACATATATTTCGTCTTCTTCTTTTCGTCCAGTTGCTTGGGTAGCGATTGTCACAAAAAATGTGGATGTCGGTTTTGGTTCTAAGTGTACACACTTTTTTCGCTGCTGAAAACGAAAAGTAAACAAGTAAGAGTGCTCTTGTCGGGAGTGCCCGACTACGAGATACCCCGAACCCAGTCCTTACAATCATTCATACTAATCTAAACACACACATGCTGTTGTACAAGCAGTGCAAGCGGGGCATACAATTGGCAATAAAATGTGTGACCAAACCAAATTGCAAGATCGTTCCTTCAAAAATGTGTTTTTTGAACTTTTGGGGGGATTGGGGGGTGGTATCCAAAAAGTGAAATATTTGTTACATGTGTATGCTATTCGAGATAATACATGCCAAATTTGAGGCCTCTAGCTTTTATAGCTTCGAAGTTATGTCCCAAAAACGCTAGTCTGAAATCTAAATTTATCGATAACTCTTAAACGGGATGAGTTATCGATAAAATGAAACAAACATGAACTGTCCCGGCACTGCGAGCACTTATATTCCAAATATCAAGAGTCTAGCTCTTGTAGTCTCTGATATCTGCGTGTTCATACATACGGACGGACGGCTGGATCCACTCGGCTGTTGATACTGATCAATAATATATCTACTTTATATGGTCGGATATGCTTCCTTATGCCTGTTACATACTTTTGCACAAAAACACCCTTTATACCTTTAATGGGTTCAGGGTATAAAAAGTTAAAATAAATGACCAGTCGCCGCTGAGTTTCGTACCCGCGACTTTTCGTTTGTCAGAACGCCACTTTACGCCTAACGCCACAAACAGTTTTGATGATCGATTGCAAAATCCCTTGAAGAGCAGACTGTCAAAAGCTAACTTGTTTTGTTTTCCTGCAACCTGCAACTCGCGTTTGTCAACGCAGCACTCAACTACTTACACCAAGCAGTTTTCAAAATCGCTGACAAACTCGATTATACTGAGCATTGGTTTTTCCGCGTAGCATTGTTTTTGTTGTAAGACATTGGAAGCAAATTAATATGATTACAGCTGTTTTATATTTGAAAGGAAGAATAAGAAAAAAATGAAAATAAATGACCAGTCGCCGAGACTCGAACTCGGGACCTTTCGTTTGCTAGGGCTTCACTTATCCCTTTACGCCACAAGCCGCTTTGATGATCGATGACAAAATCCCTTGAAGAGCAGACTGTCAAAAGCTTACATAGGCTTGACTTTGTTTGCTTATATGACACTGTTTCTTCAAAATATTTAATGACGCATTTTACCCAATGATGAGTTATAAGGATGTTCAAATTTACAAGGAAATTTAAAGCAATTGCTTTGGAAACATCGGATATATGTCCAAAACCGACTTCGAGTTGTTAGGCAGCTATAAGATTTAGTGGTCCGGTCGGGCCGTCTTAGACCAATGTGCTGTCTTTTTTAATAATAAGTATATGTGCAAAGTTGAATCGCGATAACTCTGATGGACTAGTTTGCATACATACAGACAGACAGACAGATAGACGGACATGGCTAGATCAATTTGTTTTGTTTATGCGTGTTCATACAGACAGACGGACGGACGGACGGATAGACGAACATGGCTAGATCGATTCGGCTGTTGATACTGATCAAGAATATATAAATTTTATATAGTCGGATATGCTTCCTTATGCCTGTTACATACTTTTGCACAACTTCATTATACCCTTTTTACCAATTTTTAAGGGGTTCAAGGTCTGAAAACCAAAGGTTTCTTTATAAATCAATTGTAAAACAGATCAGTTCTTGATTCCTCGCCAAACAACATTCCGCTGCTTATACTTAATTAAGTTTTATTCATAACATAACTTTTAACTCGTACTACCGTTAGTGCCACCAAAATAGGATTTCAGCATGATCATCGGGACCTTTCGTTTGCTAGGGCGTCACTTATCCCCTTACGCCACAAGCCGCTTTGATGATCGATGACAAAATCCCTTGAAGAGCAGACTGTCATAAGCTTACATGCGCTTGACTTTGTTTGCTCATATGCACCTATGTATTTCTTCAAATATTTAATGACGCATATCTTCGCTATTTATGACTCAATCGTTTTGCAATTTTACCCATTGATGAGTTATAAGGATGTTCTAATTTACAAGGAAATGTAAAGCGATTGCTTTGAAAACATCGGATATATGTCCAAAACCGACTTCGAGTTGTATAGCAGCTATAAGATAAATTAGTCCGATCGGGCCAGTTCCGACCAATGTGCTGTCTCCATAAATAATAAGTGTCTGTGCAAAGTTGCATCGCGATAGCTCTGAGGGACTAGTTTGTATACATACAGACAGACAGATAGACGGACATGGCTAGATCAATTTGTTTTGTTTCTGCGTGTTCATACAGACAGACGGACGGACGGACGGACAGACGAACATGGCTAGATCGATTCGGCTGTTGATACTGATCAAGAATATATATTGATTTTATATAGTCGGATATGCTTCCTTATGCCTGAATTTAAATGTATTTTTGTATACTCTTTTCGAAGAAAATAGTACATTAAGTATGTGCTGAAGTGTATAACGCATAGAAGGAAGCGTCGGAGATCCCCAAAAGTTACTTCCAGTATGCTTAGAATGACAAAAATCTAGCCATATCCATCTGTCTGTATGTATGTATGCAAACTAGTCCCTCAGTTTTTGAGCTATCGTAAGAAAACTTTGCACAGAGACATATTATTCAAAGGGACATCACATTCGTCGGAAACGGCCGGATCGGACCACCATATCTTATAGCTGCCATGCAACTGGAAGTCGTGGCTATAAATCCCATGTTTTCAAATCTATCACGATGAAACTTTGTACAGATACTTATTATTTAAAGAGACAAAGAGCACATTGGTCGGAGACTGCCGGATCGGACCACCATATCTTATAGCTGCCATACAACTGGAAATAAATTTAATATTTCAAAAGATAATTTAAATTCATATGACATCAATTTTCGCAGCATATTATTACGATTTTCTACAGAGGTTCTGTTATGGGCTTAAATGATTTTTCCAATTGGATCTCATTTGCAGCTCGTTTCACAATAATGGTTTGAAATTTCTTTTCAGAGCGTTTCTTGTTTTCGTTAATTCCTTCAGTATATTTTAACTATTTCAACCGAACAGCTATAGAAACGTTAAAGAACAGCTCCAACAGAAAACAGCTTCTATAACAGCAGTTATTTTTTAAAAACAGACTCGGTTTTTTTAAACAGGGCGGCTGTTTTTCACTCAAGTGAGAGAGTGATCTAACAATATCTCGGGGGTCTATTTCTTCCTATGGAACAATCGTGACACATTGCGTCATAGGGGACGTAACGGTCAAGCAGTCAGTCTATTGCGTTGTCTCTCCAGTGCCCGCAGCTTCGTCGTCCCTGTGCTAACGAAGATGCACACAAGGCTCCAGTTTCCCTCCGATAAGACCATATTTTCCATCAAGTTAGGACTGGACTAATGAGCTCTCCTATTGCGACCACCACCTGGTGTCTGGCCTCTGCAAATCTCGGGCAAGTTAACATAACGTGCTAAGCGTTCTCCGCTACCCATTTCGGTACCAGCTGCAGGCTGGGTCAGCTTCATGACCGAAGCGGTGCGGGTAGCTCCTGAAGCAGCCGTGAACGCTTAGAAGCTGGGTATGCGAGAAGTTGACTGCTCCATGCTTCCTGCCAATCCACATCCCCAGGTCCGGTAAAAGGTACCGCCTTCTACCTGCCCTTCAGGTAGACGTTCCATTGCCTCTACCAGAAATCCGCACTGCGCATTCTGAATTGCACGCTTTCGTGGTTTGTTGGACTCCGATACCCCTGGTTGATAAGCAATTGCTTTTATAGGTCAGACACCTCACCTGCCGGGATTACAAATAGATAATGTTCCAGCGATGACTAGGAGATGAACACGGTGCGAAATCCGCTACACACCCTGAGTACACATAATACTGTGGGTGGATTCGTATTCAACATTATACGGCTTGGTGCCCGCCCCAAGTCGTCCGGTCTTTGGCTAGCATGCAGAAGGTGCGCCCGTTAGCGAAGCCGGGTATCCAACTTTAGTTTTATAATTCAACGCTTGTCTTAGAAATAAAAAGTCGTTTGGATCTAGTCTATTGAAATCATCTGATCAATATTTTATAATATTCTTAAGCCATTATTTAATTTTCCGAGTTTAATGTTTAATAACGTTAGAAATTCATCAGCCTTTGAAGAAGTTGAGAAATATTGTTCAGAAAATGTAATTTTGACCGAAGATTTTTAGCTCCTTAAACGGTGCAATAATAATGAGCAATTATATCCAAAACTATCAAAATTTGCATTACAAGTTCTATCCATTCCTGCGAGTAGTGCAGCTGCTGAGCGAGTTTTTTCACTTGGTGGAAATATAATCTCAGAAAAACGGAATGGACTACAGCCAAAAGCTATTGACAGGATGCTTTTTTTGCATTCTATCTATAAAAATGCATAATATGTAGAATTTAAGCATAAATCAATACAAATGAAAATGCGGTTCATGTATCTCTTAATCACAATTTGGTTTTTGTTATAATAATTATTTTATTAAGAATAAATGAATGTATCGGTATACTTTTTTTCATTACATAATATTTTCTATTAACTACAAATGAACGTATATTTCTTGCGTGAATAGCGACGCATACATATATTTCGTCTTCTTCTTTTCGTCCAGTTGCTTGGGTAGCGATTGTCACAAAAAATGTGGATGTCGGTTTTGGTTCTAAGTGTACACACTTTTTTCGCTGCTGAAAACGAAAAGTAAACAAGTAAGAGTGCTCTTGTCGGGAGTGCCCGACTACGAGATACCCCGAACCCAGTCCTTACAATCATTCATACTAATCTAAACACACACATGCTGTTGTACAAGCAGTGCAAGCGGGGCATACAATTGGCAATAAAATGTGTGACCAAACCAAATTGCAAGATCGTTCCTTCAAAAATGTGTTTTTTGAACTTTTGGGGGGATTGGGGGGTGGTATCCAAAAAGTGAAATATTTGTTACATGTGTATGCTATTCGAGATAATACATGCCAAATTTGAGGCCTCTAGCTTTTATAGCTTCGAAGTTATGTCCCAAAAACGCTAGTCTGAAATCTAAATTTATCGATAACTCTTAAACGGGATGAGTTATCGATAAAATGAAACAAACATGAACTGTCCCGGCACTGCGAGCACTTATATTCCAAATATCAAGAGTCTAGCTCTTGTAGTCTCTGATATCTGCGTGTTCATACATACGGACGGACGGCTGGATCCACTCGGCTGTTGATACTGATCAATAATATATCTACTTTATATGGTCGGATATGCTTCCTTATGCCTGTTACATACTTTTGCACAAAAACACCCTTTATACCCATTTTTAATGGGTTCAGGGTATAAAAAGTTAAAATAAATGACCAGTCGCCGCTGAGTTTCGTACCCGCGACTTTTCGTTTTTTGTCAGAACGCCACTTTACGCCTAACGCCACAAACAGTTTTGATGATCGATTGCAAAATCCCTTGAAGAGCAGACTGTCAAAAGCTAACTTGTTTTGTTTTCCTGCAACCTGCAACTCGCGTTTGTCAACGCAGCACTCAACTACTTACACCAAGCAGTTTTCAAAATCGCTGACAAACTCGATTATACTGAGCATTGGTTTTTCCGCGTAGCATTGTTTTTGTTGTAAGACATTGGAAGCAAATTAATATGATTACAGCTGTTTTATATTTGAAAGGAAGAATAAGAAAAAAATGAAAATAAATGACCAGTCGCCGAGACTCGAACTCGGGACCTTTCGTTTGCTAGGGCTTCACTTATCCCTTTACGCCACAAGCCGCTTTGATGATCGATGACAAAATCCCTTGAAGAGCAGACTGTCAAAAGCTTACATAGGCTTGACTTTGTTTGCTTATATGACACTGTTTCTTCAAAATATTTAATGACGCATTTTACCCAATGATGAGTTATAAGGATGTTCAAATTTACAAGGAGGAAATTTAAAGCAATTGCTTTGGAAACATCGGATATATGTCCAAAACCGACTTCGAGTTGTTAGGCAGCTATAAGATTTAGTGGTCCGGTCGGGCCGTCTTAGACCAATGTGCTGTCTTTTTTAATAATAAGTATATGTGCAAAGTTGAATCGCGATAACTCTGATGGACTAGTTTGCATACATACAGACAGACAGACAGATAGACGGACATGGCTAGATCAATTTGTTTTGTTTATGCGTGTTCATACAGACAGACGGACGGACGGACGGATAGACGAACATGGCTAGATCGATTCGGCTGTTGATACTGATCAAGAATATATAAATTTTATATAGTCGGATATGCTTCCTTATGCCTGTTACATACTTTTGCACAACTTCATTATACCCTTTTTACCAATTTTTAAGGGGTTCAAGGTATGAAAACCAAAGGTTTCTTTATAAATCAATTGTAAAACAGATCAGTTCTTGATTCCTCGCCAAACAACATTCCGCTGCTTATACTTAATTAAGTTTTATTCATAACATAAAACTTTTAACTCGTACTACCGTTAGTGCCACCAAAATAGGATTTCAGCATGATCATCGGGACCTTTCGTTTGCTAGGGCGTCACTTATCCCCTTACGCCACAAGCCGCTTTGATGATCGATGACAAAATCCCTTGAAGAGCAGACTGTCATAAGCTTACATGCGCTTGACTTTGTTTGCTCATATGCACCTATGTATTTCTTCAAATATTTAATGACGCATATCTTCGCTATTTATGACTCAATCGTTTTGCAATTTTACCCATTGATGAGTTATAAGGATGTTCAAATTTACAAGGAAATGTAAAGCGATTGCTTTGAAAACATCGGATATATGTCCAAAACCGACTTCGAGTTGTATAGCAGCTATAAGATAAATTAGTCCGATCGGGCCAGTTCCGACCAATGTGCTGTCTCCATAAGTAATAAGTGTCTGTGCAAAGTTGCATCGCGATAGCTCTGAGGGACTAGTTTGTATACATACAGACAGACAGATAGACGGACATGGCTAGATCAATTTGTTTTGTTTCTGCGTCGTGTTCATACAGACAGACGGACGGACGGACGGACAGACGAACATGGCTAGATCGATTCGGCTGTTGATACTGATCAAGAATATATATTGATTTTATATAGTCGGATATGCTTCCTTATGCCTGAATTTAAATGTATTTTTGTATACTCTTTTCGAAGAAAATAGTACATTAAGTATGTGCTGAAGTGTATAACGCATAGAAGGAAGCGTCGGAGATCCCCAAAAGTTACTTCCAGTATGCTTAGAATGACAAAAATCTAGCCATATTCATCTGTCTGTATGTATGTATGCAAACTAGTCCCTCAGTTTTTGAGCTATCGTAAGAAAACTTTGCACAGAGACATATTATTCAAAGGGACATCACATTCGTCGGAAACGGCCGGATCGGACCACCATATCTTATAGCTGCCATGCAACTGGAAGTCGTGGCTATAAATCCCATGTTTTCAAATCTATCACGATGAAACTTTGTACAGATACTTATTATTTAAAGAGACAAAGAGCACATTGGTCGGAGACTGCCGGATCGGACCCCACCATATCTTATAGCTGCCATACAACTGGAAATAAATTTAATATTTCAAAAGATAATTTAAATTCATATGACATCAATTTTCGCAGCATATTATTACGATTTTCTACAGAGGTTCTGTTATGGGCTTAAATGATTTTTCCAATTGGATCTCATTTGCAGCTCGTTTCACAATAATGGTTTGAAATTTCTTTTCAGAGCGTTTCTTGTTTTCGTTAATTCCTTCAGTATATTTTAACTATTTCAACCGAACAGCTATAGAAACGTTAAAGAACAGCTCCAACAGAAAACAGCTTCTATAACAGCAGTTATTTTTTAAAAACAGACTCGGTTTTTTTAAACAGGGCGGCTGTTTTTCACTCAAGTGAGATAGTGATCTAACAATATCTCGGGGGTCTATTTCTTCCTATGGAACAATCGTGACACATTGCGTCATAGGGGACGTAACGGTCAAGCAGTCAGTCTATTGCGTTGTCTCTCCAGTGCCCGCAGCTTCGTCGTCCCTGTGCTAACGAAGATGCACACAAGGCTCCCAGTTTCCCTCCGATAAGACCATATTTTCCATCAAGTTAGGACTGGACTAATGAGCTCTCCTATTGCGACCACCACCTGGTGTCTGGCCTCTGCAAATCTCGGGCAAGTTAACATAACGTGCTAAGCGTTCTCCGCTACCCATTTCGGTACCAGCTGCAGGCTGGGTCAGCTTCATGACCGAAGCGGTGCGGGTAGCTCCTGAAGCAGCCGTGAACGCTTAGAAGCTGGGTATGCGAGAAGTTGACTGCTCCATGCTTCCTGCCAATCCACATCCCCAGGTCCGGTAAAAGGTACCGCCTTCTACCTGCCCTTCAGGTAGACGTTCCATTGCCTCTACCAGAAATCCGCACTGCGCATTCTGAATTGCACGCTTTCGTGGTTTGTTGGACTCCGATACCCCTGGTTGATAAGCAATTGCTTTTATAGGTCAGACACCTCACCTGCCGGGATTACAAATAGATAATGTTCCAGCGATGACTAGGAGATGAACACGGTGCGAAATCCGCTACACACCCTGAGTACACATAATACTGTGGGTGGATTCGTATTCAACATTATACGGCTTGGTGCCCGCCCCAAGTCGTCCGGTCTTTGGCTAGCATGCAGAAGGTGCGCCCGTTAGCGAAGCCGGGTATCCAACTTTAGTTTTATAATTCAACGCTTGTCTTAGAAATAAAAAGTCGTTTGGATCTAGTCTATTGAAATCATCTGATCAATATTTTATAATATTCTTAAGCCATTATTTAATTTTCCGAGTTTAATGTTTAATAACGTTAGAAATTCATCAGCCTTTGAAGAAGTTGAGAAATATTGTTCAGAAAATGTAATTTTGACCGAAGATTTTTAGCTCCTTAAACGGTGCAATAATAATGAGCAATTATATCCAAAACTATCAAAATTTGCATTACAAGTTCTATCCATTCCTGCGAGTAGTGCAGGTGCTGAGCGAGTTTTTTCACTTGGTGGAAATTTAATCTCAGAAAAACGGAATGGACTACAGCCAAAAGCTATTGACAGGATGCTTTTTTTGCATTCTATCTATAAAAATGCATAATATGTAGAATTTAAGCATAAATCAATACAAATGAAAATGCGGTTCATGTATCTCTTAATCACAATTTGGTTTTTGTTATAATAATTATTTTATTAAGAATAAATGAATGTATCGGTATACTTTTTTTCATTACATAATATTTTCTATTAACTACAAATGAACGTATATTTCTTGCGTGAATAGCGACGCATACATATATTTCGTCTTCTTCTTTTCGTCCAGTTGCTTGGGTAGCGATTGTCACAAAAAATGTGGATGTCGGTTTTGGTTCTAAGTGTACACACTTTTTTCGCTGCTGAAAACGAAAAGTAAACAAGTAAGAGTGCTCTTGTCGGGAGTGCCCGACTACGAGATACCCCGAACCCAGTCCTTACAATCATTCATACTAATCTAAACACACACATGCTGTTGTACAAGCAGTGCAAGCGGGGCATACAATTGGCAATAAAATGTGTGACCAAACCAAATTGCAAGATCGTTCCTTCAAAAATGTGTTTTTTGAACTTTTGGGGGGATTGGGGGGTGGTATCCAAAAAGTGAAATATTTGTTACATGTGTATGCTATTCGAGATAATACATGCCAAATTTGAGGCCTCTAGCTTTTATAGCTTCGAAGTTATGTCCCAAAAACGCTAGTCTGAAATCTAAATTTATCGATAACTCTTAAACGGGATGAGTTATCGATAAAATGAAACAAACATGAACTGTCCCGGCACTGCGAGCACTTATATTCCAAATATCAAGAGTCTAGCTCTTGTAGTCTCTGATATCTGCGTGTTCATACATACGGACGGACGGCTGGATCCACTCGGCTGTTGATACTGATCAATAATATATCTACTTTATATGGTCGGATATGCTTCCTTATGCCTGTTACATACTTTTGCACAAAAACACCCTTTATACCTTTAATGGGTTCAGGGTATAAAAAGTTAAAATAAATGACCAGTCGCCGCTGAGTTTCGTACCCGCGACTTTTCGTTTGTCAGAACGCCACTTTACGCCTAACGCCACAAACAGTTTTGATGATCGATTGCAAAATCCCTTGAAGAGCAGACTGTCAAAAGCTAACTTGTTTTGTTTTCCTGCAACCTGCAACTCGCGTTTGTCAACGCAGCACTCAACTACTTACACCAAGCAGTTTTCAAAATCGCTGACAAACTCGATTATACTGAGCATTGGTTTTTCCGCGTAGCATTGTTTTTGTTGTAAGACATTGGAAGCAAATTAATATGATTACAGCTGTTTTATATTTGAAAGGAAGAATAAGAAAAAAATGAAAATAAATGACCAGTCGCCGAGACTCGAACTCGGGACCTTTCGTTTGCTAGGGCTTCACTTATCCCTTTACGCCACAAGCCGCTTTGATGATCGATGACAAAATCCCTTGAAGAGCAGACTGTCAAAAGCTTACATAGGCTTGACTTTGTTTGCTTATATGACACTGTTTCTTCAAAATATTTAATGACGCATTTTACCCAATGATGAGTTATAAGGATGTTCAAATTTACAAGGAAATTTAAAGCAATTGCTTTGGAAACATCGGATATATGTCCAAAACCGACTTCGAGTTGTTAGGCAGCTATAAGATTTAGTGGTCCGGTCGGGCCGTCTTAGACCAATGTGCTGTCTTTTATAATAATAAGTATATGTGCAAAGTTGAATCGCGATAACTCTGATGGACTAGTTTGCATACATACAGACAGACAGACAGATAGACGGACATGGCTAGATCAATTTGTTTTGTTTATGCGTGTTCATACAGACAGACGGACGGACGGACGGATAGACGAACATGGCTAGATCGATTCGGCTGTTGATACTGATCAAGAATATATAAATTTTATATAGTCGGATATGCTTCCTTATGCCTGTTACATACTTTTGCACAACTTCATTATACCCTTTTTACCAATTTTTAAGGGGTTCAAGGTATGAAAACCAAAGGTTTCTTTATAAATCAATTGTAAAACAGATCAGTTCTTGATTCCTCGCCAAACAACATTCCGCTGCTTATACTTAATTAAGTTTTATTCATAACATAACTTTTAACTCGTACTACCGTTAGTGCCACCAAAATAGGATTTCAGCATGATCAATTTATGTTTCAACAAAATAACTACCCAATACACACTGCTTGGCCGTACAAATGTGGATATTATGCGACACCAAATAATCAAACACTCCCCCACAGAGTCCTGACAAAAATCCCATTAAGAATCTATAGTCATATCTTAAGCTAAAAGTTGAACAGAACCATATTTCTTCAAAAAGAGTGAGGGCGGGAGGGGGCGTGACTCCACAATTTTTTAGCCGATCTTTAGAGGACTTGGCAAGAAGTGGACCCTCAAAGTTTGGTGGCCCTAGCTCTTAAACTGTGCGAGATATAGGCTTCCGTGTTTCGTGGGGGCCGGGCGGCGTTATAGTGGGCGTGGCCGCAAAATCCGGGACGAAATCTTTTGAGCTGGTCAACCCTAGTCTAAATTCCAAATTTGGGGACTCTAGCTTTAAAATTGCGGGAAATATACACGTGTTATCGAATTGTGCATTCATGTATATCGCGATTACGGGGGCGGGAGTGGGCGTGGTCAACATTTTTCTGTGGTCTGTAGAGGACGTCACCAGTAATATATATTCCAAATATGGGGAACTTAGTTATAAGACTGCGGGAGATATAAGCATCTCAAATTAATTTTGGAGGGGGGCCTGGTGGGCGTGGCCGATTAACCTAGGATCCAATTTTTTCGAGAGGTCACCAGCCCACCACATTTGATTACTCAAGCTTAAAAATTGTGGGAGATATTCAAGTTTAATCGATTTGTGATTTGAGGTGTATCGACATGTTATCGTTTTGCCAGCCTCCCAGTGAGCGTGGCATAAATTTGGAACAAACTTGCTCTGAAGCAGATAACTATAATCATAGCACAAACTATTTCAAGAGTCTATCAAATATCGTTTCGGAAATACGTGCGCCCATCCAGACCGACGGCCTAACGGACATCCGACAAAACCTATATACTATGAGTACCTTCGGTATCAGAGTATAAAAATACAAAAGTATTTGCTAAGAAGGTGAAATACTTGGGTTTATGCTCCATATGCTTAGCAATTAATACTTGAGTGAGTCACTTTATGCGTTTATTGAATCTTTTATTATGCTTGCTCGTTTCCATAACAAGACTAAATTAAATATATACAATTAACTTATACAGTTAGCAAGCGCCTAGCAATACAGTGCTGACGATACGCCTTGTGCATGGTCACGCAAGTCGTTTGTACATCCGTCAGCCGAACAATTTGTTTTTATTGGATTTCGAGAAATGCAGGCGCGGACTGGCAACGTTGCATTTAGCAATTGTTTTGCAACATCGAGGCTGCTCAGTTGACGTTCGTGATAACTCCTCCCACACTTAAGCGGCGACCGTCCTCGGGCCTTTTGTAGCTGTTGTTGATGACCTGAGCGTTGCATTTCTGCTGTTGCCTCTTTTTTCGTAATTTGAGAAGGCCATACGTTGGCCAATTCAGGTTGCAGTATACCGATCAAGGTCAGACATGAGATAGTAGGAACCGTCACGATCCTTAGTTTCATTTCGCTAATAGAACGGAGGTTCTGGGTGTTCAGTCTGTGGATGTATGGGAGACTTGCCCGTAATGCTCAACAGCGATGTTGATGCTGATACAGGGGTCTTCTTCAGCATGCCTCTGCGGACTTTGTACCACGAACCGTTAATCTGGATCTGGTCATCAAAGGTCAGTGGATAGGTGCCCCTATTGATTTTCTCCGCGCCTTCCGCTGTCGTTATGAATGCTTTGTCCTCCTTGATGATAATTGAACCGTCATCGATTATTACCAGGGGATCCAAGTGGCTGGGCCTCGTGCTGCGATGTGCCATGCGACCAGAATGGAGTTATTGTGCGCATGTTGTGTCGTCTGATGTAAGCATTAAATTTTCAATTTCCGCAATTAGTATTATATTTCTTGCCATAAGTACCTCGTACTAATGGCCTGTATATATTTGCATTTTTTTTTCGTCTCTAAAAATGAGATTGAGATTAGTTTATTAGCCAGTTCTTGGTTCTTTGTATTAATAGAGATTTGCTGATTTTCAGCGCACATTAATAGTTGGTTGAATTTTAAGTTTTCGAAGTCATTAAAGTCTGAAATTTGTCGCGAAGATTGTTCTTGCGTTCCATTTTCCCTTTAATTATAAAGGTAGTTCCTGTATCGGCCTCTACCTTGTGTTCATCATATAGGAGTGCCAGCTTATTTCCTAGTCTTTTATTGTTCTTAACAAAAACGTGTCCCCCTACCTTAAATACCCTATTTTGCCGAGAAATATTATTAAGATCTAATTGGATTTCCTGAGCTTTTCTAATCTTTTCCAGAATTTGCGCCCTTATTTCATCAAAAAGTTTGTTTCAACAAGTAAGAAAGGATTATCTTCGGCGTGCCGATGATTATATACTCTTTTCGAACCTTAAGGCAATTTTCACTCTGCCAACTGCACCACTGAAATTTAAAAAGTTGTAATAAATCGATTTATCGCGTGGCATTAATTTTTTTTGCTCTAAGAATTGGTATCATATGAATTAAAATTTTTCTTTTAAAATTTAAACTCAAACTATTTGAAATACATTTAAAAAAAAAAAAAAATTAATAAATTAAAATCAATAAGTCGCTGCTGGGATTTGAACCGTGTTCTCCCGTTTGTTAGCGCAGCACTCTAATACTTACGCCGCCAAGCAGTTTTGGAATGCGCTGACAAACTCGATTATACTGAGCACTTGTTTTGCGTTGTATGTGTAATGACCAGTCGCCGCTGAGTTTCGTACGCGCGAGCTTTCGTTTGTCAGCACAAACACAAGCAGTATTGATGATCTATGACAAAATCCCTTGAAGAGCAGACTGTCAAAAGCTAACTTGTTTTGTTTTCCTGCAACTTGCAACTCGCGTTTGTCAACGCAGCACTCACCTACTTCCACCAAGCAGTTTTAAAAATCGCTGACAAACTCGATTATACTGAGCATTTGTTTTTTCGCGTGGCATTGTTTTTGTTCTAAGACATTGGTAGCAAATGAATTTGATTACAGTTATTTTATATTTGAAAAGCAGAATAAGAAAAAAAATAAAAATTATTGGTCGCCGCTAGGCATCGAACCAGAACCTTTCGTTTGCCAGGGCGCATCTTGTTTTAATGATCGATGACAAAATCGCTTGAAGAGCAGACTATCAAAAGCTTACTTGCGCTTGACTTTCTTTGCTCACATGCACCTGTTATTTCAAATATTTAATGACGCATATCTTCGCTGTTTATCACTCAATCGATTTGCGATTTTACCCATTGATGAGTTAAAAGTATGTTCAAGTGTACAAGGAAATATAAAGCAATTGCTTTGAAAACATCGGATTTATGGCCAAAACCGACTTAGAGTTGTATGGCAGCTATAAGATATAGTATTCCGATCCGGCCGGCACCAATTTATGTGCTGTTTCTTTAAATAATAAGTATCAGTACAAAGTTTTATCGCGATAGCTTTGAAAACATGGGATTTATGACCAAAGCCGACTTTAAGTTGTATGGCAGCTATAAGATATAGTGGTCCGATCCGGCTGGCTCCGACCAATGTGCTGTCACCTTGAATAATAAGTGTCTTTGCAAACTTGCATCGCGATAGCTCAAGAACTGACGGACTAGTTTGCATACATACAGACAGACAGACGGACTTGGCTAGATCAATTTGTTTTGTTTTTCTAAGCATACTGGCAGTAACTTTTGGGGTCTCAGACGCTTCATTCTATGCGTTACAAGCTTCAGCACAAACTTAATATACTATTTTCTTCGAAAAGAGTATAAAACAAGTAGGAAAGGATTTTCTTCGGCGTGCCGAAGGTTGTATTCTCTTTTCGAACTTTTAGGCAATTTTCACTCTGCCGACTGCACCACTGAAATTTCAAAAGTAGTAAAAAATCGATTTATCGCGTGGCATTTATTTTTTTGCCTTAAGGATTGGTATAATATGAATTACAATTTTTCTTTGAAATTATTGAATTCAAGCTATTTGATATATATTGAACACAAATAATTAGAAAAAAAATAAAATTTGAACCGTGCTCTCCCGTTTGTCAGCCCAGCACTCTAATACTTACGCCACCAAGCAGTTTTTAAAAATCGCTGACAAACTCGATTATACAAAAAATTAAAATAAATGACATGTCGCCGCTGAGACTCGAACTTGGGAACTTTTGTTTGCTAGGGCGTCACTTAAACCCCTACGCCACAAGCCGTTTCAATGATCGATGACAAAATCCCTTGAAGAGCAAACTGTCAAAAACTTACTTGCCCTAGACTTTGTTTGCTCATATGCACCTGTTTTTGCAAAATATTTAATGACGCATATCTTCGCTATTTATGACTCAATCGTTTTGCAATGAGTTATAAGTTATGAGTTATAAGGATGTTCAAGTGTACATGGAAATTTAAAGCAATTGCTTTGAAAACATCGGACTTATTGCCAAAACCGACTTCAAGTTGTATGGCAGCTATAAGATATAGTGGTCTGATACGACCAGCACCGACCAATGTGCTGTTTCTTTGAATAATAAGTATCTGTACAAAGTTTTATCGCGATAGCTTTGAAAACATGGGATTTATGTATGGCAGCTATAGGATATAGTGGTCTGATACGACCAGCACCGACCAATGTGCTGTTTCTTTGAATAATAAGTATCTGTACAAAGTTTTATCGCGTTAGCTTTGAAAACATGGGATTCATGGCCAAAACCAACTTCCAGTTGTATGGCAGCTATAGGATATAGTGGTCCGATCCGGCCGGCTCCGACCAATGTGCTGTCCCCTTGAATAATAAGTGTCTGTGCAAGGTTGCATCGCGATAGCTCAAAAACTGAGGGACAAGTTTGCATACATACAGACAGACAGACAGACGGACATTGCTAGATCACTTTGTTTTGTTTTTCAAAGCATACTGGCAGTATCTTTTGGGGGTCTCCGACGCTTCCTTCCATGCGTTACAAACTGCAGCACAAACTTAATATATTAATTTTCTGCGAAAGAGTATAAATACGCAATTGTTTTGGATTAAAGCGACGGTTCATTATTACAATGGTCTTAGTCTGTGAAATTCACATTTGCACATTAATAAATTTTGAGTTCCTCTGAACCATTTTTTTTTTTAATTAAATTACAATTTGTGTATTTATACCCTGAACCCATTAAAAATGGGTAAAAAGGGTATAATGAAGTTGTGCAAAAGTATGTAACAGGCATAAGGAAGCATCTCCGACCATATAAAGTATATATATTATTGATCAGTATCAACAGTCGAGTCGATCTAGCCATGTCCGTCTGTCTGTCCGTCTGTCCGTCTGTCCGTCTGTCCGTCTGTCCGTCTGACCGTCTGTCCGTCTGTCCGTCTGTCCGTCTGTCCGTCTGTCTGTCTGTATGAACACACAGATATCAGAGACTACAAGAGCTAGAGACTTCATATTTGGAACATAAGTTCTCCTAATCCCGGGACAGATCAAGTTTATTAAATTTTATCGATAACTCGTACCGTTTAAAAGTTATCGATAAATTTTGATTTCAGACTTGCGTTTTTGGGACATAACTTCAAAGTTATAAAAGCTAGAGGCCCCAAATTTGGCATGTATAATCTCGAATAGCATACACATGTAACAAAAATTTCACTTTTTGGATACCACCCCCAAACCCCCCAAAAGTTCAAAAAACGCATTTTTGAAGGTACGACCTTGAAATTTGGTTTGGTCACACATATTATTGACAATTGTTTGCCCCAAAAGTTTTAATAAGATCGGACAATAAACATAGAAGTTATTTAAGATTTAACTTTCCATTGTGTGGGGCTCAGCGAAAAAGCAAGCTAACTGCTTAAACCGCTTGCACCGCTTGCAATGCTTGTACTGCAGCATGTGTGTGTTTAGATTAGTATGAATGATTGTAAGGACTGGGTTCAGGGTATCTCGTAGTCGGGCACTTCCGACTAGAGCACTCTTACTTGTTTTAAAATCTAATGTTGAGCCCATCTGCGTTAGCAAATCGAGGCCTATGATTCCATCAAATGTGGAGAGTGACGGAAAGATACAAAATATTGTGCTATTATCAAACAGATTGAGTATGCATTTTCGTTTAATATTTATACTCTTTGCGAAGAAAATAGTATATTAAGTTTGTGCTGAAGTTTGTAACGCATAGAAGGAAGCGTCGGAGACCCCAAAAGTTACTGCCAGTATGCTTAAAATGACAATACAAATTGATGTAGACATGTTCGTCTGTCTGTATGTATGCAAACTAGTCCCTCAGTTTTTGAGCTTTCGCGATAAAACTTTGCACAGACACTTATTATTCTAGGGGACAGCACATTGGTCGGAGCCGGCCGCATCGGACCGCTATATCTTGCACAGATACGTATTATTCAAAGAGACATCACATTGTTTGGAGCCGGCTGGATCGGACCACTATATCTTATAGCTGCTATTATAAATGACGACACTAGAAATAATTAAAAATAACACTGATCGTGGTGTATATACAATAGCACCAATACACAAAGGGAAAAGTGTAATTTGGACAATATTATGTAACATTCTACAAGAGGACCAAACTGTCCTAGAAGGCTGGGTTTATTGCAATACATGCAGAAAAGTGCTAAAATTTTTTTGCAAGCAAACTTCAAATTTGGCACGTCACAAATGCTGTCTGTCTTTGCGACAGCCAACGGAAGCAAAAAAAGTTTCTAACTTGGACATGAAAAAAGGGACAGAGAAATGCAGTGAGTGGGTTGTGCAGGATTGTCGCCCGTTTTCCGCGGTAAACGTGACTGGATTTCGCAACCTGGTACAATTTTTTGTACAAATTGGTGCTACATATGGAGCGAACGTGGATATTGACGACCTTCTGCCTGACGCGACGACATTGAGCCGAAATGCGGAAAAAGATGCAGGACAGAAGCGGACGATAATATCCAAGGAAATAAAAGACGCAGTATATATATACAGTGGAGTATCGGACTCTATTGATATGTGGACGGATCAGTACGTCAATAGAAATTTTTTAGGTGTCACTCTCCATTATTTAAAAGACTTAAAAATGAAAGATCTAATTTTGGGCTTGAAATCGATGGATTTCGAAAAATCGACGGGTGAAAAGATTTTGAACAAAATAAAAACAATTTTTGCACAATTTGATGTCGAAAACATAGCCGATATTAAATTCGTGACAGATAGGGGAGCCAATATAAAACAAGTAAGAGTGCTCTAGTCGGGAGTGCCCGACTACGAGATACCCTGAACCCAGTCCTTACAATCATTCGTACTACTCTAAACTCACACATGCTGCAGTACAAGCAGTACAAGCAGTGCCAGCGGTTTAAGCAGTTAGCTTGCTCTTTCGCTGAGCCCCACACAATGGAAAGTTAAATCTTAAATAACTTCTGTGTTTATTGTCCGATCTTATTGAAATTTTTGGGGCAAGTAATTGTCGATAATATGTGTTACCAAACCAAATTGCAAGGTCGTACCTTCAAAAATGCGTTTTTTAACTTTTGGGGGTTTGGGGGGTGGTATCCAAAAAGTGAAATATTTGTTACATGTGTATGCTATTCGAGATTATACATGCCAAATTTGGGCTCTCTAGCTTTTATAACTTTGAAGTTATGTCCCAAAAACGCTAGTCTAAAATCAAAATTTATCGATAACTTTTGAATGCGATGAGTTATCGATCAAATGAAATAAACTTGATCTGTCCCGGGATTAGGAGAACTTATGTTCCAAATATGAAGTCTCTAGCTCTTGTAGTCTCTGATATCTGTGTGTTCATACAGACAGACAGACGGACAGACGGACAGACAGACGGACATGGCTAGATCGACTCGGCTGTTGATACTGATCAATAATATATATACTTTATATGGTCGGAGATGCTTCCTTATGCCTGTTACATACATTTGCACAAAACCATAATACCCTTTTTACCCATTTTTAATGGGTTCAGGGTATAAAAATGCAATGCGCAATAAATATAAGTAGGCAAAAAACATATATATCACCCGGGTGTTTTGAAAACACCTAGGTGCCTGTGAGTGAATTTATAATTATGAGCCGTTTTGTTTTTCACTTGATCGCTTGTTAGCATTCAAGATCAGTGCTTCTTTGATTTTGCCAGCGAAGCTTTGCAGAAATGACACTAGAACTAATTAAAAATAAATAATAAATTATAATTTCTTAAGTTAAATATTATTGTGTTTTATGTTGTCAAGTTGCGCTTCTGCGCTTTTCCAGCTGCATGTACTAAAAAAGCACCACAAGCGAAGGCTTGCATAAAAGAAACCTTAACACCCAAGACACTCAATACATTTTGTGTCTCAATTTTTGTGCTTCCCTTTTCACCCATCCTTCCTTCGACGCCGATGCGCCGACGTATGCCATACGCACACAAGCAACAAAAGTAAGTAGATAGTTTTTG